>NHNU01000007.1:959726-1318407 GCA_002785985.1 Microcyclosporella mali
GGGGAACGCGAGTTCCAGAAAGTCAGGAAGCCTTTTCAGATGAATGAAGGTTCGATGCAAGGCAGCCTGTGGCGATTGGAGCTCGAGCACAGAGCGGAGTTCCATGAGACTGAGGCCATCGATGATTGTACTTTTCTGTGTCACAGTGTTGAGAGATAATGGATATATGCGTACTCACCTCCAGAACGCCGATCATGAAAATCCTGTTTCTCAGCCGATAGGCAATGAAGAGAGCAGTAATTGCTTCCGGCTTTCAAATCTCTGACCAAGATCAGCCTACCATGAGACTTAAGCTGTCGACACTGGCCTGGACATGTACATCAATATGAGTAACAACAGTAGAACGCGCAGACTAACCTGGAAAAGACTCTCGTCCGTCAAAGTCGAGTACTCATTTCAAACACAACTTCGCTCTGCTCAGCAATAGCCATTTATTGATCTCATACTGCCGACAATGGTCTTATCCTGCATATCATTATCGAGAGAATGCTGACGGTGGTGGGCAAAATGATGCCAGGAATACACTCAAGGCCTCCGGATCACGGGCACGCATGTTGATATGATATCTGGAGACAGACCATGGCGTCCAAATCGGTGATAACGTTTCGCCCACGTTGACCAGCACAGAGAGATACAAGGGCCCCAAAGTGGTAGCGCAAACAATATCGACAACAGTATCCCCGTTTACATCAGCTAGTGTTCCATTTGTGCGGTCGGGTGTCGGCAGCTTCAACGGGCGATTCTGCCGCGTTTCGATGCTCTGCGAAGTAACTAGCAAATTTGGCAATTGGGCAAATGGATGGACCGCGACCCGAGACTGCCCGCCGCACTTCTCTGTCCAGCTCTTTAACATGGCTGCCGGACACTGTACAATGGGTTGGCTGGTGCTGCCTAGAGGCAGCTCGAAATCCTGTTGTTATCGATTGACAGTGCGAGGGCAGGCCAAGCGGAGAGGTTGGCTTGCTCGAAGTCACCATGGCGAGCATGTCAGTTGATAGTATGAGACTACAAGATTCGTCACATGAATGCGATGCAAGATGATTGAGAAAGGACGTTATCATTTTCGGATTTTCTTAAAGAAAGACACTCACGCTCATTCTGTGACTTACTGTCCGGAGCTGAGCATATTCCATGTGCTAACTCCACGAGCCGAGTAGTGGCGCTAGTAAGTATCACATGCAGTGCAGCTCACCTGACGACTGCCCAATGGGCCCCGTCGATGACCGCTCGTTTGCATGAGCCACTGCGCCGATGATGCAATGTAGAGAAGTAGTAGCAAGAAGCCAACCCGTCGAGTGTGGACGCGTTAGCCAACATTGAGTGTCTGTAGTTAGCCATGTGAGGGCACTTAGCTGGTGTTGGACGGATAGAGCTGGCGGGTAAGATGCACCTTGAGCTCCTCCAGATGAATCTCCACCATGAGCTGATGTGACCGATAGCCAGCATGACGCTCGCGAATTCAGTTGCTGGGGTCAAAGCCGTCGCGCATAGCCTTGAACGCAAACTGAGCATTGCTTGGTGCTATGTCCTTGGTCTTGAGGATTCCGGTCCTCAAACCGAGTTCCACCAGACGTGTTTCGCCAATAGTATCGACGACATAGCCTGAAGTGGCAGTGAACGTGACCATGGTGCCGTGGACGGCTGTCTTGTCGTCGACAAAGTTCTTGTCCGAGAGATACTCGATGGTCGCGAGAGTGGCTTGCTTATTGTTGAAGATCTTCTTGTCGCTAGCGACCTTGTCCAAAGAACAGTCCATCATATCGCGCATGGTCACATCGTCGGAGCTACGGGGGATAGGATTGGCACGTTCGGACCATCGCACCAGGTCGCCTGAAGGAGTCAGTCCCACCTAGAAACTGTCACTCACACGGGCTGGGGCGAAGGATGGGTGAATTTGAGGTCCGATGTTGGTGTTCTGAGCAAGTTGACGGAGTTGCTTCTTCTTGTCGACCTTGATCTGGTAGCGCAGGCTGCCAGCGCGCTTCTCCTCGAAAGAGACGGTATTGTCGGTGAGGAGCTGGCGCTCAGACTTCACGGGTGCAATCTTGGCGACGTTTGGTGGCGCAGGAGTCGACGAGACGGGAATGGATTGACCACCAAAGCTCTCGGTCGGTGCGACTGCCACGGCTTCGGCAGGAGCAGGCGCGAACTTAGCGGGCACGTGACCGTGAGCGTCGAAGATACCGGCGATGAGGCTATCAACCGAGTCGGCAGTGTCAACGCGGTGGTCCATCTGCGCAGGAGCCTGCATCTGCGGCGGCGAGGCGTACTGAGTGGAAGCTGGACCATGGCTTAGTGGCG
The DNA here is from genome assembly GCA_002785985.1 of Microcyclosporella mali. Taxonomy (NCBI): domain Eukaryota; kingdom Fungi; phylum Ascomycota; class Dothideomycetes; order Mycosphaerellales; family Mycosphaerellaceae; genus Microcyclosporella; species Microcyclosporella mali. Next base: position 962,028 of record NHNU01000007.1, read on the forward strand.
GCAAGTGGCCGTAGCCTGGTGGCTGCTGATAAGAGCTCGCCGGCTGTTGATGGAAGCTTGGAGACTGTTGACCGTAGCCAAAATTGGGGACAGCCATCGGCTGCATCTGGTAAGGAGCTTGCTGTGGCATCTGCTGAGGGACCTGTTGAAAGTCCTGCGCTGGCATGGGCATGCTCACGGCGGGCAGCGACGGGGCGGTGTCAGCTGCAGGAGCTGGGATAATCTCATTTGGTGGAGTGGAGGCGGATGGAGCGATGTGATCGGTGACAGCGGCGAGAGCGGCGGCCTTCTTTGCAGCCTCGCGCTTGGCCTTGGCCTCAGCCACACGCGCCTTGAGCTCTTCCTTGCTCTCGGTCTTTGACTTCTTCGGAGCCGGAGCGTGGCCAGAGCCTGGGAGCGGGTTGCCAGTGCGCTTGTAGTGCTCGACCTCCTTCTTGTGCCAATTCTTCACAATGTTCTCGGTGCGCTGAGCGGCAATGTCTTCGGGGATGCCATAAACGCCGAAGATCTCGAGGTGGAGAGTATCTTTGCGGCTGTCGATCGCGCAGGGGACCTCTTGCAACTCCATCTTGTGGACCTGTTGCTTGTGAACCTTGAGGCCACCGACAGTGCTGAGACGACGGAGGCAGCTGCGGATCTCGCACACGAAGTGCTTTGCACGCTGATGTTCGTGCAATTGCAACTCGTCTTCGAACTCGCGTTCGCAGTAGAAGCACCACGGCTGAGCGAGCTCATCCTCCAGTGTACGGTGCTTGCGCTTGGGAGCCATGGTTGCCGTGACGGAAGCTTGTGGTCGCTTGTGGTGAGTGAAATGATTGGTGGAGTGTAGGAGTGATGATGAGAAGAAGAGCAGAATGCACACGTGCCGGTTAAACCGTGCACGTGCAAAAGTGGTAAGCGAGGCCTGCGGCGGGTGAGGCACGCGGCGATGATGATGTGAAGAGGATTAAGAACGCGTGAGGGGGAGGTTGATGTAGTGGAGAGGGTGAGAGTGATGGTGAGGACGAAAGATGGATGAGGTCGCTGCACGGGCGCAAAAGGCGGGAAAAGCCGTGGGATTGTCCCCATAGTCCGCCCCGAGGCCCCCAGGCTCATGTTCTTCTGCTTCACTGTCTGGCACACTCTCGATTTCGCCCCCAGCTAACGATTTCATCCTGCTGGCGCCTGCTCCTCAAACGCCCATACCATCTGAAGTGGTATTGACGCGTTTTATGCGCTTTTGCAAAGCAACACAAGAGCACTTACACAGCAAGCTGGTAGCTAACCATGCAAAGACGCGGTAGCTGTTCGGCGTTGTGTGCTATATGCCATACCCAAAAGCGTTGATCAATGTAGACTCTGGGTTGAGACTGATCGGGAAGAGTCGACCACGAGCCTGTACAGCCATGCCGCGACTCGTCAACGCTCGGAGAGTGCGTAGAGACGCGTCACTGTAGGTACTTCCAGCGCATTGCCACATCTTCGGTCGTGCCTCCCATTGCCCTCAGCCTCGTCTACTTGCCAGGCTTTGATAGGGTCCCGATAAAATGTAAACCATTCTCACAACTTCCTTCATCACTCGTACGCGAAAAGGCTTCTATCGCGCGACTAGGACATCCCTCTGCACAGAAGGCATTCAAAATGGCGGAGAGAGGACATATCTATCTTACAAGGAGTTCTGGGTCATCTACTGGAAAGTCAAGACTGGAGTGACGTGGTTGCGCCCAGTGTCTGCAAATGTGTCGGTTGAGATCTTTGCACAGTAGCTCAGTGAGCGCAAGAAGGTGTACAGAGTGAAGACAGAGTCCCGCAATCGTGGGTGAGTTCTGCCAGGCTCTTTGATACTAATACTAGATACTGATCGCAAACAGGACTTTACAAGATCTTATGAAACTCCACCAGAAGCTTGCGTCGAACACAGTCGATGACGGCAACTTAGCTGGACTTCGGACATCAGGCAGGGTAGATGTTCCAGCAGTAAGTGGTCTGGGACACAACTTTCTAGAGCTGACGAGTATAATCAGCAACCCGCCAACAATGTCAAGTGGGGCCTCGTCCATTGCTTTGGCGTCAGCTCTGTGCATCATGACGAGAGAAAGGCAATGACGCCAAAGTTGTCTTTAAACATCAAGCCCCCTGCGCACTGACAGCTTCACAGTCTCCTGGGCCAAACCAAGACTTGATGCCTGGAACGAGTGACCTCGGCCAACTTTGCGTCTGCGGAAACAGCATTGACCAGACACATCGCGCGTTAACTGCATTGTCGTCCGGCAACAAAGGCCTTGCCATGCCCAACGACGAACGAGCTGAGGATTCCCTAGCAGTGGCACAGTCAGACACAGCGCGCCTGAGCAGCACGAATACCAAGCCTGGTCAGGTCACGCACTCGGAGTCAAAGCCTCTTGCCCGCAAGCGATCTCTTCGTTTCCAACCGCATAATGCTCTCTGTCGGAAGTTGCAGTGTATCGAATACGTCGAAACTTCTATCGCAAAACTACAAGGGATATTTCTTGACGTTCGGATAAAATAGTTCGATCCGAATGGAAGAGGTTCTTTCAAGTGATCGAGAGGTGTGTGACGAGAGACATCAGCCAGCGCACCGCTGCGGAATTGTACCAGGCCCTCTCGAAGGAAGCGGACGAGTCGAAGAAGGATGAGGCCGTAAGTGGAGGAGTGCATGGGTCATGCTGGACAAAGAGAATGTCTATCGCAGCATAATTCCGCCCCCTGGACGAAATGGATGGGATGTGGCTGATGAATGACATTGCAAATAAAGTCCGTACATGTGCTCGTGAAACACGCCCGGGACCAATCTAGCCCGTCGGACGAATTTCGTCCGCAACGCCACGAACATCTCAACGTTAATACTCGATAACAAACACATACAATCTCATCATCATAGCCAGCATACAATTCAGTCAACCAATGTTGGCACCCAGAGAATGCCACCTATGAACGTTCTCATCTCAGGCGCCGGTATAGCCGGCTGCACGACAGCCTACTTTCTCTCCGAAGCCGGGTTCAACGTCACCGTCATCGAGCAAGCTCCAGCACCACGAACCGGGGGCCAAAATGTCGACATTCGAGGTCACGGACTCACCATTCTCAAACGCATGGGCGTAGAAGCTGCAGTGCGGGCTAAGATGACGCATGAGCTGGGAATGCGTTTCGTGGACGCTAAAAGCCAAAGTTGGGCGGAGTTTCCTATGGGAAAGGGTGAAGGATTCACGAGCGAATTGGAGATAATGAGGGGTGATTTGGCTGCTATTCTGTATGAGAGGGTGAGGGCAATGGGGAAAGTGGAATTTCTGTTCGGGCACAGTATCCAAGCGTTGCATGAAGACAAGAAAGGTGTTGAGGTGACTTTCGAGAAGTCGATGGGTGGGAGGCGCTTCGAAATCGTTGTTGCTGCAGATGGGCTGGCAAGCCGCACCAGACAGCTTGCGTTTGGACCCGAAGTCTCTCATGCTGCAATGAAGAGTCTGGGTCAGTTCACGGGCTGGTGCACAATCCCGCAAGAGCCTTCCGATACGAAGTGGGCGCAATGGTACAACGCTCCTGGGAGGCGAATGGTTCTTCTGAGGCCAGATAACACAGACATCAGCAGAGTGTCGACATGGGTTATGCCGGACGACGACAAATTTGATAAGGCGACTAAGGCGAGCATCGACGAACAAAAGCGTCTCTGGGCGAGCACATTCGAAGGCGCCGGGTGGCAAACACAACGGGTCATCGACGGGATGCTGAAATCGGACGACTTCTACATGCAGAAGATTGCGCAGGTCAAGATGCCAAGCTGGTCCAAAGGTCGCGTCACTCTAGTGGGTGATGCTGGGTACTGCCCATCTCCAATTTCTGGTATGGGCACCACAGTAGCGATTGTCGGCGCCTATGTCCTCGCAGGAGAGTTGGCGAAGAACCCAGCGAACCCGGAGGTGGCTTTTGCAGCGTACGAGGATCGGTGCAGGCCGTTCATCGCGACTGCACAAAAGCTCGCTCCTGGCGCTCCTGGAATCGCGAATCCAAGAAGTCAGTGGGGTATATGGGTGCTCTACTCATTTCTGTGCGTTGTCTCGTGGTTCCAGAATTGGATGTCCCTGGGTGCGTCTTTCGTACCTCCGGCCACTGCAATGGAGTTGCCCGAGTATTAGCTTCAAGAAGGACTGTATTGAGCACTGGCACCATCTCAATAGTGTACATTTAAGTAATATACACTACTGTAGACAGTCTCAAGGCATTTCATACCATATCGTGCCGTACCGTGTCGCAGATCTAGGCAAGTGGTAATATTTCACGTTCAGCTCGACCGCCGACTCTGAAAACTCGTGGCACATCCACTCTATGATCATGTGCATCGGATTCCACAGATCCAGCTCAAAAGCAGCAAGATGAGCCACTGTGTGCAGGACGTGGATCCTTCTTCGCTAAAGTGTGACGCTTCATGGTCATGACAGCAGCGCAAGTCGAAGCCTTGCTTGGCGTGCTGATATCCATCAAGTGTTCGTGACTTGAGGAGGACGAGGACGATCACAGTATGTCGAAGCAAAGCTCCCGTCATCAACGTCCTGGAGCAGACATACTCAGCGCAAATGACGGCGCCACCCTCGTCGCGTCCTTTCCATTGTGTTGATAGAGCTAGAGATACACATCCCTCTGTCAGAAGCCCTCTTCTTGTCCATGGAATGGTTCATGGATTGCCGTCACAACGAACGGCTGCGCGGTCGTCGGTCACCAGGAAGAGATCCAGCCGCTAGCATCAGAAGAATCCATTCATACTATTAATGAGTCACGAATCCCTGGTTCGATCGCGAGAATGCTCGTGTTCCATCCCGCACAGCCATGACTGCTTGGATTGCGCTCGTCGAAGCGAGCCTGTTCAATCCGTCAGCGCAAAGGAAAAGCAATGCCGAGTGTTACAATCACGCACAGAAAGCTCGCGATGGACACGAATGCTTGTGGAATCTGCCACAAAAGGCAAACATCATTGTTGTGCTCGAGATCAGATAAAAGTGTCCGGAGCTGCTGTCTTCAAACAAGCCATTGAGGATGCAAGCTGGGTAGGTATCGATTAAATTCGTCAGATCCTTGTCCAACTGGTCCTCGTCTCCCGTTTGATGTATTGGTTCGTTATCTTCATCTTAGCAAAGGCTTCATGAGTTATCATCACAAGACCCGGGAGCATGGAGTTCCGCTACCATCCAGATAGCATGCCTATGCAATCGTTGAAGACCCAGCCCTCTTTCGACCGCTAACCGCTCAAACGACACTTAACGCAACCGGCTCACATGGAATGGTCTGAAGTCTTGTAGTTCCAGACGCATGGCTGCAAGATGCTGGTCTTGTCGGGGCAAGTGTCACTACCTGGGAACAACGCTCCAAGTCCAGGGCTCGTAATATAGCCGCCACTCAGACCGGACCAGTGTCCAGGCTACCCCATCCAGGAAATCCTTTATGTCGCACGCACATCCACTTCCCTTCCACGACTTCCCATTCCAGTTGGCAGAAGCCTTCGCGGACCACTCCGGGAGGATGGCCAAGAGCTTCCAGATTGATGTATACGTCTGCTTTAGACAGCTTGGCATATACGTAGGCATCGCATGAGACGACGCGGATGGACATCTCCGGGAATTGTTGAGCAATTGACTTCAGGCTGTCCAAGAGTTCACCAGCGGTCATGCTTCCAGTGTCCAGGTCGCCGGTGAAATTGGGTGCAGCGTGCTCGATGATCGCCGAGTGCTTCTCCCAGGTCCGATCATTGAGAGCGGCCACGAATTGCAAGGATAAGCTCTTGAGGTACGGACCAGTCTCGTCATCTGTACTGATCGTTTCCTTCACTTCCTTGCTCTCCTTGCTCTCTGGAGAGGGTGAATGCTCGGGCTGGATCGTGGAACCTATGGAATCAGGTTGATTGCTTTTCTCATGGCGGTCCCATTCCTGCGCACTCTCCGACATGGTAGTGGCCAGAAGCTGCTGGCTGTTCTAGAACAGGCCGATGTTGTTGGGGAATTTAAGGACATGCGTCGCGTCGCCGGAGCATCGAATATTTGGGAGTATCCCGGTGGTTTTTTACGTGGGTCCACTAAGCAAGATTAATTGACGTGCAAATAAGTCACACTTATGCGTGTTCAAGTAATCGAGCCTTCAAGCACTCTAGCTCGCGTATCCAAGGTGAATGGAAACACTTGCTGCTCTCACTATCGTGATTGCGAATGTGAACGTGAATGCCAAAGTGAGGAATGATGAAGGGTGAGATCTGCCACAACGCGGCCATGACTTGTGCCCCGCAACCTCAGCTATTCTATGTCTAACCCTGACACCCAGCTTGCACTACTTCGCCAAACTCGCCTTCTCTGCTTCGTTTGTATCGCGACTCACAACATTATCATCGTCTGCCATAGCACCGCGCCGAGATGGCAACCGTCGAGGGCGGCATGCAGCCGAGAGTGCATTTCCTGTCTTTGCCCCCAGAAATTCGAGATATGATCTACCTGTATTTTCGCCCGTACCGCTGGCTCACCATCACGGAGATGCCAGACAACCTGCGCCAGCCCAGCATCTCCAAAGTATCCAAGTTGGTGCGCAAAGAGAGCCTGGATGTCTTCTATGGCAAGAACAAGTCATTTCACCCGGGCTTCACTGTGTGATTTGTGGATACTGATCTGTGCCAAGGTTCATGCTCGACATGCGAGGCTGGAAGCACCGCGCTTATCCTAAATCCTGGACTCCTGTTGACATTTTCACCAATTGGATGACTGCCATAGGTGACGATAACGCTGCCAGAATTCGAAATTTATCCTTCTACGTCCACAACTTCGCTGTACATTTCAGCATCGATCCGGAATATTCGATGACGATCACTACCAAATTCCGATCGATGCGCCTCAATTCCTTGAACAGCTCGTACATCGTAATAGCGGATGATGCCCCGAGAGGTTACACATTCGGGATAGCCGTCGAGCGAGCTAAGAACCGTTTGGACTATGTCGTCGATTGTGTAATGTCCGACACCATAAGCCCGAAACGGCTGCTGAACTCTAACGATTTCTTGACACTCTGCTCAGCCGTCGAGGCAATTCAACCAACCCTGTGCACTCGCGTCGCTCTGGGATGGAGGGGCGCCGTTCAGAACGTCAACGAGACTCTGCAGCCTAACGTTGCCTCGCATCAGGTGTCATGCGCTGATTGTGGATATCATCGACTCGGCGAAGCGGCCTCAGACGATTAACCACATCATGCGGCACTACAAAGTGCTGCTGAGGGACTATTGAGCCCGGCGATCTTGGCTTGGCTTATGCTCTTGCTTTTTGGTAGTGAGTGTCAGTGGGTGTGCTTAGTAATGGATAGCTAGCTGGGAATGTCATGCTATCTAGGCAGCCATCCTAGATTTGCTGATGATCTGAAAGCAGCTTCCCGTCTTCCATTACCATCGACACATCTATCTGCATCAGATGTCTCTCCGACTGACTCGCTCACGCACAAGAAGACATGATGCACCGGGCGGGGACCAGTCCTCAGACTCTGTAGCTTGCAGACCACCCAGAACGACGTATCCAAAGCTGAAGAACGCGCCGGTCGCAGAAATACGTACTGTCGAACCCGCGCAGCTTGGCAAACAGCTTTCTCGTCTGCGTAAAGGTGAACTCGCACTGCTTCGATTGAAGCAGCGCCGATTGCAAGACGAGCATGCTCAGGTACCAGCTTTTATTCGCAGCCGGATGCAATCGCCCAGTGCGGTCGATGCTCTATTGGCACAAGCCGCAGCAGCTACTTTGGTTTTTGCTTGGGAAGCAGCGGGAACAGCAGTATGCGTCTCACCAGAAGGCTTGCTCCTTACCTGCTCTCATTGCGTAGCGGAGAGCGAAGACGAATATGATCCAACACAGGAACGGTGGCTACTGCTCGCAAATGGAGATCCCGTGGGAGCGCACTGCGTAGCCTGGGATCCGGTCAGAGACCTGGCGCTCCTACAAATCACAACTTCCGCCACGTCAAGCTTTCCATTCATTCTAACAGCAGATCGTCCTCCAAGTGCTAGAGCCGCGCTCATCTGTGTCGGACATCCAGGAAGCGAAGATCTTGAGGCCGAACAAGCAGGTGTCGCAACTGGATACGATGTCCTCCACATCAGCGAGGGCTATTTTCGCGGTTTGGCAAAAGATCAGGATCCACAAGACAACTCTGCTATTGGAGCGCTTATGCATGACTGCTGGACGTACTGGGGCCATTCTGGAGCACCGCTGATATCGAGGAAGACTGGCAGATTCGTCGGTCTTCACTCGAGCTGGGACGATGAGACAGCAATGAGAAGAGGAGTCGCATGGGAAGCTTTGACTAAATTTCTGGCTGAACATGCAACTCAAAGACCCGACTCATGACAAGTAATGTCACATCGACGTCAGCTTGTCAATGTACGATGTCGGGCTCTCAACAATCACATACCAATGTCGAATGTAACAAGGCTTTAAACACGAGAGACCAGCACAGCGTACGCCAGATCTCGTAAATCTTTGTAGGCGCAGCTCATTGTCGATCACACGACGACTCTCTAGTGATTACTCAGCGGAGCTCGGGACTGCGAGTCTTCCTGCCGGGCTGCCGTGAACGCTTCTATTTTCAGCTACCGTGACGAGCGCCAAGCCGCAATCTTACCAGCCCTGTCCCCCAGCTCGTACCAAGCAAGCCGAAATCGACTGCACACAAAGAACATGTGGGACGGATGTGATCAAGCGCAGGTTCACTTGCGGTCTGATCGCCATGCCAATACGAACCTGTGTCACCTAAGTCTGTTCTGTGAGCGAATCGTTTCCGCATCGCTGAGGGAGCACACGCATTGCTCACTCTGAGACCGCAAGGATCGACCTCCTGAAGGAGAAATGCGTACACCCTCGTTATGTAACATCGAGGAGATCACGAGCACTGCCGCCAGATAGAGTCTGGCATACCACGGGATCAGACATGTTCGTTGTGCGAAACTCGTTGATGACGAGAGTATATAAAGAAACTAAGTCTGCCTACTGAAGATATTATAACACAGCAATCAGAAAACCATATCAAGCAACAAATCTCCTCAACAGCAATATCAAGGAACCATCGATCTCATCAACCAAACTCATAACCGCCACAATGCAATACGCCAAAACCGCCGCTATTCTCTCAGCCATTGCCGGCATTACTTTTGCAGCACCCACTGCCGCAGCTACCGAGAAGTCCATGATGGCCGCCGACACTACTTGGACCATACAGAGCTTCCTCCGCACTTGTGACGGCGCCGACACCAGCTGCGACTACAGCTTTGCAGTCAACACGAACGATGGTACCGCTGCCACCTCTTGCGCCTACACTGTCGCTGGTAGCCCAGCGTCCACCACCGCTTACAACAGTATTGCCTGCGGCTCTTTCTTCATTGGCAGCAGCCACGACCCCTCCGGATTCCAGGTCTTGAGCGTCGTCAGAGATGGACTTATCATCTATCCTGGCTACACCGATGCACAATTGGTGAACGGACAGGTCGTTTCGCCGGATCAGAGCTACACCCCTCAAGCGCTGCCTTCATAAATGGCGGAGAAAGATAGTGAGGAGTAGATTATGACCAAGTCAACATATAGCTTCAGGTGATAATGCAACGACTTCTATACCTCATCCTCCTTCGGGAATCCAACGCACACTTTCACAAACGATCAAAGTTAGCACGATGCCAGGGCTCACTGTGCCACTGATCTCAACCCTTACACCGATTGCCTTCTTCAAGCTGATCCGAGCTCACCAGCGTTGGAGAAAGCGTTGAATTCTGAGGTCATATCGAAAAGTATATCTAAGCCACTCTCCATGGCTTCACGGAAGAATGACATGTCTGCAGTGGAATCGTCCCAGAAATGACCGCCTCCTTCAGAAATGGGCTGTGGATCGCTCTGACGTTGTGTTAATGCAGTATTTTGGGACTGCGGATCGCCTTGACATTGTGGTACTTCAGAAGAAGCCTGGGACTGCTCAGTAGATTGACTGCTTCCAAAGACTACATGAGGCTGCAGTGCCACAGCTTGATCGTCAACAGCACGAGTTTCGGTGGTGGTGAGGCTGTCCTCAACCCATTGGCGAAAGAAGTCCTCTTGGGCGGTTACGTCGCTTGTCTCCTGAAGCATTTCCCATACCATGCGCAGTCGTTCTTCAATGCATCTGCTGCGCACAGTTTCCTTGTCGAGAGCATGCTTGCATTCATCCAAGCTGCCCTCCAGGTCTTTAACACGACTCTTCAGCTTCTGACGGCTGTCACTGCGCGCCTCCAACTCATGCACAGTCTGTTGGAGCTTCGACATGGTGTTCAGTAAGCTCTGGCTCTGAACAGAGCTACCGCTGGAGCTGGACGGTGTGAGAAGACTTGCTGAAACCCTTGACGATCCAGCATCGCCACTATACTCGTACGCACGCCCCGTGCTGAGCTTGTCCAAGCATGATATTGTCGCTGTTGGAGATATTGAGGATTCCCTTGAGAACATGTCGGTGTCTGGTGCCTCTTGCTCGGGGTATCCGGCTCTGGAAAGCGCCCTTCACTGTCCTGTTGAGCTCGTGATGCAATCACAACCACTTGCATCCCGAGATATGGACTTTCGTTGCCACCACCTGCAGGAACCGGAATTGCATGACTTGACGCATCTATCAAAGTTGCCCTGAGCATGTCTATCGTACAGCTCTGGTGTTTCGAACACATGGAAACACTTCTCGCACACAAAGAACAAATGACATCTGCTGCGAACATGCCGTCTGGATAAGAAGTTGGCCCGGACAATCTAGAGAAGCCAAGATGCTCTAGTGACTCATAGCAGTTGCGGGAAGAATCCGTATCTCTTCTGGTGACTACTCCACATCTCTGGCTCTCCGGCGAGTGAAATGCAGGGGCAAACGCCGGTGAAATTCTCGTCCCCTCCTGAAACTGCACCTCTCCTCCGTTTGTGCGGCTGACTAGAATCACAAGAAGAGTTTCGGTGCCCATCGTCGTTGTCTCGCTTATTGGTTGCTAAGTAATTATTCGAGAATCCGCTTGAGCTCGACGAGCTACGCTGCTGTGCATTGCTGCTTCGTCTATTGTCATCAGTACCATGACAAACAAAGCTGTCTTTGCCATTCGCGTGAGCACTCGTCTGTCGCCCGGCGCTTGCACCCCGATTAATGTGTCGCTGCGCAGGTGGTCTGCGGTTGCGCATCATGTGTGGCCTGCAAGCTTTCCGCTCTATGCCCGCGCATATGCTGTGGTCGAGTTGATGAAGTCTTGGCATCTGAAGCGGATTCCACACCCCATACATCTGATCTTGGTGGTGACAGGGACTTTCCCGTCACCCCATCGATGAAGCTCTGTACTTGATCGGCCAGGGCACTAACAATTGCTGCAATGCGTAACGCTTCAGAACTCTCTAAACGATGGAAGGAATGACTTTCTCTGGGCTCTGGCACGAGATTGGCTAACGGCCTGATATCAAATGGCAGAGAGCGTTGGGGAGATGGCATTCTCTCAGACGGCACAAAATCCGCGAGCGGACAGGAAATGATCTTAGGCCCGGAGGCTGTGAACCGTTGCCAACGGCACTGGCTTTTGAGAGTTGTCTGCCTTGGCTAATTTCGCCCCTAGTCTCTTGGGAAACCTCTGCATCTGGCCTTGCTGAGGATGTGGACATCTCACGGAATTCCATCTCTGGTCGATCATTCACCATACTCTGTTTCTTCCGCTTGATAATAAGGTTGTCGACCGTTTGAAGCTGAGGCGTTTGGCTCGATTCCGAGCTTCGAGTGGCCTCGCTGTGAAACCAAAAAACAGTCCCAGACTCCTCTGGCACTTGAATTCATGGATCTCATGCTAGACTGCGATTTGCCCAGAGACGCCGGAAGCAAGGGGATTGAACAGACCTCACCGAGCAAGCGTTATCTACAAAGCAACGGCTCCGATACCTCGATACACCACTGCGTGACTGGGAAGATGAATAGTGGCTCGGACCCACATCGATTTCGACTTCCACAAGATGAACGGAACGGCAGAACAATCTAGCTTGAGCGGAATCAAGGTGCGATACCACTGTCGAAAGCTAACAATTCCGATACTGAGGAACACGGCAGTGTTGCACCAGTGCACTGTTACTGGCATGTCCATGGAGCCGTTCATGAAGGACATCCAAAGACACCAGAGCTATAAAGAGAATGCTTATCAAGCCAACGGGTAGAGTGGAAGTTCAGCCAGAATAGAGCTACATACTTCAGGCGCTGCCTTCCGGGCATTCAATGATCACGGTGGTGATCTGTCATAGTGAGCAGGGCGCAAGTTTCCTGAAGGGTAGGATCGTAGTTCAGCTTTGTCAATGCAATGACTTGCGTACCTTGACCTCCGCCGGGAGTGCAACGAATAGTGTGACCATCATGGCGGCTGGCTGCCAGCAACCCTGTAGCTTGACATACAGCGAGCATGTCTGGGCCGCGGACATGACGCCGAGCCTGCAAGCCTGCTCATTGGTCGGCCCGCGAAAATCCTCTATCCAACCTCCAACTGATGACTAAGGCCGAGTCGATTCCCAACACAGATCGCCATACCGTCTAGCTAAAGAGTGTTGTCACGAGACATGTCATGATCTAAACCACATTTCGACGGTAGCGCCAGGTCGCTTGTCGACCTCCTAAGCTCTTTCGCAGAACAACTCCTCATCGTATAGATCGTATTTGTGCGAACGCATGTGCAATTATGCTTCTGCATAAGATTTGCGCCTGCTCTCTTGGCTCTTTTGGTCTTTTGTTCTGGGCCTGAGCAGTCGAAATGGCGACGCCTCTCTGCAAGGCCATCCTCTCGCAAGACCTGGATCAGCTTGTGACTATATAAGTCGTCAAGATACATGTCAGACTTCCTACAAATGAATCGGACTCATTTCGACTGCATTGCTCTTGATGGAATGGCTCTCGATTACATGGCCCTCGGCCATCTCTCGGAGAGACTGAATCAGGGCAATGCCTTTTCATTGGCTGTCAGTGATAAGTGGGATGCATGAAGTCATTTCTGGAATAGACAAGCATGCAGACTACGAGAACAACGACCCTGGCGGTGCTGGCGCTCACCCCGTAGCTTCCTACCGCGTAGAAGAGCCGATTAAGTTGCGGAGCCGCGTAGTGCGTGAATCGAACGCCAACGCGGCAGCTGTGACGACCAATGAGTACCGGCCACGAGCGCCCACAGCGGCTGGTGGCAGTCCACGCGACATCATCGACTGACGATCAGCCTGTAAAGGCCAAGAAAAACAGCCAGGAGACTAGGAAAGTGTTCGGCTTCCTGAGCTAGTGTAGATCGATGCTCGAATGACGGAGCAGACTATCGCTGATCTTTACTGTATTTTGCTTAGGTGCAGACATGCGGGCGTGCAGATCTCCTGGTTGTTTTTACGCAGCTACCTCTTAACGCTTCTCCGCGTTCTGCATACCCTTCTTTCGACGGCATGGCGGCGATGCCCTGGATACAGTACCCTGCAGTGCATTAGTCGTTCGGATGCACTTAGACGACACGGACCCCAGTTTTTCGGAAGGTGCTGATCGAAGAGACCAACCAGGTATGCGGTAGTCTTACACGCTTTCTTCTAGCATTCAATACACAGGATGATACCTCTCCCCAATCATTCCCCATCTCTAGATACTCCCGACGTCTGAGGTGATCGACCATGCATCTGATTCGCATCACACGGGACTTCTGTCCACGCATCCCCCTCCGAGCCGTGTCCCGTCTGTCGATTGCAGCACCTTCCATTCGCGGCGAAGCGCCTTCGGGGAGTCGGGCATCCTCACGTCTGGCCTTGTCTGTTGTTGCGATACCACGCGTTCCCTAGTCCAGAGGTTGCTGTGACACCGTTTTGTGCACCCCAGATTGAAAGGCGAGTCTCTCCTGGGGCCAGTGGATGTTTGTTGTCGTCTGGACAGACGCCGTGGCTCTCATGTAGGTCTGTGGCCACGGGTGCATGGGCTGCAGTGCAGAAGACAGGAGGTTCCTTGCTCAGCGCTACCTCGCACATTTCATGTCGAATGACGAAATGCCCGCACTTTTGCCAAGTAATGAGATTGCATACACACATGGCGGCCTAGCGTTGCGAAAAGGATGCTCTTGATCTGTCTTGAAGTGGCGAGTTTTGGCTTTGAATCGCTTGTCGCTCAGGAAAGAGGCGTTCTCTGATCGTTCGAGGTCGGTGAATGTCGTGTGGCCGTCCAGCAGCAGCTTGCGTATTATATAGCCGCTGCTTACCAAAACCCAAGCTCTCTCGCATACATTGCAAGACCTTGATGCTCCTGCAGCGTCTGGCCGATCAAGTCGCCGTACATCGTGTGCCACACTGGTGACGTCTTGCCTTCAAGTTTCCAATGTGGTAGCCGCACCCGGGCTCGGAGGAAGTTCTGTCCAAGAAGTACTGAGCGCCGTTCTTAGAGCTTGGGCATTCAGGCAACACTGCCGATGTCGATTCTCTTACCAGAGGCAGGCCCCCGCCCGATGCAGCCAGATCCTTATGAGTCCTCATGCGAGCTCACGGAAGCCACAATGTTGCCTTCAGAGCGTGGTCCTGGGTTGCATGTCAGTTTGTGTATATGGTCAGACTTTGTCCAGAAGCCAGGAGCAGAGCAAAGACCTTGAGGAAAGCAGGTGAGCTTAGTCCTTCGCGTCTAGCTACCCTTGCGCTGTGCTCGACCTTCATTGTTGATGCTACTCCAGAGTGGCCTACGCCCACCGTACACGGACATATCTCGCTCAGCCCACTCATGAAGCGTTATGTCGCTCGGGATGAGGGCCACGTGCCTAATTGATGGAGCAACGAGCTAACGGCATGGCATCCACACTTGTATGCAGGTGGATCAGTCAGTCTTAAGATCTACACGACGACACTCGGCAGCTGATTGGTGAGCACGAGACGTTTCCCTGCTGGTGGACTGCTGGTGTCTCAACAACATTCGGTTTTCTTTGTACGGCATCCACGTAGGATCCCAAGCTCTACCGAGAGGTTCGAGTAGGATCTGTGCTGCCAAAACTATGTGAATTCCTCGAATCTTGACGAGCACGAGTGGAAGCTTCAGACCATGAATCAGGCCATTGATACTCGGCTTGCCCAAAATCCACACCAAGGCGCGATAGCTCCATGCAGATGCGTGACGCAATGTTGGCCTCAGACAGTAATCGCCAACGTCTACGACCAATTGTGTCTGCGCGAGGAAGATGTGCATTTTTCTCACATGACCTGGAATGCGACTTCCCATCTTGGCAAGCCTGTTGCCACCGGTCTCGTCCAAGTGAACGGAAGCTCATCGAACCGACCTGATCACCAGGCCATGAGATCAGTTTGGCACCATCCATGCGGCCTTTTGCGGAGACAAACGTCAGATATCTCATCTGACGCTGCACTGTCGAAATGACATGATCAGGACCCCTCTGGCACCGGTAGCAGTACTGAGGCGACTATCCCTGGCTGTGTCTTCACTGCCACACCATCCTTTCCCACCTGATGCAATGCATTGCTGTATCCTTGCTCCTGAGCTTAGGAGCCTCGCGCGTGCCACCCTTTTCTTTCTACGCATGTGCCTTGCGGTCCATCAAATGAGGTGCGTGGCAGCCAAAGTGGTCCATTCGTATGAGGTGCATGTGATCTTGCAGAAGAGCTTGGCAGAGATACTGTGTTGGAGGGAGACACGACATGCTGTCCGCGTAGATAAAGCTGTGGCATCAGCGGAGCTGCCGGTAATTGTCGCGTTGGAGAGCAACAAGAGACGTCCACGCGGTGCCCACCTTGTTGAGCAGCGGCACGCCTGTGATGCTCATGAGTGACGGTCTTGAAGAGGTCGCTGATGCTCCATAGGCTCACGACTGGCAACATCGCACGAAAAGATCTGCTGAAGGTCGGGGTGGCTAGGCGGCATGGTAACGAAGGTGGCCGCGGATGATACCATCACTACTTCGCGAGAACGCGAGGGAGCCTACACGAGGTCAGCTATACATGAGCGACGCGCCATTGCAGAGCAGTCACGAGAATTTACCAATAAGATTCGTCGTGAGACCGCCACCTACAGCTACCAAGGACAGTCTTGCTACGCGCTACCCTGCATCATAAGACGTAGAAGGACTTCGTGACCAGGCCGTAGCGATGGGAGACTGTAGCAGCAACGGCAGGCAGGCGACGTGGGCACCCAGCTACTTCCAGTGATTATGATGGCGATGGATGGCTTCTTCTTCAGGAACCAGCAGATGCTGAGACATGATGAAAAAAAGTGTGATGGTTTCCAAAGATTGCAAGAGTCCCCGGCCCACTGGGCATGGGGGTAGGGAGCCTCTAGGCACAGACCCTCTTGACGATAGCCTGCCCTGTGGGCGTCCCCAAGTTCCTAGGTTGAACACGGACAAATTAGCCGTGCACCCTGGAGAAGAAAGAAAGGAAGAGGAAGTTCATCTGCGAAGTGCTGAAGATAACCTTCACTCTGGTGGGTCTCGATGACTAAGGCTCTTGGCGTGCAGAGAAGTGCGTGCAGGTCTGAAGAATGCGCGTGGACGATGACGACGGACGGGTAGGTCTCGGCGAGTACTCGGCTATGAGCGAGCAGTGCTCGGAGTGTGCTCGGAGTGAGCATGAGGATGGTCGTTGAAGGGGCTTTGATTGAGCTATATCAAAGTATTGATGGCATGCCAGGAACTCCGGAGAGCATCAATTGGCCATATTCGAACAACGATTGATCGTCCGTAGTAGGATATGGACGCTTCTCCTCGATCATCTGCCGCATGTTGCTTGTGCCAGACTCTGGGAGATGTCCACTCTGGCATATGCTAGAAGATAAGAGAACTGCGCAGTCTCCTAACCCACCAGTCTCTTCAGTCGTCCTCTTCCAAAGAGTCGCCCTGCCAGCCACAGCGCCAGCAGATGTCGATATATCACCACTCAACGATGCTATCCTTACTCGCCTTGCGATGTAGTCAAGAAAGCGAGTTTAGCTAGTCGCGTGTTACTCCATTCAGTGCGCCCATCACGAGCTCCCGCAGACCTCGCTTGAGCCAGATCAGAGTGACAACCAACAAGGAGGTCTTCTGAGGATTCCAAGATGCCGATGAACACGCCATAGTGCCGCTGGGCTGACAACTCTGTTCATCCATTGGAGACCTACTCTCCTCCTTCGCCATCACCGACTCCGCTGCTCTATCAGTCGCCAAGATTCCCTCCCCGAAGCGACGATGAACAAAATGAAACAAGACTTCTTTGGCTAGACGGCGCGACTGAGAATGACGAAACAGCCGACTGCACACGAAACTGGACGCGTCCACACGAAGTGCTGGAAACGACCAGCAAGACCTGCTAGTCAGCACATGGCCTTGACAGCGCCAGCATCTTCCAAGTCATCGGAATGTTCTGTAACTTGATCGTAACATCCCTGACGAAGCGACATTTCGGCTCGCGTGCGACCATATCGTGCTGGAGGATTATCCACTCGCCACACGCCATGCTTCGTCCACGTTCGCAACAAAATGGAACAACTTCGTCAGACAGTGTCCAAAAACCTTGAGAAAGAGACGGATAAGGCGTATATGATAGGCGTCTGAGAGAGCATCTCCGGCCATCACGATCGGCCTTTCCTCAGCAGTCGTAAAACATCCGACGAAGTTGGCACATGATCTGGGTCGACTGCCGCCTTCCATCTCGGATTACATTTGTACCTCAGCAGAGGATCCTGGCGCGGCTCACCGAACGACGCCGCGGCAACACCTTTTCACAATTTCATTCCATGGTATACATCATCTGCACGTTTCGGTGGCCCGCTTCACGATCTCGTGAAGGTGGGGCGCTGACGAATCAGATCTATGAGGCGGCAGATAACACTTTTGAGCAAGTACATTGAAGAAGAGAATGACCAGAGCATTGGTAGAGTGAGCGCAGCTGAGGAGAAGGCGGTCTAGGATCTGGTGCAGGAGCATCGGAATGCTGTACGAGGTGTTTTCCACATGAGCATGGAGGGAACTCTGACAAACATTCCAGGAGAGTCACAAACAAGCATTGCACAGAGTGGC
The DNA here is from genome assembly GCA_002785985.1 of Microcyclosporella mali. Taxonomy (NCBI): domain Eukaryota; kingdom Fungi; phylum Ascomycota; class Dothideomycetes; order Mycosphaerellales; family Mycosphaerellaceae; genus Microcyclosporella; species Microcyclosporella mali. Next base: position 980,050 of record NHNU01000007.1, read on the forward strand.
CTGAACAGGTCCAGAACAGCAGGCCAAGTCCTATGAAACTGAAAGACTACGCAGTGATGAGACGTATGGAAAACATGCTCATGGCTCAGAAGCAGTGACTGCTGTAGGAATCGTGACGTTGGGACAGTCTTGCTGCTGTGGAAAGCGTTGTATTGTTGATGCCTGAGCCCGAGCACAGAGAGCTGGGCACGACCCACGTACAGTTAGATCATATCCAGACAAGCGAGGCTCAACTCCCAATATATCTCGCAAGAACGGGACCGCGATACCAAGTCGTTGGCAGTAGGGCTACACAGACAGATGACTACTAACAAAATCGTGAGTTCTGATCCGATGGCCAGCTGTCTGGAAAATGGTCGAAGACCACTTCTACTTCCACCCGGAGGTCCATCGGATCGACTAGATATGAGAAATGCTGATATATACAAGATATGGTGACAAACATGGAAGAGAGATGCATGAAATGTGACCGACAATGCATCGTCAAATCTCTGCTCAAGACATTGCCGATTCGCTGTTTCACAGCGATGTAGCGAAGGGCTGGAGAGGTGGCTGGACAAGCTGGGAGACAATGCTGTGAGGACATAGCTGAAGGCTCTAGTTGAATCCCTTCCCGAGAGTGAAAAGTATGACGGTGTAAGACTGAGAGGGTGGAGCTGATTCCGATCTTCGTGAAAGAGCTTTGCTTACAAAGTTGACGAAGACATGTTCTTGTGCACAAGAGGTGATTTTCGAGGCAAGAAGGAAGGCCTAGCGCTTTTATTACTCTCTGACCGAAGTTGTCGAGCAAGGGAGTGCGGAGCTCGATCATCACTACCGATCGTAAGAGTACAAACTGAGGTCGAGCGAACCATGCATTCTCAAAGATAATCTGATTCGGCAGGCCACTCCAACCTGCAGTTTGATACTTGTGGGCTTGGCTACACAGCGGTCAAAATCCGCAAGTCACCGTCATACGACGACGTCAAAGAATTGATTGGAATTAGCTTCGGTACAGAGTTTGAGACATGGAGTCTTAATGGCACATGGCATTGGACGCTTCATCCGTGGGCATCTCGTAGTTCCCGCCATCCTCTCTGGGTGTCTTACCAATATCCCACTCTTAAGTCCCATAGGGGAGGGTATCAATCATGGGATGCCGCCAGCACGCTCGAACGCCGCTCATCCGTCCATTCCAAACGTTAGACCAGTGAATCTACTTTCTATGCGTCCTTCCGATCTTCTGCCTCGCAGACCAGAATCTTATATTATCATTGAGGAGTGCTGTGGTCTTTGAAGAATTCAGAGCTTGCTGGCTCGGTTTCATACAATCCTGCTCCTTCTATCTTTGTTAGTGTCTGGGTGGCTTGCTTCTGCTTGTCTCGCAGACAAATGACGAATCAGGCGAGAAGTCCAACAAGGACCAGGCCGCCTACAGTGTCGACGGAGATGTCCCCTATATCATTGACAAGAGACTGCTGAAGCTTTCTGCAGAAGGTGTCAACGTAGCTGTCTCGGCTGGGCACTAGATTCTGACATGCAACAATATGCTACTGATCCTGGTCATCGAAGCTCGCCTGCGCGGCAGTAAAGCTGCTCTTTGCTAAATCTGGGAGCACATATGCTCTTTAGAAGAGCATCCTACCAAGGTTATCGAGTGACATTTGCCTCGCGCCTAATCCGAAATCATCTCGTTACACTATAGTAGAATGGACAGCTTGCCTACACGCCGAATGCTGCATATTGGAGTCTGATATTGACAGTCTTGGACGTTGCAGCATTTGTACACGATGAGAACAATTGGATGATTGAATTGAGGTTTAGCACAAGGTTACGTGTCATGTCCGTGATGGAAAATGGAACGGTACTGTGGTGATGCTCCAGATCGAATAAACGACTAGTGTGGTAGCCACAAAAAAAGAAAAAAGAGAGGCTTGAGGTTAGTTGCAATACGGAGTCCCAGTGGTGATTTTCCACAAAGTAATCGGACTTTATGCCTTGTTTCACAGTATGATTATCATATAAGCCATAATGATTCAGTAGTGGTCATGACAGCAAGATCGTCCTGGAAGGAGAGGGCAAGAAGCAGTACTATGATGACTGAAGTTGACTCACATGGTCTTAAAGAACTCACAATTGCGATACTCGTACGTGTCGAACAAACTACGCCGGAGAGTACGAAATGTAGGTCCCTATCCATATCAGTACAACCAGAGCTCCTCTAACCGTGTCCGAGAGTAATCATCTATTGATACATCCAAACCGAGTTTCAGACCATCAAGTACTCAAACACGATGCGTCGACTATTCTCACTGGGATCCCGCACTCGGTCCTCCATACACCGAGTAATACACCCGACCACCATGTAGATGCACTCTAGTCGAGAGTACGGGTCTGCTGTCGGCAGCACAATCGGGCGCGGAAATCTCACCGATGCCATTGGCACCAGGCCTCTGACAGCGTCTGACAACCAGGAACATCAGTAGCCGGTTCAGAGCACGCTCGAATTCTCGCTTGAAGCCTCTTCGCAGCGGCACGAGCTCTGCGTCGAGGCTCAGAGCGTGTCGAAAGAGAGGTGTGTGGTATGGATTGAGACCGGAAGTCCAGTAAGCAAAGCGAAGAGCGCCGAAGACAGCCTTTCGGAGAGCTCGGAAGAGGACGTCGATAGCGACTTGCTGTTCATGGAAGTCAGCGAGAGTCCGCTGGACAGCTTCGGTGACGATTGCGTGCTCGGGAAACGTTGCGTACTGGTCCGAGGCGAACTTACGAGGCGAGTCGTAGAGGTACTGCCACAAATCGATCATGGGATTTTTGTCGATCGTCACAAGTGTCGTGTCATGTTGAGCACGATGCCTGTCAAGATCGGCACAGGATCGTTCAAATTCTCATACGGACTATAACGTGCATTGATGTGGAAGGTGCCATCAATGTCGAAGTAGTTCGGTCGTTGGGCTGAAGCATCGAGCAGCGGAACGTGGCAGTACAGACATTTGGCTCCAGCCAGGCCCGTGTAGTCCAGCCATTTCTTCCAGCACTCGTAGTGAGCGACATGGCGTTTGTCACACTTGGACATGACAACCGGCTCACTATGCTCATCATACTCCACCCTGCAGAAGTGGCACTCTGTCTGCGCTTCATCGCTCGGCAGAGCGTCGTTGCGCTCCTGAACTTGCTCTCGAGTTGTAGGCGTAGAGATGATGCGGAGACATTCGTCGACTCCGATAGTTCGAGGCGCTTGCCATCTGTGAGCCAGTGCATGGTGAGCCTCAGTCGTCCCAGCTATGTTGAACCGCCACGCCTGGGCCGCGCGATCAGTGTATCGGGCAATCAAATCACCAAGCTGCTTCAGCCAAGCCGGGCACGCCAGCTCACCGATGGTATTCCTAGCTGCGAACCTTTCAATTCGCCCTGTCAGGAGACCTGTGCAGTCAGGCAGACTGAGGTCGTACTCGCTGGCCACGTCAAGCAGAAAAGTCCCACCGATAAGCGCATATCTTGTCTCTCTGACGATGCGGATCCTGCCATGCCATACAGGTCCAGTGGCACGGTACATACAAGCTTTAAGTAGAGTTCGGCCAGGAGTCTGACAGATTCTGTGCATGTCATCCATAAGATTGCCAACCAGCTCGTGCGCAGCAGGGTGACTGTCGAGTGGCGCTGGATAGATCGATTGCATCGCTACTTCATCAGCATTCTGACGAATCCAGGCTCGTACGGCACTGTCTGGAACGAGGGGAAGCGTAGGGTCGTGACGAGTGGCCTCTTGATCAGGTCGCAACGTTAGAAAGACTTCACCCTGTCTCACTATGGTAGGGTCGGGATAGACGCTATCGACTTGGTGATGTGGCTTAAATACGCTGATCTGTAGCGTCGAGGCTCGAGTAATTGCTGTTGTTGTGTTCATGTTTTTGTTAGGAGTGTAGGTAACGTTTTTTCTCTTCATGGTTGATTTGTATTGTGTTGGTCTGGTTTCTGTATTCTTGATGAGTTTTATGCGAGTGGATGCTGTTGAATCTCCAAACAGATATCATATAGGAGTGATGTCGAAGATAAAGGTGAAGTGCTCAGCCGTTCTTAATTGTCCGGTGTCCAGAACGCATTTCTTTGAGATGCTCAGTATGATGCCTTTCAGTTCACAACACGATGCATTCACTTGATAAGTCTGCTTTGTTCGCCTCGGCGTGATGTTCATCCTCGAACAAAGAGACACGAACGTAACACACCGCAAGAGAGACCCGGACAGTCTTTGCGAGAAACTCGAGGTCGTTGGTTGGTTCGTAGGAATGATTGTTGCCAATCTCGATGGTATGGCTAATTGTGCCGTGACCATGCTGTGCCGGCGAAAGTGGTTGCTCTCTTGATCAAGGAAGCTGAGCGGATGCGAGTGTGGCTTTGAAATAACTCAAACAATGCTGGCTAGGGATATCCACCTCGCTACAACAAACAGGACGATCTGCCGCGTTCGGTCCACGCATATATTGAAACGATTGCTTATCACATTATCGAGGACTGGGGCAAAGGCATTTCACGTACCTTAAATTGTCATTCATGGCACACGACCTCAGTCAATTGCAGACAATCGGAGGCTCAGAGTCCACAAACCATTTACTGAGTCAAAGACAAGGAAATCGTTCGTGTGCAAGTGCTTCGTGCGCTCTGCCCGAAGGCGACATGTCTCTCATTCAGGTCATGTCTATGCAAGTAAGTCGGGCAGTCCAGGTCATCCAGACAACGTTTCCGACAATATTCTCGCCAGAGTTGCCACATAATGTGATAGCCATCATAAGACTCCAACTCTACAGGTCAGCTCTCTTTGATGCCCATTTCCTTCATCGCAACATCAAAGTCGGCATCGTCACTCACGCCGCGGACCAAGTATTCAGGCGATCCGGGAGAAGAACGTTTCACATACCGATCTTCGCGCTTGACCTCCTCAGTTCCATCGACAAAGTCGTCATCGTCAACAAAACCTCCCTTCTCTTCGTCCCAGCCGTCGATGTCGCGCAATAGACGGACGTAAGCCTCTGGTACGAGTCCTTGCTCGCCAGTCTCGCGGTTCTGGGCGACCAGCCAGCCTTGTCCGTGCCGATATGCGACCAGCAAGATTTGACCTTCGGTTAACCGTAGCTCATTCTCATTCTCCGGCTCGAAGCTATACAGTGCTAATGATGGTCCGGCGAACAGATCTTCGTCCTCAGGTCCCAAACTCTCCCGCTGCGGCGAATGGGTGGTTGGCTCGGCGTCCAACGGCATGTGCTCGTCTGGGTCTACTGGCACGTGGCTGGTGTGAAAGCTGCGACTTGGTAGCGTCGTCGCGGCGTTGTGCAGGTGTGAGTCGCGTCTGTTGTAGTCGCCGTTTTCTCCACTCACATAGCCTCTACTCTGGCGCAGTGCTTCCCTGCCGGCTGGATCGTACTGGCCTTGCGCTCCAGAGAACAGTGTGAACTCTGGGTTCCTGTGGCCGCTTTCGCGCCGCCGGCCGCGCTCGTAACTTGATGGTGTGTCGGTGAATGATTTGCTCTTGCGGTGCTTGTTCTTCTTGAAAGCCTCATCTATGTCTCGGTCATGGCTCATGCTGTTGCTGAATGCTGTGCTTGGAAGCGGTTGCATGTCTTGATCGGGGTCGCCGTAAATCGCACCGTCACCTCCCCAAGGTCCGGCGGTCCACGAGCCACCCTTGGTGGCCGTGCTGCCCTCTGCTGACTCTGATTGTCTTCTACCAGCGTTCCAGTCTGAGCCAGGCGTGCTTGCGCCAGAGGGTGGATCGGGTGGGGCACCATAGTGCATTGGGTGATACGCTGGGTAGGCGAAGTCGCGAATATCGGCGTATGGCAGACTTTGCGCGAACGATGGGCCAACGGTGGAGTGGGTACGCGACCTGGAGGAGCGTATAGAGTAGGACGACATCCTCTTCTCGGCGTAGGAGAGGGTGCGCGGCTCGCGAGTGCTTGGTCGTGTGCGCGGTATGGCTGGCGAGTCGACGACGTGGTCGTCTGGCTCAGGCGAGAGCGTTGAGGCGGAGGAGGAGGAGGAGGAAGGAGCCAAGACTTGTGCCATGTCGTGTGAGGGTGTGAAAGGTGAGGTGAGGTGAGGTGAGGGGAGGTGGGAGTGAGGATTGACCGCACGGGAGTGGGGCGGAATTGTGCGCGCTTCAAGACATATGGACTCGAAGACTCTACTATAGCTTATCGTGGTCGCGTAGTCGTGTAGAGGACAGTAGAGAGATGGCGATCGCTGGATCGGTGGGGGGGGGGGACACACAGGCGAGGTGTATACAGGCGTGGAGGGAGAGGAAAGCGTAGGGTAAGATGACTGCAGGGGAGGAGCTTCTGTATGATGAGAGGAAACGGCTCGTCTGGCGTACACTATACTGCAGTATAGTGAGTGGGCTTTGGTGCAGACCAGACCAGACCAGACCAGAGCAGACTAAGCCAGACCAGACAAGAGAGCAGCACTGAGGTCTGGAGGTCTGAGGAGACGAGACGGCAGGCAAGCGGGCGACCTTCGAAGCAATTGCTGCTTCTGCTGCGGGCTGCCACCAAAAACCCTAAGAGGGCGTGGAGGGCTATTAATATCTCCCTGCAGCTGCAGCCATGCGCCTGCGCTTGCGCCCGTGAGAAACGCAATCTGTGCAGTGGCGGGGAAGGCAGCACCACCGCAAACCACCGCCACCATAGCAACATTGAATCGATTACGGTCGTGATTGCCATGACTCCGATCTGTCATGTGAAAGAGGATGTAGTGCCAAAGCAGGTGAATGACTAGACTGCGGGACTGATACTATCACTCTTGTTCTATACAGTCGAACAGCGTTGCCAAGGAAAGGAGCGCCTGTTGTTCCACTCATCAGCCGCCGGCCGAGGGTCGATTACCGCCGTTTCATCTGCCTCGCGCCTTCCCTGATCCGGCTGCGAAACATTAGCGTACCCTCCAAAACTCGGGCCGCCGGTCTTGCGTTTGACAGCAGCAAGAGCTCCACCCTGACCTCCACCCTCTATGTACATCCACATACACCCTGATGACCCTCGATGTACCATGCATGCAATACATCATCCATCAGGGATCAAGTGTACAATCGTCATTCGTACTCCAGTTGCACCCACGGCCACCTGCGTCCTGCTCTTGCAGAAACGCCATCTGCCCGTCTGGTACCGAAGGTAACTCTGACTGCTGTGATTGCCTTTCTCGGTACATCCATCGCCATGTCGGATGCCCAGAATGTCAGCAATGCTCTGGAACACCGCCTGGACGACTTTCTGCTGAAGCGAGAGCCGCCAAAGACTTTCTGTCCGTCAGAGGTAGCTCGGGCCCTCTCTCCAGACGAGCTGTCAGATCTGGGATTCGAATCCTGGCGCGATGCAATGCCATCCATTCGAGAGCTAGCATGGCATTTGAGACAACAGGGCCACTGCGAGATCGTTCAGAAAGGTATCCCGGTAGATGAGAGCCTTGGACCGACAGATGTCAGAGGTCCCATCCGGATTCGTCGAACGGCAGGATGAGCATTATGACAGCAGACCGTACCTCCGCATCCTTCGACTATGCGACTATGCGGTACTCTACGAGGACACTCGCAGCACCTCTGTGGGAATCAGCACTTTCGACTGCACTGATGATCCACCACAGAAGCGTCCCCAGGAGAGAAAGCAGCTCTCCAGGTTGTACCCATCTGCAGCACGACGCGAACCTCAGAACATTCATGTTTTGCAAGGCATATTGCTACGGGACCTCTCGACACATCCTTGGCCAATTAAGTGACTCCTTTGCACACCAGCGAAGCTTGACGGGAACACGATCCATTGAAAGCAACTGTTGACACTGGCTGTTAAGAGAGACCGCAATCTCACAGCCCCAATCGTTGGGGGGGAACAGTAAGCGACCTGCGAGGCTTGTGCATTGTCTCTGTTCCATCTATCGACGGCATTCCTTTACAACAGCGGATAAAGCCAGAATACACTGCTTCTCACAAGACCTCATGATGAAGTGACAAGATCACGGTGCGCAATATAATCTCGGCCCACAATTTCCTCCTGTCGCACGGGCCTCAGTTGTGTCGCTCAGCACAATTGCATTGCAACTGAATCAATCAAGTCTTCTTCATTCAGACTCTCTTCGAAGTCGAGGTGGCCATTCACACACGTCTGATCGCCATCGTCATGCTCCAGCGCAAATCCGACCTTCTTCGGCGATGCTCGCCATATGAGCTTTCCCGCAGGATGGTCCGGCATTGGTTCCCGCTGCCCAGGAGTTTCAGTCATGTTCTCTCGGAAGGTACCCCCAGGGACGCAGTAATCATCCCAGAACAAGCCACGCCGCCTCAGCTCTGGGACAAGGAGCTCCACCACATCCTCAAAGGTCTGCGGCATAAGCGCATACGCCTCAATATCATCAGTACTCACTCACAGCTCGGGCTCTAAGCAGCACACTTACTACGTTGAATCCATCGACTCCACCTTCTCCTACCCATCTCTCCATCTCATCGACTACCGTCTCTGCAGTGCCAACAGATGTCGCACCAAGTCCACCCACCATGATGTGTTCCGCTAACGTCTTCTTCGTCCATTTGCCACCATTCACTTCAGGCGCGCTCTTCAGCAGGTTCTGAATATAGCCGCGTATGGCGTTACTCTCCACATACCTCAGCTCCTCGTCATCACCGTATGGCGCCATATCGACGCCCGTCCAGCCGCCAAAGAGTGCGAGTGCGCCCTCGTAGCTTCCGTACGAGATATAATCACGATACTTAGCTTGAGCTTCCTCCTGTGTCCGACCAATGATAGGACAGAATTTGGCCAGTACCTTGATGCTCGAAGGATCCCGGCCAAGCTCTGCCGCTTGCAATCGAATGTCTGCCACGACTCCTTTGACCGAAACTGGACTATGCGACGAGACAAAAATAGCTTCTGCATGCTTTGCGGCAAACGCTTTGCCAGCTTTGCTATTCCCCGCCTGCATGATTACTGGCGTCCGCTGGGGCGATGGCTGACAGATGTGTGGTCCTGGAACTTGGAAGTACTTACCCTCGTGATTGATCTCTCGGACGAGTTTGGGGTCCGTGTATACGCCCTTTGCAGCATTCAATTTCACGGCATCTGAGCGCCACGAAGCATTCCAGAGCTTATACACAACATCCATATACTCCTCGCAGATTGCATAACGCTCGTCATGTTCTGGCTGCGAAGCTCCGTTCGTGAGATTCCTCGCTGCGGAGTCCAGATACCCGGTCACCACATTCCAACCCACTCGACCACCGGTCAAGTGATCGACCGTACTCATCCTCCTGGCAAGATGATATGGCTGCTCATACGTCGTTGACACCGTCACGCCGAACCCAATGCTCTTCGTCGCTGCGGCCATGGCCGGGACTAAAGACAGAGGCTCGTTGACAGGCCATTGCGCGCCGGAGATGATCGCGGGGTCGAGGTTCTTCGGTCCACGGTATACATCGTAGCCACCGAGCACATCGGCTATGAACATGCCGTGGAAGTGGCCACGTTCCAGTAACTGAGCGAGTCTGATCCAGTGCTGCACGGAATTGAAATCGGAAGAGCGGTCATCGGGATGCCGCCAGAGACCAGGAGATTGGTGGCCAGAGCACATTTCGACGAAGGCGTTGAGAATGAGCTTTTTCTTTGGAAGGCCGTTTGTGTGGCTATTCGTGTAGCCATTCGTGTGATCATTTTCGGAATTCCCACCGTCGCCATTCATGGCAGGGCGATCACTCGCGTGGCCGTCAATGGTGTGTCCGTTCGTGCCGCTCGAGGGTGATTGGTCGTTGACAAACCCCATGATATCGACTACTTGACTTCTAGAATGCTCGGAGAAAAGTTTCTTTGTAGATATCGAACGTGACAACGTGAGAACCATGCTTCGGATCGTCGGGAGCAGCTTGTCTGTGGAGCTGCACAGAATGGCGTGCTGTCGGAGCTCCACTTTACTTGTGGGCAAGTATGCCCTGACGTGTGCCATAGAGAACTTTCAGACACACATGTCGCTCTCAAGATACTGCGAACATGGACTTGGCTGGCCGCACCTCACAGATCACTCGCTCGCTAAAAGTTCCACATAGAAAAAGGACTTCGAAACAGTTCTGGCGCGGAGAAGTCGATTGGAGATGCTCTATGCTTCCCAAGGTTTTTAGCCCCTCTGCTTGACTCGCTCTGGGTAGAGTCTTGATGTTTGATTCGGTGGTGAAAGGGATCGTGAGGGCTAGATGCTGTGTATGGTCCTTCGTAGAAAGTGTTCGCTGCATTGGCCAGAATACTTATTCATTCTCACCGTGATAAATGGGTTTTCCCGTGCTGATAATCAAAGGTCGCATCATATCCGCAGCAAAAGCTTTGGTCATTTGTAGGCTGAGCTGTGGTATCAACCAGACTCTGCGGTAGATGGATATACTCGGTACGTGTAGTCGTTAAGGAGACATGTGAGACGCACAGTTCAGGCAAGTCATGGATGCGTTCGATCGTCACAGTCAACTTGTGGGAAACCCCGGTTTCTCGCAGATCATCTTACTCACTTCTTCTCGCCAGTTCAAATGCCCAAAGTACAAGATTCATGTATACAGCTCAGGAGTTTGAGTGAAATGCAATCGCTCGATTGCTTGATTATACGAAAATGTGCTATCGAAACAAGTCGCTAATACGCTGACAAGCAGAAACTCCAGCATATGATCCTGTGCCACTTTATTACACAAGCCGACGCCGTAAAAAAGGTCTGGCATGCAGATTCCAGAAACCTCCTCATCTCCAATGCCTTCCATGATCCTGATAACGCCATGACCTCGATAACGCCAAGCACAAATATCGCGTCCATGCGAAATGCCTGGGACTGCAGCTCACCGCCATGGTGGTGGCATACCTCGACTGGCGCTGCCAGGTACGAGACTACCGCGACTGGCTGGCCGAGCAGAGGCCACGCTCTCTCGCGGCGTACCGCGAACACCAAGGTCAAACATGCTGCGACGTACATTCAGTGGAGCGGTCCCCCTCGTGCTGACAGCACCAGGTCGTGGTGTGGTGATGCTGTCGCGAGAATTGAACAAACGACGCGCTTGAGCGCTGGTGGTGCTGCCGGAATCTGACGGTGGTGACGACGCCGTCGGACTACGACGGCGATGGATACTACCACGATCGCGGTGCTTCGGAATTCCGTTCCCATTAAGAGACGTACTACGTCGAGCTTTGCGAACACCTTTGGCGATCTCTTGAGCATCAGCTTTCGAAGCAAAAGAGCGCTCCATATCGCTCTCCGACGATGCATAAGCGTCGTTGCGCGCAGGCTCCTTGTTTTCCATTGATGAATCTTTGCGCGTCAAAGTAGTGCGGCGAGGAGCGCTGTTAGCATGCATTTCTCGTAGCGGACTATTGTCATCTTCGCTGGAGAATGATCCGAGAGTGAGTGTCGGAGGTGGCATCATCGGCGGCGATTCGTCACTCTTCTTGGACAAGAAGCCAGTTGCGAAGCGGCCATTGGTCATCTTGCGTGCTTCACTGCTAGGCGCAGGGGGAGCTAGAGGAGGGCTGGATATCATATCGCTGTCCACGGTCACGGAGTCGAAGGCGGAGGACAGCTTTGGACCCTCATTGCAATCACTCGAGTCCGCAGCTTTGGCTGGCGAGCTGCCCTCGAATTTCGGTGTGGCTTGGAACTCGACCAGGCTGTTGTTGTTACCATGCTCATCTTGGGCCTCGTCTCTCCACTTCACTGAACGCTGCTTCTTAGGCGACCTCTTCTTAGGAGTTCCGCCAGAAAAGTACACTCCTTTACGTGCCATGCCGCCAAGTCGGACTCGCCTCTTAGGACTTGCCGTGACTCCGCGCATGGGACTGGAGCTGACGCTGGGTGACGGCTGCATCTCTGCAGCGATGTGAGAAGGTATGGCGAGAATTGGGTGTGGTTGTGCTGAAACGGACTGACGAATCTTGCTCTTGAGTGGGCTCGGACCGGCAATCGGAACCTGCTTCTTCTTTTTGGGCGTACCGCTCTTGGTGGGTGGAAGCGCGTGGGTAATTTGGAGGCCTCCGTCTGGCTTGATGATTTGACCTGTGGCGTCTATACAGGACTGGACGACCTTGCCAAGAAGCTCTTTCGCCGCTTGCATCGCATCTTCCTCGCTCATCTCGGTAATCTGGCCTACTATGGCAATGGTTTCGAAATGAGCCGAGAGCATGATCTGCATCAGCCCAGACTCGCCACCCTTTTCCTGCTCGAGAACTGCCATGTGAACATCCATTTCCGCCCGAAGCTTGAGCATCTCGATTTCCTTTCGTAGGCTGACCTCATCGGGACTATCGGCGACGGCACCATCTACTGCCTGGAGCTGGCGAATCCCATCTTGTAGGGCTGTCTCGATGGCGCGCGTCCAAGTTTTCTTAGCCAGTGCTTGGTGGAAGTGCTGCCTGCTCGACTCGAGCTCGAACAAGATACCTTGGGCTGTCTTGCGCATCGCTGTCAATGATACAGGTGGCTCTTCTTCTTCGCGGTTCTCGCACATCTGGTCGAAAGCCCCAATCCACATACTGATGGCACTGATCCGGCGTTCTAGCTGCTTTAGACGCAAAGTTGTGTTGATATGGTCCCTTCGATCGCTTGCGGAATGATCATATGCCAGCCTGATTCTCTGCAAGCCATCATGTGCAATTTCGGCCCTTTTCGATTCTGCTTTTCGGAACTTCGTATACGCCACCTTCTCATAGTCTTTCTGTGCTTCCTGCAGCTCAGTGATGCGCAGCATCTGCTCGTCAATCTTCTTCAAATAGTCCTTTACGTGCCGATCAACATTGTACACATTCCGCACGCTCTTGGTCTGGATGTTCTTCGCTCGATTGGCATAGCGAAGCGTGTTTTGCGTTTCGTCGAAGTGCTGGCTGCTCGGCGAAATACAGACAATCATGACAGTCTTGCAATTGCCACCCAAGCTGAACTTCAGTAGCCGCGTGAGCTTTGAATTTCGATATGGCACATGACTATTCCGTCGCGGATCGCAGAGAGCATTGATACACGATCCTAGTGCGAGAAGCGATTTATTGATATTTGCACCCTCTGTTAGCCTGGCTCCGCGGTTCTTGGTCGCTGACGCACGCTCGGAGCCGGCAAGATCAATAATTGACAGAGTCGCAAACGTCACAGGCTCATTGACTGAAGCATCCCGATCTTTGGAAGAAACATTGACTTGTAGCACAGCGTGCGAGCGCGAAGAAGTGGCATTGGCCTCAGTCGGGGATTGTGTCCTGTTGGCATTTCCACGGACCACCAAGTCCATGACCTCCTGCACGTTCTGTGGCTTGTGCGATGAAAGGCCAGCAACAGAGACGGCTTGCGCATTATCCTCGCGCAGCATGAGACCGCCTTTTGGATGGTCCTCAGAGCCAAGCAGGTCGCGGATTGTCTCGTTGTAGATTTCCAAGAAGGATAAGGAAACTTCAATGTCTTTCCCTTCCGTCTCCCGTAGCTCCATCATCATTTCGAACAACTCTTGCATAGTAAGATAGATGATGCCTGGGTGCGCCGAGGTACCGCTGATGGTGTGCGTCTTGCCGCATCCAGTTGCGCCGTATGCGAATACGGTGCAGTTATAGCCCTGGAAGATCTGCGGGAGAAGTCCTTTCGACGTGGACTCGTATACATCGGCCTGCGTCGTGTTCTCGTCGAAGATTTTATCGAACCCGAATGTCTGGTCCTTGACGCGTTTTCCTGTAGGTCCCACGACGGATCTGCTGAATCGGTGGACGGGGTTGTCTTCGGGCGGGTCGAACACTCTACATATATATCAGTACCGCATACGGCTCGCTACAACAGATGCCAACATACAAACACTTGTCGTCCACGATCTTGATAACACTGCGAATGCCTTTCTGCCCCAGTTTCGGCTTGGGAGCCGCTGCCAACGAGCCATCGCCCAGGAACAGCGGACCATCATCGGTTTTGGTAACTTGAGCAGCCTCGTGTATGGTGAATGGACGCACGCGCACCACGACCTGGATGCTCGATTTCTTGTCCTCGGCCATGGTGGTGCTGGGAGGTGTTGTTGGCCGCCCCAGCAGCGACTGCGTTTGTTGACAATGCAGAACGTGGGTGGAAGACGCGACTGTTTGCGGAGTTCCTCGCCAGCACCAGTGGCGGTAGATATAGTGGTCGTGAAAGCGGGTGCGGTATGGGAATGGATAGGAGGTCTCGATTGAAGTGATGAAGGTGACGTCTGGCCGTGAAGTCGAGATTGTGTGTCTCTCTTGCAGCTGCTTCGGCTTGTGCTTTGGTTAGCTCCATGTGAAACGCCAAGCGTCAACGAACATGTTTCCTGGGCAACGATTCACGTATCGGCACCGCTTACGGGCGAGGGGCTCTGCTAATGCCTCCTCTACCACTGCCCACTATCGATTCACCCCCTGGCGACTCATCTTGTCAAACATTTGTGAACCCACACTTTGCTACCTCCTACCATATCTTAGCCAATCTGACACCTGATTCGCGAATTCTTCATGGTTGGGGAAAGGTAGTCCCGAAGCAGCAAGGCCAACGGCAGTGACTTCACTTGAGAGGGCATTGCTTCCAGTCTATGCTGTTCGGTTCGTGTCAAAGCCCGGTGCCAGTACCACGGCATGGTGGATGATTCACCTTGCATCGCTGGTGAATCCAATGACGGGGCACCTTTCATGAGATACTCATCTCTTCTTGTATCTGCAACAAGAGGTAGGGGGAAGATCGGAATCTGCGATGACGATAGAATAGCCTCCTCTCGGCTATCCGGCTTTGAGCTGCTTGATAGCTACCGACATGAGGAGCTCGTGAAGTAACTTATACTATGTTGTTTAATGGACGTACTTCAAGGCGACTTCCTTTGTTCGTCATGCCTCCTGCTTTCCGAATGTCTGCCTCAGGAAGAAGACTATCAGCTATTGCAGCTCAGACAAGACGCGTCTCTACCGGAACCATGAAAGAAGCAGTCGTGGCCAAAGGACCGAAAGTCACAATCCAGGATGTCCCTATACCGAAACCTGGACCATACCAGGTAGTCACCAGGGTTGTCTACAGCGGAAGCAACCCGAAAGATTGGTAGGTACGGGCGGAGTCGGAATTTGCAAACTTGAATAGTTGATGTGATATCAGGAAGCGGGCCGAGTTAATGCCCGACCAGACACCAAAGAATCAAGGCGATGACATCTCAGGCTACGTCCACGAAGTAGGCGAGCACGTGTCAGAGTTCAAACGTGGAGACAGAGTAGCAGCTTTCCACGAGATGCTGAAGCCTGGCGGAAGTTACGCCGAATACGCGCTTTCTTGGGCGCATACGACCATACATCTTCCCGAGAAGACATCATTTGAAGGTGCGTTCGGAAAGTTTCATGTCTTACACTACTGAGTACGCTGATCAGAGTTGACACCTAGAGCAGAAGGAGCAGCCATACCCCTCGCGTCCTTGACAGCAGCTGTCGGTCTGTTCGCCCGTCTTCGTCTTCCCGAACCGTGGTTCCCAGCAAAGGACCCGACCCCACTTATCATATACGGAGCCGCGAGCGCGGTAGGCTCGTACGCAATCCAGCTCGCTTCACGTGCAAACATCCATCCTCTCATCTGCGTAGCAGGCCGCAGCTCCCCACACGTTGAGAATCTCATCGATAGAAGCAAAGGCGACACTATCGTCGACTACCGCCAAGGTGACGCAGCAGTTGTGTCTGCTTTTCGCGAGGCAGCCACCACGCATGGCAAGATCGAATACGCGTTTGATGCGGTCAGCGAGAGGGGAAGCTATCAGAACATCTGCGAGGTTTTGGACCAAGAGACTGGAAGGATCACACTGGTGCTGCCTGGGAAGAAATACGAGGGTATACCAAAGAATATCAAGCAGACCTTGACCACGGTTGGTGCTGTACATGGAGTACCCGACGATCTGAAAGACTTTGGATTTGTGCACTTCAGATACATTGCGAAGGGCTTGGAAGAGGGTTGGGTCAAGGCGCAACCGCATGAGATCGTGCCTGGTGGGTTGGAGGGTATCGAGAGGGCCCTAAGCTGGCTGAAGGATGGCAAGGCAAACGCTGTCAAGTATGTCTTCAGAATCGCCGACACGCCAGGGATTGCGAACTAGAATCGGCGCGAAGGTCTCAGTCATGCAGGTAATTGTTCGCATTGGAGCCAAGGTACGATACTCAGGATCTCATGGCGGTGGGCGAGAATCACACTGAGCCTGGAACGAATCTATGCATTGAAGGAATCGCGCGTGCAGACCTGAAACTCCTCGGCATTGTCAATATACTCGGCATCAATGACCATGGCGGCGGGCTGGCAAGATGCCGCCGACTGGACTGGAAGGTATTTACTGCGCAAGGGCGGAACCAATCTCCGCTCGAGTCAGTCGTGTGCCTTCCCAGGCAGGCTTTTCAGCAGCACCATACGCCAAGCGCAACACCAGCCATGATACCGCGATATGCTCTCACCTGCCACCTGCGCATTTCCTCAAAGTTGCATAGATTACCACGAATTGGGTCAGTTCTGTGGGAGGGGGCGCGATATTTCTGGCCGTTTTATTCGTCGTTGAGGCGCATGTAGTTCGGCCAAGATCCGCACGCCCAGGCACATGCAGACGAAGCAATCACTGCATCGGTTGCTGAAGCTCGGAGGAAAAGAGTGAACATGTCTTCGCCTAAGTCCAGCAGAGCTTCACTGGTTGGCTGACTCGTTCCCGCCCGCGGCTGCACTTCCGCCTGTAGCACGACTCATGGTCAACTGCAAAGTTCAAGCTCACCCAGAATATCGGGTCGAGAAACGGCTAACGACAGTTTGACATGCAATTCCCAACTGGGATTGTGCTGGACGCGAGGTATGCCAGGGATGAACTCCGAATACGCTTGGCTCTTGCTGGATGACGGGAGATGTACAAATTGTGGCAATCGGGTCGCGACCTGATGAATTCTCAGAAAAGGAAAGCTGAGAATGTATTGGAACTTCGAAGGGTGAAACGCAAGGGCAGTGTCGTGTGAGCTCGTCGTTTGATCGTCAGCAATGACAAGCATAGTCTCATCAATGCTAGCTTGAGTCTGAGTACGCTGGATGTTTTTGAATCCTCATCTTCTCTATTCGAAGTGCCCTACTCTCTGGTAATTTCCCATGGTCTACTTTTCACCTTCGAACTAGTGATGCACGAGCTGATGGTTCAATGCAGGAAAATGTGTTCGACACCAGCGGGTATCAGGCTTCATACGCTCCACGAGCACAGCGAATCCTCGTCCATTTGTGAATGCCTTCGAACATGGATTCTGTCTCTGCGTGCTACTGACAGCGACTCGAGCGTTGGATTGATGATACTGGTCGCCATTGTATCCTGGACTAACGATAGCTTCATTCTCCCTCATGCCAGGATCCGGCCAGGATTCTAGTTCCTAGCTTATCGCAAGTGAGGCATAAAACGTGCCTACAGATCCCGTCGTGACGGAGGTTGAATTGAAGCGCCTCACAAAACCCTAGAAAATTGAGCTGTCCAAGGCTTGACAGATGTCGAGAACCATCAGATTAGCTACGAAAATCGATGTGCCGCATCAAGCATCAAGCATCAAGGGTTGAGCGTAGTCTCAGGTCGTCTGCAGGCATCAAATCGGTATTGTGACTATCAGAATGAGTGGCGCCTAAGTTATGTCCGACATCTGCCGTCGTGTAGACTATGACATATTGCGTTATTCTGTGGGTGCTCAGAAACTCGATACTGATGGGGTGGTGCACGACGGGCTTTGACAGAGATTCTGTGGCGGAGAATGCTCATACACTGGATAAGGATACGCCTGTTCTGCGCTCAAATTAGGCAAAGCTGACCAGATACATACTTGGGCCACTGGTCATAGTGCTATTGAGGCGGAAATAGTCGGAGTTCGAACCTGAGAACGGCCTGTTTCCAGACATCTGTCCACGTAGTTCTTGTCCTGTAAACTCAAAAAGTGCGTGTCGCAATCAGCCTGTTTTGTCGTACGGGTTGGCGGTAATGGCGGCCCACCAATATTCAGACGAGCAATTGTTCTGCTTTAGCTTTCAGATGTTCCTAGTTTGACAGTATGGGACGAATCAAAAGCGTTGCCCACCGCAATCCAGAGTGAAACCAATTGGTATACCGTTCACGCCGCGTGGCGGTATCGTTCCCGATCGAAAGACGTGGTAAGTCCTGCCTGAGTGAGTCTGATGGTTCATGCAAGATTCAACCCATAGTTTGGGCAGCTGTAGCTGTTCATCGAACTCTGTTTAGACTGTGGAGACAACCAATATATTAGCCAAGAATGGTCCGGTGCCCAATGGGACGATGATTTTAGAAGAGCGAGACCACCTTTGAGCAGTCAAGATATGGTCTGCAGGAAGTGGTTCTGGGAAATCTTCCGAGCGCGACGTGTCCTCCGTCAGAGATGAATTGTCATCCACCGGCACGTTCTGTTCGAAGCGTGCAGATGCCTATGACCACTGAGACCGACCATGAAGGAGCACTATTCAAAGTGGCCAGAAAGCACCAAAGAAGATGACTGACTATGCCTCGATCTATTAATCTATTCAGAGAGTCGCGACATGCCGATCTGGAAGACCTTTCGACTTGACAAGGAAACCCTGCCAGTGCTTCGACCCGCCTGACGGGATGAGTCCCGAAGCTCTGTGCTGGTCAAATATGTCAACAACATGCTGACCAGGACAAGGAAACCAAGCTCAATCAGGATGTATGGCGCTGGCCTTGTAGTAGCTCTTGTTTTGGTAGCTACCGGCCTTGAATGGACGATAGAAAGTCGTGTTTGCTTGTAACTAGATGCCGACCAAGTGAAGTTCGTGGTAAGGCAAGCAAGTACGAGTTCGCCCTCGACCGCCATTTCATGATATGCCGCAGTCGTGATGGTGACTCAGTCAATGCTCCAGCGAAATCATTGGGACAAGGCTGCCGAGCCCGTGATTTCAAGAATCTTAGACACTTTGCAGTCTTGACATATGTGTCGATACAGGCCTCCAGTAGTGGCTCGCACCCCTGCGCTGCTGCACATCGGGGAGGCACACAGGAGCGTAACTTTATCACCCTCCTCGGAGAGTTACCTGGGCAGGGACGAAACAGGGAACGATCCTCACAGAAGGACTTGCTGATTGCCGGCAGCTGAAACATCACCGTGGCAATCTCCCGCTGGCCAGAGCATGTGGCCTGCGGAACCAGACCGTAATGCATACTGAGCAATACCCACGCGTGACTAAGCCTTCGTTCGACATATGCATGATCAAACGTTGTGGCGCCAGCTATGTCGAGACGTTAGATGCCACTGACTTGTGGCACAGGGATGTGCCCACCTGCCCTGAGTCGCCAGGATATGTACGCAGACAAGGCTGCGATAAGTCAACAGTGGCGCATGTTTGGATGGTGCTCTGTTTCTACACGATTGCCTCCATCTGAGATGAGTGCCCACTCGGATCCGAAGGGAAAGCACCTAGCCGACCATGCTACCACGGCAGACGAAGCGAGTATGCGCGGTATCATCGTTCTGGATTCGGTTCGATCCAAGGTCAAGTCACGCCGCAAACCCAGCGAGCCAATTGCAACGGCAACAAGCGATGCAGCAGAAAGCAAAGATCCAGAAGTCTTGCGCAAAATTGTAAGGCGGCAGGCAGCGCTTGCATCTGCCGACAAACGCAGAGCTACCATCGCTGCCTCCAAGTTGCAGAAGCAGCAATTTCGAGGGTCCCAAAACCGCATGCGCCCCCGAGATGCACGAGACGAGGAGCGGAACGCAACGATTGGTGCCGTGACTCCATCTAGGCCACCAGCGTTCATATTCGACATCGGGCGGGACCATATCGACCCATTCTCAGTCTCACCGATAGATTTCGAATCATTCGGTGACACAAACACCCTCCATATGCTGTTCAGCTACGTCGTGGAGATCGCCTCACCCATGATGGACCTGCATCTCCCGACGATATATGACAAACCTCATGACGGGGAGCCTAAATGGGAAAATGAAATGCCTGCCCAGGCACTGCGAAGTCGTCCGGCGTTTTGGAGTATCGTACGTATCGCCATCTCTCCACAATCCTATCTCCATGCTAAGAAAATGAGTAGATGACTGGCGCAGCAACCGCGAAGGCTCTCGATCACGGGCTGCATCCCGCTGCCGACCCACTCACCTTGAAGTTCAGACAGATGTCTATCCGGGCTGTCAATTCACAGCTTGGTAAGTTCGAGAACACGGAGCCCGACCTTGGCATACTGGGAGCAATCGCTGTCCTTGGCGCCTGGGAGCGGACGTGGGGCAGCGATGAGGCATGGCAAGCTCATCGTCGAGGTATGAAGGCTCTCGCCATCTATCTGTGCCAGGGAGGCTCCCAGAATGTACTATACGCGCAAGTCCTGGCATTCGCAGAGCAGGACTGCACTCCAGTAGCCGTGATCAGGAGCCCACGAAGCGACGAGGGCGCCATCCAGGAATTAGGCATTGGTTTCAGGGAACTCCAGAAGATATTTTTCCTTGACAACAACCTTGTCAATGCGCTGTTGAGCTGCCTCACCGCTGAGGAGCTGGAGTTCGGCAATGAAAAAGAACAAGTGGTCCATGAAATCGCGCTGGAGTTGGGCAAATATAGCTCGAATGTGGCGTTCACGAACATAGCGCACCGGGACCCCAAGAGAGATCGAACAGGCGACCGGATCCTTCTGCAGCTTCATCTGCTTCTCCAGGGCGCCGGTATTTGCTTGGTCAAGACGTTGCAGCCGGACTTGCCCAACCTTGGTGTCATAGACATACCGACCATGTGCAAAATGGCATTAGAGTGGGGCAACAGCGTGGCGACCGTCGTCATGTACAACGAAGTCTTGTTCTGGGCTATGGTCACCATCTGGGCTTTCAATCGCGACGCAGACGAAGAGGGCATCGGCATCATCAGGCTTCTGGCCAAGAATCTGGACCTGAGGTGTGGTCGCTTTGAGGCTTGGGAAAGGATACTCGACCGCTTTGTCTTTCTAGCATCAGCGAGAGATGAATACGAGCAGTTCTGGTACAGGGTCATGCTCTTCCAGGACCAGCAGGCGCTGCTCGGTCCTGACGAGCAGGGGGCCGAATACCATTGCCAAACGCAATGAGATGTACGGACAGTCATTGCCGCCACGCTGTAAGCACGATACAAGCCTGGAATATCGTGTTCACTCTGCTTCTTCTCATCGGGCCAGTCTTTTCGGATCAGGCATATCGAGCCAGTCTTTTCGATTCAGTCTTTTCGGGCCAGTCTGTTCGTCCGGCGCGTAGCCTTGACACGCCTGAAGCATTGAAGGGCCAGAGCATCTACCGCAGATCGTCAGATCTCCAGCGGTCGAGCCGTCTATGTTCTGACATACCTTTCGCTCAATCGCAATTTCGAGAATGCCGAGGCGTGGAGTGATCACATTCGTGAAAGAAAGAGGCCACACTCGGGCGCATGCAAGATGGTGGCCCGGCGGAAACGCCTCATCGGTCTTCTGCGAGGGTAGTTTCCAGCACGTCTGAAGACTGTCCGCCGCATATCCGGACTACAACCTTCCAGAAAGCCGCGTTATGCATGTCGATGGATGGTCCGCAGCTATCCAGCCATCGCGTTCCTGCAGCACAGGCGGCACATGCTGCCTATTGGAGCTCGAAGAGCGTCGGCATTGAATGCGCCTCAGGAGCTATGTCCTGTTCCTGTACAGTCAGGATGCAGCAACGGGATGGACAAAGGAAGCATCCTTTTCAACGCTATGTGGTCGATTCATCCCTTGCGGAGTGTGGCGCCGCTTGTCGATCTTCCGCTCGCCGAACGACCTGCCCTGCTGGGCTGATAGGCCGCACGTGAGAAGCTAGTAGCGCCAACATC
This sequence comes from Microcyclosporella mali, assembly GCA_002785985.1. NCBI lineage: Eukaryota > Fungi > Ascomycota > Dothideomycetes > Mycosphaerellales > Mycosphaerellaceae > Microcyclosporella > Microcyclosporella mali. The sequence goes on from NHNU01000007.1 coordinate 1,001,857, forward strand.
TTCGAACTTCATTTGAATCTCATAATGGCCCAAGCCAATCAGAGCGCGCCAACACCTTCACATTTGCTACTCGACCTTCGCAACCAGAGTTGCAAGGAAATCGCCGCTTGCGCCTCTGTTTCATCTATCGAGATTTACTTGTATTGCGTAAGCGGAACTGCCATTGCGCGCCATTGAGTCCTACATTTCAGAGACCGTCTGGGCCACCGACCGACCTCTCTCCTTTACTGTCTCTGGAGGCTGGCTGCTGTGCCGGCGCCTGGTTGTGATCTGGATTGTCATTAGCTGTCATTGCCATGATACGACGTGGCAATTGTGGAACTCATCTTGTCAAGTGGAACTTGTAAGGACTGTCTGATCCATGTTCCATTCGCTCTGATAGCCTTTGTGCAACATCGGACATGTCAACCATCTTCGGATTTCTCCTGTTCTGTAGATACGGCCACTAACATGCAGCTAAAGACTGTAGATCTCATTTGCGTTCGGACCCTTGGACAGTTCCCGATGACTAGAAGACGAAGTGACAGGATAAATAACACCGCATGGATTTCCACAATGCGAGATCTATGGAACGTCCAGGAATCGTCCGCGTCTGTTTCATGCTCTCCATTTCTTAGCACACCATGTCTTTCGTTCACTTCACACTTACCATTTTGTTCTCTTTCCTTTTGAAATCCATTTACGCCGTTCCCATTATCGTTGATCCTGGCACCAAGGATGATCTGATCATCACCCACAACAACACAATCAATGCAACCACGCCTGCAGGTGATGCCTTTGCGCCCGACAGCCCGCCAGCCTCGTACCTCAAGCTTGCCCTTGTCAATAAACTCGGTAGCAACAACGTCAAGGCTTATGTTACTGGCTTGAACGAGAACTACCAATTGGTCTTCCTCAACTCTGCTGGTGAATGGTACTACCCAAACACGACTTCGGGCACTCCAGTTCCATTGCTTGACTCCGACATCTCCATCGAGCTTGGAGGTCAAGGGAGCACGACGTATGCCACGATTCCAGGATATCTGTGAGTAATATGATAGCCTCGGCGAAAGATGCGACGAAAGATGCGACGAAGCTGATGGGACTTCTTGTAGGATGTCCTCTCGAGTTTGGTTCGCCGATGGGTCGCTCAATTTCTATGTCGTGGGAACTCCCAATGGTCCAGGGCTCGTAGAGCCCGCGGCTGTCAACCCAAACGACCCCAACGCAGCGACGAATTATGGATTTGCGGAACTCAACTGGAGCCAGGGTGGCGGCCTATTCGCAGACATCAGCTTTGTGGATTTTGTCGGCCTGCCCATTGGGATCGAACTGACCACCACGGATGGCAGTGGGTCCCAGCAAGCACTTGGCCTGATCGGCAATGCTGTCAACGACGTGTGCAACGATCTCAAGTCACAGCAGAGTAGTGACGGCCAGCCGTGGGGACAGAGCTGCGTATACACTCAGAGCGGGCAATTGATTCGAGTATTGGCTCCAAACACAGTTGTCTCGCAGCAGAGCTCGGCTTTCCATGGCTACTTCGACGATTACGTCAAGCAGGTATTCCAAGCATATGAGTCAACGCCACTGGTTGTCAATACCCAAGCCGCAGCAGGAGACGTCAGCTGTTATGCCAATGTCGACAATATGACCATGACATGTAACGGAGATAATCGTTCGTACGCGGCGCCTTCGTCGGCGGACATCTTCGGTTGCAACTCTGGTCCTTTCGGCATTGAGTCCGGTGACAACGGTGTACATATTGCCGTGGTCCCTCGCCTCTGCGCTGCGTTCAACCGTGGTACATTCCTGCAGTCAGGAGGCAGCACACAGCCGAGCATTGCGCCGCCAACGTACTACACCTCGTCGTCCACACCCTTCAACTGGTACAGCAAGATTGTGCACAGTTACGAGTCGAATGAAAAAGGCTACGCTTTCTCGTACGACGATGTGTCGCCTTCGGACGCAGAGAATGTGGCGGGTGTGGTATCCAGCGGCGCTCCAGACACGTTCACTATTCTTGTTGGGGGTTATGATTTGTAGGATGCATTCCCGCATGCTGGGCGTTTCGAGGGGGGCAGGACAGGGTAAACCATCTGGCAAGGGGAGCATTTGCATACACTTTCCTGAATCGAGATCGCCGCGCGCCGACGCAGCTGAGCATCACTAGCCATGTGCTGTCTTCGCAACCGTGACAGAGTATATGCATGTGACTCGCGGACATGTTGAGGTGCGTGAATGCGTGTTTGTGTGGAAAAAGGAAGAAGTCGGAACAGCATTCGGCCTTGGTGCAAAGATTCTCCGTCCCAGCCCCACTCTTTTTACTACATGTAGACGGAGCCGATGTCATATCGGCGCCGGCAGGTACCCGCATACGCGCATACTACCACCGATACATGTACCATTCTGTGGTGCAGCCGGAAGAAGTGGTCTTGACTAACCATCCAACAATTCGCGCATGAATATACCCACCTGACGGATGTCCGCAATCTGAGCCCGATGTTCAAGTGTCCCGACTGTGAGCGGGTGTACAAGACTCGTACATCGCTGACTCGCCACTCGCATAACCACGCTGCCGCCCCGTCTCAGCACGCGTGCGAGACGTGCGGCGTTGTCTTCGCCCGCCGCGACATCTTGAACCGGCACAAGACCAATGGCCACTGCTCCGCAGCCAGCACGGGTAGACACCGGGTCCATACCGCCTGCGATGCCTGCCGTCTTGCACGCATCAAGTGCAACGGAGAGCTGCCGTGTCGAGCTTGCACTCAGACCCAGAAACAGTGCGCCTATCCTACTCGAACTGGCAGGATTAGCCAGGCTACGAGGCCTCTGCAGACTTCTCCTCTGGACGACAGTCTTACAGACGTGATCAACAACGATGCAGCTGGCGGCCTAGAGGGATCCATCCGTTCTTCTTCGGCAGATGACCAAAGTGCCGAAGCGTCAACCCATATCAACTTTCTCCCGTCAGTCGGCGGCGGCAAGCAAGGGTCCCCAAAACAGGTTTCTGAGCTCGGGGATGATCCTGGCGGGGATGTACACAACGTTCCATGGCCGTGGCTCCACGAGAAAGACTTCATGGGACGTAACAAGCATGCCAAAGCTCACGCCGCATCTCAAAGTCACCTTCAAGAGAGGACTGGCCAGCCGTCCGACGATGCAGTCACAGAGTCGATTACCTCTCCTGCGGGTTCTGCCGCTGACAGTCGTACAACGCTGACAGGGCTCACAAATGTCGTTGAGACTCTTGTTGGTTATGCAGCAAGCACGGCATTTACGCCTGAAGACCGCTCGGCGAGGAGGCGATATTGGGAGTCTATCTCACTCCAGTTATCCGATGTCTTCAAGACTTCAGCAGAATTGACAGTCGTGGATCCGCAGAACACTTTGCACGAGCTTGTAAATATATACCTGCAGCGCTTCAACATCCTGTGGCCTCTGCTGAATCATGAGCAACTTGGTATGGCACCTCCGAGAGCCGATATCAGTGTCTTGGTGCTGACTATGTGATTTAGATCCGGATACACATCATCCGGTCCTGTTCCTGGTAGTAACTTCGATCGGGTCCATGTTCGGCAAATCCCTGCAAAGACAGTACGGAACGCTCATGCATCAGAGACTGAGGCGCTTGCTTAGTGCCAGTCTGTATGACTTGGAAGGCCCCGACGATGAGCTCATCTGGCTAGCTCAAGCACGACTATTGACACAGGTTGCCTCTCTGTACTTTGGACAGCACCAGGGCTTCTCTTATGCACAGCATCTGGCTGCCATTACCATTGCGCAACTCCGCCGTATGGACTTCTTCCGTGAACCAATACCCGATCGTCCTAGGTTTCAGTCACCAGAACAGGAGCAGGCGCACTGGCAACATTCCGAGACAAGAAGACGGCTTGCATTTGGTATCTTGCGGACCGACATCTACACGAGCTGTTTGCTCAACACTCGTCCGCTGTTGACGTCTGAGGAAGTGAAAATGACATTTCCGAGATCAGACTCGATCTGGCTGAATTCCCCTCGGTACCTGCCCAACGATCGCTTGGTAGCGCAACGTAGAGAGGATGCAGCCGCTCTTCAGATGCCGTTTTCCGATATAGTCCGTGTCTACTTAGAGCCCGCTGAGGCCAAGCCGGTTATGGGCCCAGTTGGGTACGAGCTATCACTTTTCGGCCTACAGGAATGGGTATGGAGATTTTCTCAAGATCCAGAGCTATATCCCCGTCTCACGGGTGCTTGTCTCGCAGCGCAAATTACAGATATTCCAGCCGCGAGTTCGCCACTGGAAGTTGTTCAGCCGTCACAAGGATTCCATCGAATGCGGAACCTACATCTTGAGCACTCACGACTACGGCACGCTCTGGAAGTCTGGTTACAGATCGTCGATCGCGAGGCGGATAAAGGAGCTTACGCAAGTCTCCCTGACACCTTGATGAGTAGCAAGCTCCTCTATCGTCTGAGTCGTCTACGTCTCTCTGCCCCACTGGAAGACCTTCACCATGTATCGTATCGTGCGGCAAATCCCAGGAGTGTGGATGGCACAATTCTGGCAAAGATTCGAGCTTGGTGCAAGAGTTTATTTGCTTCCGAGGCTGCGCAGCAGGCCTGGGCTATTCAGAAAACTATCAAAGATGAGATGGAGCGCCCTAAACACGAACAGGCACGATTCAACTATCTCGCGTTTTGCGCCTTACACCATTCTGCAGTGGTACTATGGGCTTGGCATGGGTTCATATGCACACCAGAGGCGACTGTGGCCAGTGGGCTGTTCAGTGTCCCAAGCACAGAGATTGCAGACTTCCTCGAAGCATGCCCACGTCTGTTTAATTTGATCAGCCCGCTCGGGGGCAATTCCTTCGAAGCTGCTGCCCACCGCTTGAGCAATCATTCGTTTCCAGTGTCAGACTAGGAGTGATCAAGATGAAGATGCAAAAGTGCTATCTGCACTGTCACGCGTTCTGCGCATGATATGCTAAGGGATCTGCTTTAGATCACGGAGCTTTGCAAAAGTGCCTGTCAGGCTCTCGTAGCTATCGACATGCCCAGTCCATCCAAACTTCCTCGCCTTGTTGATGCTGGTTGTCGCATACCATGATCGCATGAATACCCAATCTTGGTATTTCCACGTTCCCGCATCAAAGGTTGCTTTTGCTTCAGGTACGCCAGCGCGGTCGCATAGGCGCTCCCAAATCGGGCGCTTATCTTTAGCCCACTCTGAAAGGCTGAGCTCTTGCTGCACCTCGCCATCCTTGGGCAGAGGATTGCCAAAGCGTTGATTGGACGTTGCATATGCGCCGAACCATTCCGCAAGTCGAGGCCACATATAACGTGGGCACAAGACGTCGCCGTTAACGAGGTTGAAGGCCTCGTTCCTGCATATGGCATTGGTCGAAACCCAAATACTGAAAGCAGCAAGGAGACGAGAATCACTGTGTGTCTCTACGCCGTTCCAGTACTGCTCGTTGGTTGGCATTTTCGCCTCCTCGCCCAGCTCCTTGCATATCAAGAAGTACAGCGCATACGTGAGGGCCGAATTCATGCCGTTGGGCTTGCTCGTATACCCGATGATGGCTTCGGGCCGCACCACATTCCAGCCCCACTTCTGGTCTTTCTGCTTAGCAGCAAGGAAATCTTCTTGTGCAAAGTAGAAGTTGTCCTCTGGCTTGCCATGACGAGGGACGTCCTCGCGAAGCGGGAATGGACAGGGCCCCAGATGGACGTTGTAATATTTCCCGCCCGTTTGTAGAACTACGTTCTGCAAGTCATTGGCCACCATGAGCAAAGACTGAAGGAAGTTCTCGAAAAGAGTCTGATTCGCAGCGTTGAGCTCGGCGAAGTCATCTTTGTGCACATACGAGGAAAAGTATGCATGCGTGACGTCCGAACAGATGTTCCGCATGGACTCTGCTAGAATCTCGCGCTTTCTCGTGAAGTCCAGCGCAAGGAATTGAATCCGCGGGTCTTGTACCGTGGTTTGAAATGGTGACCGTGAAGTAACGATGATTTTGCTCCATTCTGCTTCCTCGGTCTCCTTCGCCAAGTACTCGACAATAGCCGAACCGGTGATGCCGTTGCCTCCGGTCACAAATGCCACCTTTGCCATCCTGGTCTTGCAGTATAAGGTTCGACAATCAGGCGCTGGCAGATACTTTGCTCAACGTCCACGCTGTCGGGTACATCTGGGCCACCAAGATTAGGTGTGAGGTAGAGCTCAAGCTTATCACCGCACCGAAGTTCTCCGGCTCTCGTGGCATCGCCCCGACCCGCGCCACCACTTCGTCCGGTGCATGTAGCAAGACTCGACACGAGGAAAAAAGTGGGTACCGGTTGAAATGGCATCGCCATCCTTCGACATTAAAGAACAAAGCTGCAGCTGTATAGAATCGGGTCTTAGAGATGGCTTTCTTCTCTGTTCTCTCTCTGAGCCAAATGACCGGGATTGCTTCGACAGTGTTACTCTTGTATCTCGTTCACATCGTAAGACTAAATACTACAATTCCCCGCACGATTTGTCTAACGGTCTTTGTCTAACGGTCTAGATCGTCATTGCACTTTTAGTCTCCTCTACCAGACACGTTCCTGGTCCCTGGTGGGCACGAGTATCGCGACTCCCGCTATTGTACGCAACGCTGCAGAAACGACGCACGGAATATGCAACCAAGCTATTACAAGAATATGGACCCGTCGTGGTCATTGCTCCGAATCAGATACATACGAGTGATGAAGTCGCCATGCAGGTCATCTACAACAAACGCTCACGGAAGACCCCATTCTATGCTAATATGGGAAGCTGGAAGGGAGTCAAGTCTACTTTGGGCTTCATCACTTACTTAGAGGCGGCACCTACACGCAACAACCTAATTCAGTGTTTCCAGAACAAGCACCTAGCAACGCTTGTCGAGAACATGAGCTCTCATATCGCCGAGTTCTGTGACATCGTCTCAAATCGGAAAGGGCAAGACATCGATGGCATCGTTGTGTTTCGACTTCTGGCCCTGGACATCGTTGCTGACGTTCTCTGGGGTGAAAGGAAGACATTACTCTCAGAATTCGGAGATAGTACCCCCATTTTTCTGCGCCGCTTTCAGGCGTTCAGCTCTTACAATGCACTCAAGTCCTTCATTCCAGGTATGGATACCTATGTCAAGTACTTTGGCTCAAGATCTTGGAGGCAGCTGCGGCAGGACTGCAGTGATATGGACATCACAGCGAAAGAAGCCTTGCAGCGATGGGACGCCGAAGAAGAGCATCGTGATCGAGATGTGCTGAGTATGCTTCGGAGTATGGACCAAGCTGTCGAGGAGAGGAAGCGAGTACCAAATGCGCATATACCGGCGTACATGGTTGAGATGATGGCTGCCGGCTCCTCTACCACCAGCCACACTGCGACGTTTTGTTGCTGGCTATTGACAAGGCATCCACAACAAGCACGCAAGTTACGCAAAGAGCTGAGCTTTGCTTTTCCAGACAGGAACCATCTCGACGAGCGCAAGATGGTCAATCTTCTGTACCTGCAAGCTGTGCTATACGAGACTATGCGCCTCATGCCTATGATACCAGGTCCACTGGAGAGATATCTTGGCGAATCTGTTACCATCAACGGCATTCACATAGCTGCAGGGACTATTGCTTCGACTGCGGCCTACAACCAAGGCCGGCTACCTGACGTCTTTCCCGAACCCGATGCATTCATACCTGAGCGCTGGCTGTCTCTGAAGACTCCTGCATCTCAACTGGAGCGCATGCACCTGAATTGGACGCCTTTCGGGTATGGAAGTCGCTCGTGCCCGGCTTCGAACATGGCCATGACGGAGCTGAAGTATATCATTGGGACAATCTTCAGGCTGTTCAAGATGGAGCTGCCCCGAGACCATGTACAGGATAAGCTGGATCTGGCCGATGTTTTCGTCGCTGGCGAGAGGAGCGGGCATTGCTGGCTGCGATTCGTGGAAACTCAAGACTGAGCAGGTCGCCATAGATCGCTACAGAATATCGTCCGACCTCGTCAGCCAGTATCACCGCAACTTCGCCGTGCGACCCATACCTTTGCAGCTCTCTTTTCGGATTGCTCGAATGGGTTCCATGTCTCGCAGTCTCCATCATAATGGAAAGTATCAAGCCTCCATGAGGTCTTCCACCTTCTGTCAATGCCGCTCTTGCCGCCGCCCTTGCAGGTCCGCCCACGTGTTGATTGCATCCGAAAAGGCGAAGACGACGAGGGCGGTCGCCATAAGACACAGAAATAGGAGGATAGCGATGCCGTTTTCTGTCATAGACGGGTAGATTCAGGTGTGCTCAGTTCATGACTCAACTGTGAAAGCCTTTGTTGCGAAGTCTGACTCCAAGAATTCAGCCAGCATATTTTCTGGCAGTCTCGAGGCGTTAAAATTGGGCAGGCAGGCATTAATGGCATTGCTGGTTACTGCCGATGTCCATGCCCGCGTTCCGCATTCCTGGGATTGGTGAGTAGAACAGCAAAAGTACCTGAAGTCGCTTTCTGTATATAGACCAGCTGCGTCTTCACCTGCAATGCTACAAAGCAAATACTGCAGCACGTCGCCAAGAACTGCAGTTTGTATGTTGAACACGTTCCGATCGTATATGCCGTCCTGGAGAAGTGCTTGCCATGGCCTTTGCGGTAGCTAAGCGGAGCGGTCCCGGTACAGCTCACATCCTTGAGAGATGCTCCGAGGAGCAACTCAAAGAGCTATAGCAAATGCTCCGAGTGGTTCCTAAGACAACGAAACATGGGTACATGACCAGCCGCCAAGTGATCTGCTTTGATATATGTCAGAGACACAGCGGAGAGCATTCCGTCTGACAGAGATATGAAAAGTCGAAGCATTGAGTCTTCTTTTCCAGGCCAGAACTTGCTCAAGACAGAGAAGATATGGCACCACTCATAGCCTGGAAGCGTCTCGTCCGCTACATCTCGCAAGATGGCTCAGAGAAATTCGGCGAGCCCATCATCTCTAGCGACGAAGAAGACATCACAAAAACCTTCGATGCCGGCACCCTCGAGGTAAACATCTGCGAGGGCGATGACCCATTCACGGCAAAACCCACCTCGCAAAAGGACAAGCCTGTGAAGCTCCTAGGACCGCTCAGACAATCCGATGTCCCAAACATCGTTTGCGTCGGCATCAACTACAAATCGCACATCTTCGAAGCTGGACTGAAACTGCCAGAATATCCAATTCTGTTCTCGAAGACGGCAATGGCAGTCGCAGACCATGATGCCCCGACACCGATTCATAAGACCGCACAGGAGAAAGCGGACTACGAGGCAGAGCTGACAGTTCTGATCGGCAAGCATTGCAAAGACGTGAGCAAAGAAGAGGCGCTGGAGTATGTCGCAGGATACACCTGCGGCAACGATGTCAGCGCTCGAGACTGGCAGATCGAAAAGGCCGGCGCAATGCCACAAGCCACATATTCCAAGTCTTTCGACAAGTCGGCGCCGCTGGGTCCTTGTCTTGTGAGCACGGAGGTGTTGGGTGCGGCAGCGAACCAGAGCTTGGAGACGGTGGTGAATGGTGAGGTGAGACAGAAGGGCAATACGAGTGATTTGTGCTTTGATGTGAGGGATCTCGTGTCTTTTTGTAGTCAGGGACATACTCTCCAAAAAGGCACGCTGATCATGACGGGTACACCGTCTGGTGTTGGGCTGTTTATGAAGCCGCCGCAATTCCTGAAGGATGGCGACAAGGTCGAAATTACGTTTGGTGGGATCGGAACATTGAGGAACACTATCAAGTATGAGTAGTGAGTAGGTCGTAGAATAGAATCTTCTGTGAATGCAAGAGATTTCTATGAATGTGTTTCTGAAATGGATATGGATGAATTCCAGGATGTTGATGGAAGAGAATGGAGAGTGGAGGGAGGCAGCAGGAGCGAGGGAGCAAGAGAACGTCGCTGGCCCCTTCTTTCTTCTCCACCGAGCTGGGTAAGCTTGTCAACAAAGCAACAGCAACCTGACAACAGGCATTTCCCTCATAACTTCTCTTGCACGCCCGGGCTTGCAACCGAACTTCGGTCTGCAATGGCCTCTCTGAATTCGCACCAGTATCGATAGTGCGTGATAATGCCGGCCATCGCCAAAGCGCAGACGATCAAGCAAGCCAAAGCGTCATACAAATCTCGCGGCCGCCCGTCCCTCACGGAGAAAGAGCAGCGCCAGCTCGAACGCGCTCTGGTACTTGAGCAACGCGCCGAGAAGGCCCGAGAAGCGGAGAAAAGACGAGCAGAAGCGACGAAGAAGAGGGCTGAGCAGGAGAAGACGTCCAGAAAGCCAAGTACAGGCTTGGGTAGTCAGAGGACAGTGGACCGCTTTGGATACCTGGCGAGTCAATTTCATCTACGTGCATTCTTTGGCAAGCCAAAGAATCAGGAAGTCCAGGCCGCGATCACATCCCAGCCGAATGATGAGGACTTTGAGGACGAAGGACTGAATGATGAGGAGCTTCTGAAGGCTTTGGGAGACGGTTCCGTTCAAATTACGACTGAAGAGACCAAGCAGAAGCAGTGCGATGAGGTTCAGTCAGCACAAATGCCTCCTCCTGTTCGCCCTCCTAAGGTGTCTACAAACAGCCGTCTTCCTACTTTTCGTTCTTTGCAAGATTCAGCAAGTCACTCTAGTGAAGATTTGGCAGAAGATTTGAGCAGCTTTTGGGAAGATCTCGACAGCAGCACACAGATCGCTCGAGAATTAAACAAGGCTGGACACGATCACAATGATACCGCTGGCAAACGTATCGAATCCTTCAACTTCGCAGACTTCGACGACGACTTGACTGCCGAAGATCTCGACCTACTTGATCCGCCCAAGGCAGTCTCAGCTACTGTGGTTCAACCAGTACTTACGACTGCGCCGAAGCAATCGCCCGGCTTTCAAAAGCCTGTGCGAAAGTCCAACGCATGCATTGCAAAGGCTGCAAACTCGATGCCTCCGCCACCACGTCTCTTCAAGCCTACGACGATTACCAATGAATCCAGCTTTCTACGGAGCTCCGACACAGCGATATCGCAGTCTACAAGTATCAGCCCCGTGAAGGCGCTACTGCGTCACAAGTCTGCCTCCCATAGACTACCAGTGGCACCAGTACAGCCGACAAAGCCAAAGAATGCGATTAGGGGTCCGTTCATGTCTGCTTCGTCCCTCTACTGCTCACCGGACCTAGGCTTCACACTGACGCAGTTGGAGCATTTCGTGGACGACGATCTACAGCTCACCCAGGGTCCGGAGGGATGATGCGTCGTTTCGTGAATCCCTCTTGTCGCGTCTACCAGTACGCGATTTTAGACGCGACAAGTTTCTCCAATTGAGCGCGTCAGTGTTTGCCCCTCGCACTGCTCTTGACACCACATTGCTAAGCACGCGATATTTGAACAACACGTCCTGGTGATCGAGCAACAGCTTTGGAAACGAGTTGATGCAATCAAACAAAGGCTGCCATATCTGGATGGGGTACCTGCATCATGCCGTATTCGGGGCATGCTGTCAAACAAAGAGAGTGAGCTTGCAACTCGCGTTTGACACTTGTATGGAATCCTGAGATAAGCCCTACGACCATTTGTTTTTCCAGATCTCAGTCGCGGCCCCCACGACCTACACGAACTTGTTTCTGACCAGTCAGACGTGGGGATGGATGCCCGTGGCGAGTCTATCTATTGCTTGTGATGCGGGTAGATAGGTAGACCATGATACCACCCGGCTACGCACTCATGGTGCAAAGCCAGAGGACTCCTTCAATTCTTGAATATGCACGAATTATGACAGTTGCCCGAGAGCGGATTCTGTACGAAGTTCACGTATGTCTGCATCGCAAATCTACATAGTTGCCTTGATTAACTTCTACTTGACAGGACCACTATTTGAGACAATTTGTTGGCTATATTGTGCCATTTAATATCGGGTACGAGGCCATAATGCAAGGCTCGAATGGCGATTCGACCAGTGCCTGGGATGGTCTGCCTACGCACGAACGCAATCTCCACAGAAATACACACCGCAGCATTAAGGACATGTTCCCACGCATACCAGACCTCGTCGCTAAGATTGTCACCGAACGTATGGTCGCTCATGGCCGTAACATGGACAAAGGACACGTCGAACAAAACGTTGTGAATCACATCCGGCATTGTTGGACGGCGTACGAGTTCCTGCTAGAGATCGGAAGGACGAAACCGGAAGCGAGGGAGAGTGTGAAGGGGAGGACGAAGGACGTGTTGACGCAGTGGTTGCGGGCAGAGACAGCTCACTTTGAATTGGAGAAGTTGTGGCGGAGGCATGCGCTGGCGAGTCCTGGGAATCCAGAACGTCTGAACATGGACAACGCAAAGATTGGTCGATGTGCTAGTCCTGCTACATGCTTGACGTATTTTGGAGGTGCGGAGGCACCGGCCAATATCGTTGCGAGACAGCCGACTTAGTGATAGAGTCTCTAAGAGATGAGAACGACTCCAGCTGTGGACGAAACACACTGTACTTCGCGGGAGCAGCGTAGTACGTAGGAGCGTGCTTTGTTCGGAAGGAGGTCACGCAATGGTCTATAGTTCCATATGCAAGCACATGAAAGTACTGGATATCACGATAGTGAAAGTCTCAGTTCAATCACAACTGCCTCATAAAATGTTACCCGAGAATTTACCGCTACCTGGCGTTGCCAAGCCGTTTCCTTCCGTGACTTCAAGCTTCCTTCTGTGAGCTCCCTACCGAAGACATAGCAACACAACAACATCTACCACCGACCTCTCCACTCCACGCCGACAATGTTCCTCCGCCGCGCAGCTCCAGCGCTCGCCAAGCGCGCTGTGCTACGACCCACCGTCACGCGCTCATTCGCCCTGTCCGCCCGACAATGTATGCTCAGGCCCAATGCCTCTCCCGAAGTTCGCCGAGGCAGCAGAATATGGAAGCAATACTAATAGCATGGCAGTTGAGGCACCTAAGCAACATGCCAGCGAGTCCAGCGGAAACATGGTGCCGTTTGACCGTATGGAAATTGCCCCAGAGCGCGAGATGGGAGGCTAATGGCTGATTATCACGGCAGAAATCAAGAGCGAGCACGACCTTCTGCCAGCTGGAGGCAAAGAGGGTACCATTCCCCAGGATCTCGAGCAAGCAACCGGTCTGGAGCGTCTGGAAATCCTAGGAAAGATGCAGGGTGTGGATATTTTCGACATGAAGCCTTTGGATGCTTCGCGAAAGGGTGCGCAAACACTTTCCCTGACATATAACCTTCAATATGAATTCACGCGTACTGACCACGATGACAGGTACGTTAGAGGACCCTATCGTTGTCAACTCCTACGGTGACGAGCAGTACGTCGGCTGCACCGGCTGCCCAGCCGACTCCCACGTCGTGCTCTGGCTCACGATCTCGCGCGACCGGCCGGTTGAGCGCTGCCCCGAGTGCGGTAGCGCTTACAAGATGGAATACGTTGGCCCGACTGATGACGGTCACGGGCACGGCCACGGACACGATGTACACGCTGACTCTGATGGCCACCACAACTACGAGGGCGAACCGAAGACTATGGCTGATTTCGTCAGGCCGGAATACAGATAGACAGGGGCAGAACATCGGCATGGCGTATGAGAGGATGAGATGTACAGTTGGAAGAGGAGATGCGTCGCTCTCCTTTGTAACATACATGGTGGTAGCTGCAACAATCCGGAAGAGTTGAAGACTACTGAAACGGTCACGTGATCCCATGCTCCCACAGTGGACCAGGATGGCGGTATCACATGCTTTGGGGTTCAGCTCAAGAATGTGGATCCGCCATGCGGTACTCGCAATCCTTTTGAGCACCATTTCTGGTCGTGCAGCGGCAGACGTTCACTTGCTTTTATCATCTCGATATTTTGCTTGGCGTGAAGTAATGTATCGGACGTGTCGAGCCCGCCGTAAAAGTTATGGGGGTAAAAAGCCATATGTAACATCTCCAGGTGTGGCCTAGACGAGAGGAGATGGAAGAGGTGAGAGTGGAGTCGCGTCAACGGAGGAGCCGGAATATTGATCAGGTCTATGTCCACACTGCTTGAAACTGATCGGTGCTTGTAAGACTTACGGGTATCTTAACCATTGGTGGAAGTATTAAAGTGCCATGGAGAGCGAGCGCGATCTTGTACGCGACAGATTGCGCAGGTATATAGGTGACTGGTGCACAAGATGAAATGTTCGTCTTTGCTATGCAATTGGACCATTAACGACTCCGTCAGGCTCTGATAGTCGAACGAGATGGGGGATATATGCATCGCTCGAGGTCAGCGGTCGGACAATATCGTGTTCGCTCTTTTCCTAGTCCATTGCCATCGTGAATATGAGCAGCTCCAGGTTGAAGATAGTCTATGGTCGTCAGTGAGGTTCAAAACATGCGTAGCCTTGAGGACTTGTACGCGTATGGTAGAAGCTCAGGCATTATTGGGATCTTGCCAAGTGTGGCATGTAGGATATAGACTGTATTGTTGCCGCGTGGGAACCACTTACATCGGGCCATGATCCGGATGTATGGACCACAAAGATCTTCTGGGGATGGTGAAGGCAATGGAGGAGGTTAAAAGCTGGATGAGGAGTCTCTCCTCCGTTGGGTACATGTATATGTCTATGCACACTTTTCTGGCACTGGGGGCGCCCCTGCTGAAATTTGGTTGTTTCCGCAGTAGCCATCAGCATTCTATCGTGCCTTGTCGGGGCATTGGTAAGACAGCCCTCGGCGAGTTTCTACATTTGCGCTGGAATCGGCCTTTATTCCGATGTACATTGGCACTTCCTCGCCTGGTGACCCGGATTTGGCGATCTTATAGACATATCTGGAGAGGGACTATGAAACAATCGCGTCACAACCTACAATCTGCACGCTCATTGCGTTGACAGACAAGGATGACCTTCCATAAACTGCGTCCAGGAGCAACGTCCCAAAGCCGTGGCCAGGCAGGCTGAAATGTATCGTAGTGGTCACCAGACGATGTTATTGTTGTTGTAATGATGGTGGCTGCCTCGGAGACCTCGCAAGGTGTGGAACGATGCAGGTGGACATGATAAGCGATTCGTGTGGCAGAACAGTGTTGTTGAAGGCGGTGCGTTGACGATATCGGTACCGATAGATCGTTTCGGATCTATTTTCAATTCTCACGTGATGGCGATTTTTACCGCGGAGCTGGACAGCTGTTTCCAAGCATCACTCTCACTGCTGCCGAGTCCCTCCTAAGTTACCTGACGCAATTCATCCTGGTCAACGCTCTTTCTTCTCTTGCCTCTCTCTCTTGGTTGACTGATATGGACGCAATGACTGCTGGCATGCGTGAGAGCTAGTCGCTCGCACTCAACGCTGGCGTCGACACTGTTCTCCAATGGTGGCCTACGACTCGGATGTATCGCATCAAAAGGCGTATACGTCGCCGCCTCATCGACATCCGCGCCCAAGCTTCATACTGTCAGGCCAGAATCTTACACATAACATGTTCCGTACTCGTTCTGCTGCTGTGTGTGACTGGCGGACATGGCATGACCGATGACCAGATCTCCAGCCTCCGGTATGCTATGACACGCGACCATAGCGTCATGAAGCACGTGCCCTAATGTAAGCGTAGACAAGATACCGAAGACCTGTTCTATCATGGGTTCGATAATTATATGCTATATGCATTTCCTGAGGACGAGCTCAAGCCTATTTCGTGCGGCCCACAGACGAGAAATCGCGACAATCCGGCGGATATTGGTCTCAACGACGTGCTTGGTAACTACAGCTTGACGTTGATCGATTCCCTCTCCACCCTTGCAATCCTCGCTTCGAAGCCTACGGGCACCAGAGACAAGTACAACTCGTTGCGCGAGTTTCAAGACGGCGTCAAGACAGTGGTAGAACTATATGGAGACGGGACGGACAGGAAGCGATGCGGTACAAGAGCTTGCGCTTTCGATCTGGACAGCAAGGTGCAGGTTTTCGAGACGAACATAAGAGGTGTCGGAGGTCTGCTATCAGCGCACTTGTTCGCGGTTGGAGATTTGCCAATTCGAGGATACAACCCTGTTTGGAAAGATGCAAAGAAGAATCCTGGAATTCGCTGGGCCAACGGACTCACATACGATAATCAACTCCTGCACTTGGCATATGATCTGGCGCAGCGTTTGCTACCAGCTTTCACTACCGCGACGGGCATACCTTATCCAAGAGTGAATTTGCGCCATGGCATACCATTCTATCAGGATGCGGACAAGGGCGTGTGCCGCGTCGACGGAAAGAGCTCGGAACCAAGAGAAATTACAGAGAATTGTGCAGCTGGCGCTGGAAGTTTGGTTTTGGAGTTCTCGGTGTTGAGTCGGCTGACAGGCGATATGCGATTCGAGCGCATGGCGATGGCTGCATTCTGGGCAATCTGGGATCGACGGTCTTCGGTCGGATTGATTGGCAACGGTATCGACTCAGAAACTGGCCAATGGACCATGCCATCTCTTTCTGGCATCGGCGCCGGCATTGACTCATTCTTTGAGTATTCGCTCAAGTCCCACATCCTTCTTTCTGGGCTACCCTACAACATCACGGAAGCAATCGACCCTTCGGAAGACTTCCTACAGGTCTGGCAGCAAGCGCATGGCGCAGTCAAGCGTCATGTTTACAATAGCAGATCGCAAGAAAAGCATCCCTATTATGGACAGGTCGATCAGGTCACGGGAGCTCCACGTTACAGCTGGATCGATAACCTATCCGCGTATTATCCGGGTCTGCTTGTCTTAGCTGGTGAA
This sequence comes from Microcyclosporella mali, assembly GCA_002785985.1. NCBI lineage: Eukaryota > Fungi > Ascomycota > Dothideomycetes > Mycosphaerellales > Mycosphaerellaceae > Microcyclosporella > Microcyclosporella mali. Next base: position 1,018,581 of record NHNU01000007.1, read on the forward strand.
CTGGATGAAGCTATTGAATCTCATCTGCTTTTCGGCGCGCTTTGGACCAAGTATCATGCTTTGCCCGAGCGATGGAATACTGCGAATGCGGTCATTGATCCTAATTTCAGACACTGGGCAGGGCGTCCGGAGTTCGTTGAAAGCACATTCTACCTGTACCAAGCAACAAAGGATCCATACTATCTCCACGTTGGCGAGATGACACTTCGAGACATCACGCGTCGTTGTTGGACCAAGTGCGGGTGGGCAGATCTGGGCGATGTTACCACTGGCGAACAGAGAGACCGGATGGAGAGCTTCTTTCTCGGCGAAACTGCGAAGTACCACTATCTTCTATTCAGCGAGGATCACCCTTTGAACCAGTTTGATGGACCAGTAGTCTTTTCGACTGAAGGCCATCCGCTTCTCGTCCCGGATTCTGTTCGCACCGGTTCCTCGCGACCTTGGCCTAGAAACGGACTTGCCAACGCTGCCCAACAACCGCGTGCTCCACCAGGGACTTGTTCAGCGGCTCCATCTCCATTGCCGTTCACTTTCAGTAACACAGCGAATCGCCAAGATATTTTCCACGCTGCAGCACTTGCACGCCTAGTGCCTGCACAACCACCTCATGGCTCCATCTTGCTGGACAAACCCGTCATCTCTCCAGCAAACTACACCTGGTATCCTTGGACGCTGCCAATGGAGTTGGTTCCAGTGAATGGCAATAGCTCTCGTATCGCCATGCCATACATCAGCACTCTTACCTTCCCTGATCTTGGTGGTAACGCGGTTCAATCAGACTATGGTTCCATGCAAATCGGTGCTGTGAACAAGATTGTCGAAGGCGTCGTCATCAACTCACTTTCCAATCTTCGCCTCAATATGGTCCAGGAGCCACGTATCCTACTGCTTCCAGATGAGAGTGGTATCATGATTCAGGAGGTCGTCGGCGAGGAGTTCCGGATCCAAGGCATTGCTAACTTTCCTCTGGGCAAAGACGAAAAGGTCGTGCTCACGGACGAAGCACTGAAGGGCGTGAATCCTACGGATCCGCACTTTCTTCGGATCAAAGATCTAGAGATGGTTGATCTTGTGCTTGACGTACCTGTGGAGGCTGCTAGAGAAGAGATCTTCAAGAACCTCGAGACAATCACAAATATTACAGTCGACTCGCTTTGGAACGAGGTGGACGCGCTGGTGTCCGAACTCATTTCTGGCTCCAGCAGCAGCTTACAGCCGCCAGCCTCGCCGACCACCGCTCAACAGACGCCCTCGGTCTCCCGATACTTGATCCCTGCCATCCTCCCCACCGGTACCGGCACTGCTCCTCTCCCTGCCAATATGGACCACGACCCACTCGCGATAGCAGCTCGGACTGGCCGCCTTCCTTTTGATTCCATCTTTTACCTCGCCGACCAGCTCTGTTCTCACCGCCTTCCTACTCACATCGCAAAGACATATAAAATCGTCGTACTCGAGCGCGGAGGATGCAGCTTTAACGAGAAGCTCGCCAATATTCCGTCCTTCGCGCCTGCTGACAATGCTCTCCAGCTGGTCATCGTCCTTTCAACTCCAGATCATGGCGATGGCACCCTCATCCGGCCTTTGTTGGACTTGCCGCAACTCACGCCCAACGGCTTTGCTAGAAGGTATCCAATCGCCATGGTCATGGTCGCTGGCACGCTGGAGACAGTGGGTGGTTTGAACGCAGCAGCTTCCGCTGTAGGAAAGTGGGATGAGAAGGGAGCTTGGGTGGAAGCGAAGAGAAACAGCCCTGGAGGTGCTCTGGGAGTGAAGAGACGCTACTGGTTCGAGAGCATGGGACTGCCCATCGCTAACTTAGTGATGCGATAGGTAGCTTCCGTGGAACGTTTCTTTCAGGTCATGGAGCAAACACAATGCTTCTATCTCATCGCCGCTCGGTTGTTCGTCGTCTCTGGGAGAGTTGAATAGGTGTCCTTGTCGCCCGAAGTCATTCCATCGTGGCACTGCATATTATACACTACCACCCACCACTTACTACTTACACGTAGCTACTGACATCGCTACGCAATTCACGCGCTACGCCCTGTCTTCACCTCCCTCTCCATGATCAAGACTCAATAGTACGGCACTCTATGTGGCACCGATAAGTCGAAGTGTATCGGTGATATAGAAGAAGAAGGCGGTACGACCAACATCACCCACTTGCGGTCAACTTTCCACCCATCAAAGGGGCTTATTAAGCACTTTTGGATTGCTTAAGAAGGCCACTCAATACTTCCTTGGCCTGGATCCAGTCATTCGTGGCATTGGTACACCCTGGACTAGTTGAGAGCAGGCCGATTCCTAGAGGAATCCAGATGGACGTGAGTTCATGGTACAGTCTCGCCAGCTCAAGCAGTACTGTGGATCTCCCGAGTGGTACGCCGAAATGTTCAGCTCCATCCTTGCGAGAACACTGTGGGAAGGAGAAAACTTGGGACTGACATCGATCCCAAGACGTGCTGAGTGAATTGTAGTGCCCCTTTTTGGTCCTTTGCACCCAGCATATGTGCCGAAACAACGCAAATTACTGCAGGAATTGCCATACCCCGCGTTTATAAGAATCACATTTGGCCTGGAATGACATGTTCTCTGTTCCTTACCTTCGCCGGCCATGGAATCCGTTTGGAGCTCGATGATAGCTTGGATAAACACGCTAGAACCTGCTAGTCAGAATTTCGGCTGTTACTACTTCTTGCTCAGCTCTCCTTGCTCTCTTTTACTCTTTCACCAACACCACCACACCGCAATTTTGCGGTATCATTCCTGCTGTCGCCGTTCGCGCGTGGCCCGCCAAGCATCAGGGGGGCTGCGGCGACAATGGCAGCAGCAGCAGATGCCGCGGCGCCTTGTTGGTATGTCACATATACGGTTAGGCTGACTCTGAGTCTCCAACCGTACGCGCCTCGAAAGGTTGGTGCTGACATCCGAGTGATTACAGCGCAGTTCAAGGTGGAGGAGAACGCCGATACACCCAGGCCGGCGATTGCAACAGCAGCTGGTCTGGGTGTGTCTGATTTGACACGACCGAGGGAATGACCTTCCTGGTGTCCTGGTATGTCGCACGCTCGCTTCTACTCACTGTTGACTTTTACTGACGACCATGTATTCCATCCGGCAGTCACAACCCATCACCGTGCCTGAATCGGGGTCTCAGTGCCATTCCACTCGAAACTCTGCGACCCGACCTAGTTAAGAGCTGTTCGACGCGACCCTCGGGCGCCGACTCCTTTTCAGCTGAGTTGACTCCCCAGCGTATGTCACTGTACTGTTCGCAACGACATGGTTGCCCAGAGGGGCGCGTGGTGATCGACTAACACTACGCTCACAAGCCACTTTCCCACGACGAACCCAGCCAGACTCTACGCCTGCACAACCCAAGACACACTACTCTAACTTCATTAAAGGCTACGAACTCGACGTTGGCGTATTGCCGAACATACAGGACAATGATCCACGCATGAACCAGGAAGATCTGGAGGCACAACTTTTGGATACGTCTTATGCTCACTCATAGTCGAATCACCAAAACAGATACGTGATGACCTTGTATCCCAATGCTGACATACACGCAATTGCAGCGAAACTGAGGCTCAAGCTGGCAAGGTGAGCGCAACACCGCGATCAGCTTGCAGCGCAACTTGAAAGGGCGTACTCATGCTGCCTCTGCGAGAAGATCCAAGTGTCGGACGGTGGTCACAGAGCAAACACATATCGTCGTTTGTCTTCAGTATATAATTGAGTATAGTTGTATGCATCCTCATCTCGGTTGTAGCCCTCCGGTGCCCTCAATTATGTTCTTCATGATTCGTTTTGTCTCACCTTTGTTGAAGAGACCAAGCAACAAATAGAATGATCCTTAGCAATGCACCCGAGGTGTCGCCAGCATCTTACGAGGGTGCTGGAGGTCTAGAGCGAAGGCTCTGATTCGTTCGTTCTGAGCCGACGCTAGCTAATATCCTCCGTGCTAGGTTGCGCTTCCACAGAACTGACAGGCTGTTAAGTTCGTCTACAGGAGTTAGAGTGGGTATGGGGTTCGTGGCGGCTCTCCAAAACACCTGTCCCGGTAGATCCCAACGTAACCTTCTTGTAACAACGTACAACTTTCACAATCGGCAGAGCTACATACAATTTACCGATTACACTGATCTCGTTGTACGAAAGTGTTATTGTACTGAGAGATGTTTGTGGAAGTTGATCAATGTGGTCTTACTGAGTCGCCACGGGTTCCGATATCTGCCCTTGCAGTACGCTCTTCGAGGAGTTACAACGGCTGCTGGCCACCACTGAATGTGTGGTACGATTCAGACGCCCAATTCTAGTTGCAACGATCGTAACTGAAACAGCAAGAATTCTTAGACATAAAGCTAAACCACATCGAAGGCACGAAAGATACACATTCGAACAGAGAAATGATGGACGATCAAAATGCTTGACCTGATGGACCTACTGGCTGTCGATAAGCGAGGGGGGCTCACGTCTTATTTGGTCTGTTGCACTCGTCTAGAACACCAGTACTATGCGCGGTCAGGGTGGTGTGCCGATGACTCGTGCGTTGCTATTGCCCCTCTGACAGACTGCACAGCCATTGAGATGTCGGACTAAGAGTTCCGAACTGCATGTAAGCCAGAACGGCAGCAGTCCAGGATGACATCTGAAAGTTACCCGAAGGATGACTCTCTCAGGATATCATCAGGGCGTATGTGGAGTGCGAAGAAGTAACGAAAGCAAAAGAAAAGAGAGGGAGTTGGACATGATCGACCTACCGACTGTCTCATGCTGACGCTCGAGTGAGTTGTGTTTCTTGAGGCGGCCGCTGCCAATATGAGAGCTACAGAGCCCTTCTGCGCGGGAAGAACTCGATGGCGTACAAAATATCATGGTATGTCGTCTCATGAGTACAGCGAAGTGCACGATCATCCCATCAAGTTAGAGATGTCGTAAAGTATGCTGAGACTTTTGATCATTCCATAAGCTTGTCGGTCGAGAGAACCCTGAGTGATCTCACGACTGTGCTGATGGGGCGTACGAAGAGTGGTCGAAGGGATGGTGACAGCTGTGTCATCCGACGTGTCAAGTTTGTAGTTATGCTGATATATCGGAGTGCAGTGAATGGGCCAACAAGTGGCCATGTTCTTGATCGAGAGTGTCCCGATTGTCAAGCTGACGGAGCAGAAGCCAAGACTGTCTATGTTCAGGACCTGTCAAGATCAGGCTTGTATAGTGGTGGCACGGAACGAAAGTAGGAGTTGAGGACGCTTCTTGCCTCCATCTGTCGGCAGGTAGTTGCCACGCGAGAAGATTCGGTGTGTTATCGGAACCATGCTGTGGTTCTTCCTTACCTTCCGATCTCTTCGTTGGCAGGACTGTCGTTGATAGGGCGTATCGGTTACAGATAGGCGCGAGAGTATTGCATGGGGGCCGGTGTCCTATCGAGCTTACCGTAATGGCAAGTCGTGCGTGATGAGTAGCTTTGAGCTGAGCCCGCAAACGATCCACTCTGCTCATTGATGGCTGTGATAGATGTGGCGGTGCACTGCGAGTTCAACGGGCTCCGTTGATTAAGAAAACGAGTGGCCTGGCCGCATTGATGCACACTGACTTCCAGTCCCACGTGGAGTTATCTTCCTGTCGCAGGAAGGCTACTTGTGCCCCAGATGCATCGCGTGGAGAAGCACTGCCACAAATGAAGACACCTGCCATGGAATTCTCAATCGTGTCCAAATTCAACTCGCCGGCGACCGTATAGCATACTTCGACGTGTCGAACGATGCCTCTGCGCCTCCTGATCTCCATTGTATGCTCGTCCGAAGTCCCCTTGCTCTTGCGACGATTGATCTGGCCGCCCTTGCCTGTATCGAAATGCTTGTTTCTGGGTCGATTGCCACTTTTGCCCATAGCTGGTGTTGGTGATGAGAAACTCTGCACTCACCAACTCTGGAGAGCTCAAATGTGTTCGCTCACACAACTCGTTGCCAGTCGACGCTGCCGTGGACATGCCAACCGTGTTTATGGCGTAGATTGAGGCGATAGGCTAGAAACAAACGGGTGCTCGCGGTACTTCTTGCGGTCCTGCTTGCGAGCGCGAGAGGTCACTCTGTAGACGATGATGGGGCTATTGACGAGGCCTGACTGCCATCCGTCAGTATAGCGGCGACTGTGAGAGCGCTTCAGATATGTTATGATTGTACGAACGCATGCATAACGCGCCTCGAAGACGTAGATGGTGCTGTTCATGTTGGTGTCATTGTCGTTGTTGTAGAGAAACCAATTGCGGAATTAGAAAGTGGTTTGGGCTCGCGGCAAGCAAGCACTTGCGAGCGGACTCCGCGTTTCTACTGGCAAAGAACGTGGCCTTTGGCTCACTGACACCTTCAATATGGAAGTCAAGCTCAATGGCAATATATTCCCATAACTTCCTTGTAGGAGCTGGACAATCGGTGAATGCTTGTGAGAGGGCAATCGATACGTCCAGTGTATGGCAGTATCGTTGTAGAGAGGCCAGTGGCGCGGCACCATACCTTCCAGCTACTTGCCTCGTTGGTTAATGAGTGGTCTCACCTGTTTATGATAGCCTGCATGTTCTATGAATCAGAAAGCAAGCATTGTGACAGCGAAGCGAGTAGCAGGTCCTGGTACTCTAAGGGGTGGATTGTTGCGGTGGTGTTCGACTTCGATAGGAGGTGGTGGTCCTTCGGGCTGCCTTAGCATTGAACACAGTGACCTGCAGTTCCCAAGGCAGTGTCGGGCCGGCTGTAAGGTTGGGTATATATTGGAAACATTTGTGAGTTCTGTCACTAACCACTAATGTCACAGCAAGGGTACTAACAACTGCTGCGCTGCCTGCCGCGCCGCCTAGATAGTTTAGATAGCTTAGGTAGCTCACTTGGAAGGGCGCTGGCTAACTTGACTCGCAGGGAAAGACGTAGGTTTTCGAACCGAACTTTTTTGCTCTCACATGCATGAGTTCGAATCACCATATGAGCGAACACTTTAGCATTTTGCTTTTGTTATCGTGCGATGCCATTAGTTTTGTCATCAAAATGAGCGTTTTATCAGTGCGGACAGTGATGTTGTGTCGTCATCGTGTTTTTTTTTTGTTTGGCTATTCTCGTGGTGCTCGTGGTGGCCTCGCGTCACGCGCTTGTCCACGATCTACCTATCTACTCACAGATCATCAAGCCTACTACTGCACCTATCCGCAGCACCGCAAACATTCATCTACTCAGCTCTTACTACGCGCTTCAGGCTTCTTCCAGATCTCAATCAACGCGTCTGACAAGCACTCGTCGAGAGACCTCCTTTCTCTGACCCGGAGACAGCTATGCCTCAGCTTCGATACAATTCTCGTCTGTCAAAGATCTCACAACTTGAAATCCTCCAAGGCCGCGACAGATCTACCAAGCCACCAATGCGGCCACCGATAACAGCAGCTGCAGCAGTCCGATGACATCTGTCTTACCTTCACGCCACTCAGTCACCGGTACGCCCCCGTCACCTTCCTGTCTGACCCTATCGTGGTAGGCGCACCGAATGCTCTACTGCGCTGCAGAACCAACCATCAATCAGTCCATGAGCGCAAGTTCAACGTCGGCTGAGTCGATAGTGACTGCGCGGAATCTCAGGCGTCGCCTCCACCAATATACCCGCCACTCACGATACACGCATCCTTCTTACGCGTCAGCCGGATCAATTTCAGTCAATCCATAAGTTCACATTCATCTCGCGAGCCTGATCCGGCCCTTGTCATACAATCGCCACTGAGATGATACCTGAGGGACAGATGATGACGGACGCTGAAATGATGGAACATTGCTGCTATCCTCGTTGCTGCGGCAAGCCAGGGGATCTTACGGGCCATATTCAGGTATCCTTGTTCTGGTCGAAACGCAAAGAATCTCAAGGCAACGATTCCTGCTTCCGATCGTCGCTATCCCAGACACTTCGAGCCGGGTGCCAAGTGAAGCACAACAAAACATGGGAAGAAGATCAAAGAGTTGGATGAACGCGAGTTGGGACAGGAAATCAAGACTCGAAACGAGCCAGGAGAAGAAGAAGAACACTATCTGAACACACGGCTGCCAGGGACTGATCATCACTGGATATACAGTGTGAGGTCTGGACTCTCATGTCGACTTGTCGTCTCAGCGTGTGCCAGCTCAATATCAATTCTCAACATTATGGAACGAAAAAGACTATACACAACGATCACTGTCTAAGTCCTTTGAGCATCTGAACAACGAGACCGAGCACTGCGAGCCTCAGCTACCTTCCATGCTGGATCGCTATTCCTTGTCCTCCACGCGGAAACCAATTTGCTTCGGCCATTGAATCCACTTCGCTGATATGGTCCCATTCTATGTATCTTACTTTGCACCCCACACCGAATGCGGCAGCCAGGAAAGCCAGCTTACGAATGGGATCAGCTTCCTACTTCCCCGACCCTTGCAGATCGGGCTTTTCCTGGGAGGCTTTAGCGTCGCGAACCATATTGCGACGACATTACTCTGGCTGTCCATGCAGGCTTCTGTACAACATGCGACTCACAGATTGTTGCAATTGTCAGCTTGACCCCTCTGCTGCAATGTTTCAGTTACAAGATTGCTGCATCATTTATGCAAAGACTTCTACAACGCAAGATGGCTGAACCGCTGTTCGTCCTGCTTCGTGGTTTACCATCGTTTCCTTCAAGCGCCGCTTTCCCCTGTGGTCGCGATACTGATAATTGCAGTGTACACACGGGATATTTTAACAAGCTCATACATGACGCTTTCATGTGGACGTTTCATCAGTACTTTATCGATTGCTGGAGTATCGCAACGTATACACAGTTTCCAGTCAAATCACAATGCCTAGGAACCCCAGGGCCGTTGTGATCATTCTCGATACGTTGTCGTTCTACAGACGAGGACGATTCGCGCAATCTTATCGAGCAGGATGGGGGCTCCTAAGACGATGTAGCCAAGCACTTGATAAATTGCTCTAATTCTGGCATGATGCTAATAGCAGGTTCATTTCGTGCGAGAATTCGAACACGTCATCACACAATTCGGCCATGACAAGCCCCATACTGCAGACGCAACAGCACGTAGTATCAATCATCGATGACTCAACATTTTCCCAGGGATCTTCCAGCCCCGCAGTTATTCCTTCGTCGCGGACAAACACAGCCAGCGCCAAGCCTGTTTCCTTCAATCTTGCGTACCATCGATCGATCTGGACTGTTCTCCCTCAGCCTCTAAGGCAACTGAAGCGTTGAAGGTCCAGCCTGTATCTATGACACTTCATTGGCGCAAGTAAGTAAGGCTTAGAGGAGTGGTTGAGCTCATTGCTGGCAATTCAAACACAATTTTTGAAGCCTTGCTATTGGCCACTCCAATCCTGCCATATCATGACCCAATATCCTTATCAACGCCACTCCTCCTCTGTGCTTCTGGCTGCGCAGTAGCAGTCAGAGTAAGGAAAAGAGTTCAGCAGAAGAAGAGGATACGCGATTGTACCACTGAGAACTGATGCTTGGGACAACTCAGACGGATATTGTTGATCACGGTGGCTAACACTGAGGCCCTTTCTGCTTCTTCGGGCATCTTGCCTACGCATTATGTTTGATGAGTCGACGCTACTCCCTTCCCTCGCGATTCCTTCGCCCCGAAGCATACAAGTCACGACGAAACGCAGAGAACAACTGAAGACCGTTGACCAGAGTCACGGCGAGGAAGAGGCTATGTGGTAATGCTCAATTGTGAACGTATTCATGTCTCTGTATATGATACGCGAGCTATATCTTCCCGAATAAACCAGCAATTACAATCTAGTCATCAAAGTTCGTCTCACTCGGTGCTTGAGATACCCAAATTAGTTATATCTTGAATCGATCCAGAAGCCCTCGGAATGATGCAATGGTCGTTTCATGGCTTGATGAGAAGTCTACATTCATTTCCGAGGCATGGATTGTGTGCTTGAGAGGTGCCAAAACATCTTGCTGGCACAGTTGCGATCGAAGATAGCACAGAGTCGCCAGTGTACTCCATCAGAGGCAAACGGTACTTTTTCGAGGACTGCGATGGTCATGCGCGTACTAATCCAATGAGTAGGGTCGAGATAGGACTCCTGGTCAGAGCCTCGGAGAGCACACGCGGCTCATACGTTCGCTGAGAGATGGGGATCCGATCAGCATATAAAACGAGGGAGGCTCAACATCAACGACTACGTAGTTCAGGCTCAATATCAAAGTTGGCGATTTTGGCCGCTGTCCACGTGCAGACCTGACTCACGTGCGTTGTGGAACGACAGACAGGGGAGGCGTGCGGGAAAACGACATGGACAATATCAACACTTACTGCTGTCATCTACTGTTCATAATTGTTTGATTGTAAGTCTCTGACATGTACCGGATGCCGGCAACGCAGAACATAATACTCCCACAAAATTGAACAGACAGAGTGCAATACAGTCATACCGGCGATCTTCTCCATAACTGCAGCTATCTAATATAGTGGAGCGGCTGCCGAATCTCATTCTATAGTTCTTGATGTATAGCTAGAGGCGAATGGATCATTCTCTGTGGTTCCTCACCGTGTTAGCGTATGCTATCGTCGACTTTAGTCACTGTCCTTTCGCGGGTCCTATTAATCTCATTTTATAGTGATAGCAATGATTGCCTGCGCCAACACACGGCAGAAGGTGATGATCCGGCAGATTCAAAAAATCCAAGTGCGTAATTGCATAAAAGTCCCTCTAGGTGAGACTTCGAGCAACAAACGAACGAGCTCAAAATGATCAGCACTTGAGCTCGACCTTTATAGCATTGTTGGTAGTAGAAGCGGCATGATGCCTCAGCATCTCATACTCGCGCCGGAGAGCCCGTACATTGAGTACGTTCCGCATATGATTTTGAGTGTGGCATTCTAAGGCGCTGTTCCTGGTGATGGCATTCATCAGAGTTCCCTCCGCCGTGAGTCTCAAGACTCGCTATACAAATTTGTCTTTGATTATGTCGCGTTGAACGTTGCTTGCACGACGACGACGATGTCCTTCGAGGCGAGGCTTACGGTGTCAATGTGCGGTCTTAGGTCATATGCTAGCAAATGATAGCAACATTCGTAGACAACATCTCTGCTGTCCCTGCTGCCTGCTCTACAAGTGATCGGGTTTGTTGGCCATATACGGCATGTTTGGAGCCTGCTGGACAACGGTGGCTCTTCCATTGGCAAAAACTTCTATAGTACTAGCGACAAAGCACAGCGACAGATAGTCTTTGAGGGGCCAGTCGGGCGAGGGCCAGTAGCTTGATGCCACCGATCTATGCGGGTACTGACTCAGTAACGCCGGCCAGGTTCGTTTTTGTCCACAAAATCAAGACTGAGAAGGGTCCCAGATCAGGCCTCGCCAGTTCAATGAAACGTATTAGTGGAGTTTGGAGCTCGAGAGTCTTTCATTACGCTTGTCCGAAGTATGAGTCGACTGTCAGAATCCCGAGTCCACATGGAAATCAGTAGAGCACTCATTCAGTCCACAAGGCAGCGACAATGATCGTTCTCCACCTGGCGAGAGGTGGCTTGCTTCTTTGCTGTGCTTTCTCTCTGCGGCTCCTTAGCTCATCCAGTCAAGCATGAATTGTACAAGTTTCCGCTGGATGTTTTCACTCGCTCGATCATCGGCAGGAACGACGATCCATCGCCTGCTTCCGACTGCCTGTTTCTTTCTCGTTTGATCCACCCATGGGTCCATGATACTGAGATTATGGAGTGTCATGGCCGGAGCTTAAGAGAGAGAATCTCAGCACAATGCAGTGCGGCTGTATCGCCGACGCTGAATCCTAGAATTCATCCAACGCTGTCCGCTACTCAAACTCTTTCTTTTGCCTCTGTCTTGGTGATTGGCAATGCGCTGGAGGGATAGTGGCCAGGGTTTCCTGTACCGATATATGTCCTGACGTATGAGTGCTGTCCTGGGTGTGTTGATCTTCTGTGCTATGTCTTCTCTTCCAAGTCCTACTGTTGATGGTCATTCACCCTGGGTCCTCGATGGCGCACTGCGGTGGTTGCTTCTGCTAGCCTGCTGCGTCTGTGAAGTCGTCTCCGCGAGAAAGTCGTGATTCGTGTGTACTATGCTGAATGAGTTATGGTCAGCGATCTGGCTTCTCTGTTCAGGAACGGTGGCGCGGACGGGCCTCAAATCAAAACGTTCTTGGTTCTCTGGACAAGGCCTCAGCCGCGCGAGCCGGGCGGAGTATTCAGGTCACATCTAGCCTTCAGTGGGGCAGGCGCGTCCGTGTGAGCGTGCCGTGAAGAGTTCACCATGTCCGCTCAGTGGTGTGACTTCCAAGTAGACTCTCCACGGTACCCTGTCATTGGAAGAATGGCGACTTCGGGGATTCCGTGGTGATCGCTAAGTAGCAAGAGAGCTATGCGCGTGAGCAGTATCACCGACGTTTGTGTATCTGGAACGAGGGAGCGAGGCAGACCTTTACTGACACCACGCCACGTTTCTCGTGATGAAGAATCGCGCAGAACGGCCGACAAAGCCCGTAGTGTAAGCCATTTTCAGCGCGTGTTCATGATACATCTGCTCCCGCAACTGCGGGACGCCTCCCGGGTGTTGAACTGCTGATTCTGTGCGAACAAAGGACGCAAATATCGCCGTCAAAGCCCTCAACAAGCATTTTGCCTCATATCTGAGGCTCATCATCGATGATTGGGTCCGGTATGCGGCTGTTTGGTAGTGAGCAGCATGGATGGGAGCAGACCAGAGTGCGAGCAGTATCATTGTCAAATTTGTATCTGTATTGGGCTCCACGCCCCCCAAGAACCTCCGACACCAGTCTATTTCTGGTGATGTTCAATCAGTCCATGATAAGATACCAAGATAGGGTATTAGCAACATACACTCAATGCCATCCTCCGCAATTGCTCTGCTCTGCCCCGCGCCAGTCTCCTGCCGCTGCTTTCTTGCAAGGAGGCGGCTGACCTTTGACAGGTTCATTTCTTTTCAGCGCATTGACAGGAGCTCGACGATCTCTCCGAGCGTGCATGATTGTCTCGAAGCAGCACATAGTAACCGTCGCAGAACTCGGCGAGGCTGATGCGCTCCATCGCCAATTCTGCGTAGAGGTCGATCAATTTGTCTTGGTCTGGTCCGAGTTGGTCGTTGACCTTGTCGAAGTACTCCAGAAACAGCTTGAGGTTGTTTGAGTGGGTAGATTGATCCATAGCTGGTGGTATTGGTGATGCTGTTGGGGAGCGAAGGTGCTGTTGATGCTGTTGGGGAGTGATGGTGCTGTTGTCAGGCTGCTACAGAGTGGTTGTGCTGTTGTCAGGCTGCCGATAATCGTTTTTTGGTGGATGAGCTGTTGAGGATGATCGATCAAAGGTTTCTGAACCTCGAGTAATGCCCTTGGCAGGCACCTCATACTCTGCCTGAGGCTTCTCAATGCTCCCACGAACTGATCTGGCAGCATTCAGACTGGCCTGCATTTTTGAGCACAACAAAGGTGCTCAGGCAGCAATCTTAGCGCGGCAGGGTCCACTGGGCAGATATAAAATTCAGCTCTTCCAGTCTTTGCTTTCTCTTCCTTTCTCTCCTCTCCACCCGTCAATCGTCGCCATCTATAACCCAGATCTCCGCCCATCCAGTGAGCTTCTGCAAATGATGAGCCGCGTAGATCAGACTGCCAATTGCATTCTTGACTCCTATCGTGCCAACGGCCAAGTGCAATGCCGTTGGTTGCTATTAGAGTATGCATACATTACCATTCAGTTCACATTGACTGATGCCCACCGACACACTTACTCTCGAGGATACTGCTCTCATTGCAGTTCCGCTATGAGTGTGCCGCACATCAAAAACACGTCGTCCTCTCCCTGAGAGGTGCAGCTGATTTGACCGCCTTCCATATCTTGAATGTCGCGGCAGGCAAACCTGCAAACATTTCCGTCCTCGTCCATAGCAAGTTCCAAGCGACCTCGTTTTCAGTGTTCTGTGACTCACTTGCACCCTGCACTGCCGCCAGCCATCTTTGTTATCGTTGTTATTGTCATCGCCGATCCTCAGCCCCCTGAACCACCATTGCGCGTGCGCCAGGCAACTGGTCATTCTCATAACTTGCCGATTTTCACTCCTACTTCCTCTTCCTCTCCCTCATCCCTCGACACACGGGGCACCACAATCGGCACATCGCACACTCAGAGCTACCTTCCATGCAATCCTGAAGTACGTGTACTGTACATCAGCTAAGACGCAGTCCTTGGTATTTGGTAAGCTGCGCTCTCATCATGAGGTGCTGGTCGAGACCTTTTACGGCTCACGGCCTGTCATGACATACGGGAATGCGTGAACGTGCGGGCCTCCAAGACTGGCAAACATTTTCAGCTCTTTGAGCTTGACCTAATTTTTGGAATCCTTCGGCTCCTTGCGGGTCTGTCTTCTTTCATCATTGACTATCCTGCTTGGATGGTCTTGGGGAAGAAAAGGCTTGATCTTGCCAGTTTCCAATTTCATGCTCATGGCGTGCGCTGGCTACTATGATTGTACCTGTCAGACTCGTCCACAGCAAAAAAGGTCCTCCATCACCATGACTGCAACAACGCTACATCGCCATGAGCTACTGACCCATTACTTACGCCATCACCAAGGGCGGCAGCTCTATAACGTCTTCTCGTGCCCTCTGGCCACGATCTCCGCCTGACGACACTTCCAGATCCTACCATTCCCTGCGACTGCCACGTCACCTTTGTGCTCCACAATACCATGCCAGGGCAACCAGGACCGATGGAATACGACAGTCCTCCAAGATAAGAGATGGACGATGAAAGCCCCATGGTAGCTCAGTGGTGCAGTCGGGCATATAATGGCATTAACACCACGTAGACTTCAGTCTTTTCCAGTCGGACAGCTCGATAAGGGATACCGCACACCTCTCGGCCTTCTGGAGACGGGTCTTAGAGGAAAGAGTCTCCGGTCAGGCCGTTGAGGCACTTGAACATCTCTATCTCTCTGCCATAGAAGCCCACGTGCCGCGACTGGCCCTGGAGATGGCCTCTGGTACTGGATACCGCTCACCTCGGACGTTTGCAAAAGAACGATCAAGAGCATGCCACCCTTTACAATCATATTTCCAGTCCGACGGCGTCCAAACACACCCGCATCCTGCATTGATTACATACGCGCATTTCAGCAAGCGGACAGCTCCTTCGAACGGAGTCACCGGTACAAAACGACTTGACTCTGAATTACCGAATTCACCGGATTCTGAGTTCTGCGGCTTGGAAGGGAGTTCTGGCCCGCTCCTGTTGATCGGCGGTGACACTGCAGAGAGGATCTCGCAAGCAGGGGTGAGGCTTGCACTCCAGTCGCAGGACCATCCTGCGAGTATGACTTCGAAATATGCTACTGATAAAGAACAACTCAAGCGGCTCCATGTATAGCCGCTATACGACGGAACGCTAATATACCACACCAACTGTTAGGCACTAATTGAGCAACCAGTCAGTATCTAATGACAACAACCAGGACGCTTACCATGATCATTTAAGTCAAGCTCGATGACTTAAACCTGCCAACACCCATGGGCAGGCCTCCCTCGTCTCGGCACTTCCACCAATGATGGAGAGAAGTCGTGGACGGTGCAGAAGTATAGACCAGTGCTTCTCATCCGAGCTCGGATGGGTGTCAATCCATCTTGTCGAAGCACTGCATGATATGTCGAGAGAGACTGGACGATTCGCAGGGAGTGGAGACAGCTTTGCGGCACGATCGCGAGGATCCCAGCTGCTTACACACACCGGAATCGATTCTGCGGCACTCTGGCGGCAGCAAAATCTTCTGATCACTCTCTGTAGAATATATACTGCACGATGCTACAAAACATCCCGATGCCCTGACAGCAACGGCGCGATAAGCTAGCACAAAGTAAGTGAGCCACACAAGCTTGCACTGCTCGCTTGGCCCAGACTGCGCTTTGGCAAGAAGTAAGCTTACTTTCATAATCTCCAAGCAGCCTCAAAGCCCGGTACCAACACCTGTGGTCAGCTCTCTCGCTCGACGGTTCACTTGTCTCTCGAATGTCGAGTAGCCAATTTACCGGTGGCATCATACAATGATGATCGATCAAGGGCAGCCGCCAGGCCCACATACGGTGCTTCGCCAGTATGGATGAGGTTGAATATGGCTTGCAGATGTTCAGCCAACGAAAGTGCACTGTCACATGTGAAAGTGCCACACGAGTCCACCTTTCACATGGAAGTGAAGTCGGAATTGCTGACGCCGATGGATGCCTCAGGCGTCCAGATCCCGGTCCGAAGTCGCTGAGCCCCGCCAAGTGGGGCACTCGCCTGAGACGCGACCCAAACTTCCATGCGTGTGGAATGCCGCAGGTAGCCGTGCCTTGCATTGGGTGAGATACGCGACAGCTCTCTCAATGGCAGACGTCGAGCTGGGGTCAATGGCGATAAGGCCGTGAGGCGTATATGAGTGCCGAACGACGTAAGTACCGCATCCTCCCTTCCTTTGTTCCTGCGTATCTTCCTGCATCTCTCTCCGCTCCTCATCTTCGACATACCATTCATACCTGATTCTCCTTTCCGCTCTCGATATGGCTACTGCCCGCCCTGTATGTACATTGCGAGCATCGACACGCGGCAGCATAAACAGCAAGCAGATTCCCACCGGATCAAGTCACTCGATTCAGCTGCAGCGGCAGCGACAGCAAACACGATGGCAGCACACAACTCCTCATCGCCGACGCCTCCATTCAACTGCCCCTAAGGAGGACGTTGCTCTGCCTGTGTCTAGCCTCCCAACGACGAGTCCAGGTCCATCACCATCCGCACCTAAGACGTCCGAGTCCGATATGTCTCTCTCAGCGCTCCCTCTTTCCTCAGTCCTCCGAACTTGGTTCATCACCAGCATGTCCAGTAGACCAGCCCTCCTCAGCACTTCTACACAAGCGCTCCGGACAATGCTCGATTCCAACAATCCTCTCTTCGATCTCCGCAATCCAGTCATGAGGATGGTATTGTGGGAGACCTTCTACAAGCAGTTTTGCGCAGGAGAAAACAAACAGCAAGTCGAGCAGGCGTGTGCCGGTTTGAGGCAGCAAGGATATGCCGGTGTCATTCTCGAGTACGCTCTGGAGGTACTCAAAGACGCCGAGTCAGACGAGGCTGAGGACGTGGCTACTTGGAAGAAGGGATGCTTGGACAGTCTGGACATGTCTGCAAGTGGTGACTTTCTCGGGTTGAAATGGTCTGGAATGGGACCAGCAGCAATGCGCAGAATGAAGAACGAGGAGACACCCAGCAGAGAAATGGAAGAAGCAATGCATGCTGTCTGTAAAGCTGCGGCAGTGAAGAACATCTCCTTGCTGCCAGCTGCCGAGGAGACTTGGAGCCTCAATGGCTTTCACAAGTGGTGTCTTGACCTTCAGAGAGTCTATAACATCGGCGGCAAGAGCGTTGTCTACAGCACCTACCAGGCATATCTCAAGCAGAACGCCGGGATCCTCTCGAAGCACCTACAGATGGCTAAGGATGATGGCTTCACACTTGGAGCCAAGCTTGTTCGTGGAGCTTACCTGGGATCCGAGAAGCGGGATCTGATCTGGCCAAATATCGAAGGCACCCATCACGCTTACGACACCATCACTTCCGCACTCGTACACAGGAAGTACAATGACATGCTCAAGCCCACATCCTCCTCTGAGGCTTTCCCGGGATTGAACGTTGTCATTGCGTCCCACAACGCTGCCACAGTACAGAAGACCCAAGCTTGGCGGCAAGAGCAAGCTTTGCGAGGCGAGCAGCTGACGCCACTGGTCTTTGCTCAGCTTCAAGGAATGGCAGACGAGGTCTCCGCCACTCTGATTGCCAATGCGAAGGCGAGCGAAGGCGGTGAGAGTCTTGTGAAGGAGAAGGTGTTCAAGTGCACGACCTGGGGAACCATGTTCGAGTGTCTGAACTACCTTTTGAGGAGAGCGGCAGAGAATAAAGATGCTGCTTCCAGGACCGTAGACACCCGAGATGCTATGCGAGTGGAGTTGGGGCGACGACTGAAGAGCACTGTTGGTTTGGCATGAGATGAATGACACTTATGAATGTCGACTTATGAAGTCTGTTGGATACGTACAAATTTGCACGATCTTGATTGGTTCGACCTACGATAATGACACGAGATTGGACAAGGACGGGACGGGATGATATATAGCGAGGCGTTTAGAGACAATAATGGCACCAACACTACAACATCCGGTCATTTGGTGGGCATCAGCGCTATCTCTTCTCTCCTAGATCGGGCGGCTTTTGCGAAGCTGAGGTCGATTCAAGAACAGCAGGTGGATCCATGCGAATGCCTCCAGATGCCGCACATGCCTGTCCCAGGAAACATTTCCCCTACTGGTGTCAACATTGAGTGGCCGAGTGTAGCCGCACCTGGGAGTCTGGCTCCACTTTGAAGAAGTCAGTCGCTTTCTTTGTGTCCTCACAGCGCCTTCAACCCCTCCGTTGTTGGCTATCCCAGCTCATCTGCTTTGTATCCTGATACTCTTCGCTTTCCTCCACTGAGTCGGCACTAATCCTTCCCCATCTGCTTCTTACGTTTTCTGATTATCACTGCAGAGTTGCGCCCATTTCTTCTCTACGTCACACCAGAGGCTTTGCTCCCAAGGAAACGCCTCGCACGGATACTCTTTGCAGTAGTGGCGAGCTTAAATGATGCCTTTGTACTGTGCTGCTCCTGCTCCGGCCAATATGTTAGAACGAAGCATTCATTGCTTGAGCCATCGCTCACCCTTGCTTCGATGTATGCAAAGGTGTTCGTACCTTCACTCTGTACGATCCGTGCCTGGGCATGTTACTTCTTTTGCTCTTCTTTACCCTAGCATACACGACTCCCGTCCTTGAAAAGATAATCGAGGCCTGATAGCACCATGAATGGCCTGCCATGAGGACATATGGCAGTAGTCTCCCTCTCCTTCTCTCCTCGCAAGCTGCTTGATCCTCTGTAATTTCATTCCCAGTATCTTTATCTCGTCTTTGCCGTACATAAAGTCAGACTTTGGTGGCTCTGCTCTTATCGTACGCTGCTTCGGGATTTTCAGTGATTCGGCCATGCCCAGCTGGGAAGTGCTTCGTCGTGTATCGTGATGTATTGAAGGTACGGTGTATCTTGTGTCGAGAGCGTGGTCCGCATTGCAGTCATGGGAAAAATTGTCCAAATTGCTCTATCTGACAAGTCCTGTGCGAGGGTACGCGTCTTGTTGTGAGGCATGCTGCATCCCTTGCTTAGATATCTCCAGCAGATGGAATGCACCTCCGCGTCTGCTTCTCGAAAAGGCGAATATATCATGCGCTTTGATGTATTGACCATGACTCATATGCGAGTGAGATCAATCGGTGTGGGGGTTAAGGAATGGCTGCTGGGCAAGTCTCCTACCAATCATCTGAGCGTGCTTGTTTCGAAGCTGGCACGTTCAGGACAGGGCGATCTAGGTTTCTAATGAGGGGAGTAATGTGCTTTGTTATTGACAGATACCTCGAAACTCGAGACCGGGGATGGCGCAATGCCTACACATCTCGCAAGGCTTCTCTTGGGCAGGACCGTGATGCTACATGAGTGTGCTGCTGCGTCCTTAGACCATTCTCCAGATCCAGCCTTCCTCAGTGCTGGTGCTTGTATGCTCGAGCTAAGTGGACTGTACCGTAAGAGAGTGTGGTTCTGGGCGCCTGTAACCCTTGCGGCTACCTCGTGCGAACTGTGACTTCGTGGGAGCTCTGTGGGTCGACCGCGGTGTGCTTTGCAGCAGTAGAGAGGTTGTGGCATCGATCTGATAGGCGCTGAGGTGAGTCTCAGGTCTTTCGAGCCATGTTCGACCGCCGGAGTACCGACAAAACAATATCTCATCGCTCGCCGGCATGTCCACGGTCTCCGCGAGCGCGCGAGCGCGCGATGAGGTCTGGTTGTTGCCACTACGACAATGGTGAAGGTGGAGGACCAGTGGATGTGGCTTGGCGTTCCTTTCGCCGTTTCTTTCGCCTTCAAACAGCCAGAGCTTCCAAATATTTCTCACCTTCGCTTCCTCCATACAACCACCACAACGCCTTCTTCGCAACGCCGGCGACGACTCGCCACCTCGTGTAGCTGTATTCAGAAGCCGATCTGAGTATGCTGGCATAAGTCTCGTTGATCTCGAGGCGCGCGCCGGCGAGAGATGTTCCGCAGTGGCAGCGGCGGCCTCGACAAACACACTTTCCTCCTCCACCACCACGCACACCTGCCATCTACAACACTCACGACACATGGCGGCGGGTCATACTGACCAGTAGGTGCTTCAGCAAGTGCACCTGACATCGCGCTCGTCGGCGTCGCCGAGTACCGACAACCCAGGGCTGCAGGCACCCCAGGCCACCCTCTCGGCCACCAGCTTCACTCCGGCGGCGGCACAGCAGCGGCGGCGATCTACAGTGACCCGCGACTCATCTCACAGGCATCATAGGATCCAGCTACTCCTTCTCTGAGAGTGCGGTAGTTATGTCCCCGGTTGTCACTGCTGCAGAGCGTCGCCGCCCCCCGAGTCCACACCTCATCAGTCTGACTGCGGTGGCGGCAGGCGGGTTGGACGCTCCGACATGCATGGAATCCCTCCCTCACGGCCTTTGACACTGCATTGCATCCATACTGCGTCAAGGCACACTCGGGACCAGGTCACTGACGTGGTGCAACAACCAGCACCTCCGACCCCGCAGATCAAGCGAAGACTCGCAAGTGATCTCGAGCCATACCACATCCGAGGCGACACTTACCACAAAGATCAAGCAATCACTTCCTTCTTTGCTCGTGGAGAGCGCGCAAGAAAGAAGTGTCTACTCGTCGCGGCCTTCCTTCGGAGTGGACTCGGCTACCAAGACAGAAAGAATCCTCGAACCATCCACGGCGGCTCATATGAGGTAAGAGGAGGCTTGGGAGTAGACCAGATAGACTCCGATCTGTCTGCACTAGGCGAGTCACCTGTCACCTCGCTGTTCACTGCAAGCCATGACAACCAGTAAAATGCACATGAGCCGCCCTGGATCCTGAATGTCTCGTTCATTACGACACTTCTTTTGCCACTTGGCCTGGTTCGGATCACAAATATACACTACCAGCACAAGTTGGCTGTTGTTGGTGACCACCAATGCTCATCGCTCTGTGTGCCTGTGTGCCTGCGCCGCGGAGAGTGTTCGTGGCTTTGGCTCTTGCTTCGGCGAGAGGGTACTGTAAGACCAGCTTGTTTGATGGGGAGTTGTGGTGAGCCCTTGTGGCCCTGCCCTTTTGTGTTTGCTGCGTTCTGTACGAGGCACGATTTCCCCCAGGGACCGGCTAAGTCCTCAACACTCCTGCAAGCCGTTCCCAGTGCATGGCCGGCCGCAAGGCCTTGAGTCCATTGCGGGTGGCTGCTACGTTCTGCTAAAGGCACGATGTCCGTCCGTGGACCGGCTAAGTCCTGCTCAATGCATGGCCGGTCGCAAGATCGTGAGACCATTGCGGGTTACACTGAACTTCTTCCCCTTTCCCGTGGCATGGCGTCGGCTAGCCCTTGTGCCCGAATAAGTCCAAACAATCCACCTTGACTGTCGCCGATGTTGGTTTGACTGGCTCCGGCAGTCTCTCGTACGGCACTTTTCATGGTGCAGCCCATCCATATGGGAGGAGTTGGCCAGAGTGCTGCTCGCGAGCTTGGAACCTTTACCGGCTCTGGCTTGTTGAGTGGTGCGCTCGACGAGCTTTGCTTGTCGGGTTCCTGTTCCCATTCCAACTGTTGTCCTTGCGATAGTCTGTGGTGGACGATGGCCTCCGGTCAGGGACCATCAGAGCTTTCGAACACATTGAGGCATGCTGCAGAGGTACACTCGTGGTCTAGATCCTTCACCGGTTCTGGAACCCTGAGAGCCTGCACCATGCCGAAATGGCAAATTCCTGCTTGCAGGCAAACCCTTTGGCTCCTTGGGTTACAATAGTCTCACACGCGGCGATCCGGTGCGAAGAATTCCTTGTCCTGATCGAGTGCTTCGGTAGTCTCAGACAGAGGGTTGCACCTCTGGAAGCTCAGTCACTGACTGAGTGAAAGGGGGTGAGCGGTATGGTCTCTCTCGAAGCCGGGTTCTGGTTGCGCAGTCTGGTCTGTCCCTTGGGTTGAATAGCCTCAGCGGTCTCCTTGTTTGGATCGTACCATGGGTTGAATAGCTTCGGCGGTCTCCTCGGTCGGTCCACTCCTTGGGTCGAATAGCTCCGGCGGTCTCCTTGGTTGTACAGTCCAGACTGGGTGTCCTTGTACTCCACGTTGCCTCGTGAAACAGGCATACGGCTGATGGGGCGGCGGATCGGCAACGTGGTCTTTGTAGGTCGGCAGAAGGCTTCGAAGTGCTTGTGTTTCGGCACTGATCGCATGCTCGTTGTATCGATCATGCCGTCTTATTGCTTTGGTGCCTTTCATTCAGCACCGGCTCGCGATCTCAGCCTTTCAACAACGGCAGAACACCGAGTCTCCTCAGCCCACAGGACTTTCCAACATGACCGCTGTTCTTTGCACCTGCCAGATCGGTAAGACCTCCCGAATGGACAAGATCATTGAACGCTGCATGGCCACCGAATCCTCTGAGGCCACAAGCTTAAAGTTGATCAAGACCGCTTGATTGAACAAGATCATCGGACTCAAGAAGACTAATCTCTACTGAACTCCGTACAACCAGGACTGTAGCACTTGATCGCCGACAATCAAACGTCGCCCCAGAGGCTAATCATGCATCAACATGGTCGGCTCCTGGGATTTCCGCTCAGTCATTTCGGACATGGACAAGATGCACTCTGTACGCAGACAAGAAGACCTGACAGTGGACACTCAACGGCACAGTATACTTGTATGTTTCTCTTCCGTTGTTCCTTGGCTAGGCTCTAGCGCCTCAACGGGTGTCTGGCCTTGTTCGATACCTTCATCCTTGGTCAAGACTCCCTGGACTTCTTAAGGACCCGGAACCCCAGCGGAGTGGAAGTACATACCGAAAGACCAGGTTTGTGCCAAGAAGCGGTGATGGAGGCATGGTGAGAAGCACCTTCCTCGGGATGGAGGTGAGCGCTTTGCTCGGCCTAGGTACGCATTGAGCTCCCAACAATGAAACCATGATAGATTGCTGACTCCTCCAGATTTGAGAATAGTCCAGATATCATTCCATATCGTTGCACACCAGCTCGTCACCGACGGTCGATTTGCACTGATAGCCCGCCTGGATGGCTAATTCATGCGTGACTGTAGTCCTCTGCTTTTGTCTCTTTGCTTTTGCCCTTTGCATTCGATGTTTGTGGGTCTGCTTCCTCCGTGATCCTTGTCGATGGGCCCGCCTGAAATAAACCATGCCTCTTCACCAGACACCAGGTATGTCGGCTCTGTGAACTTTGGGAAGGTGATTTCGCTTGCTCCAGCAGCCTAGATAGGTTCTGGCACAAGTTTATCACAAGTATCATATTGCCTTCGTCCATGCACCTTTGGTCCTTACAATCCAACAATTCGGTCTGCGCTCCTGGGATAGTGGTGAGACGTACTGGCGTTCCGCAGACATGGCTGATTGTGCGTCGTTATTCTTGCGTGAGCATTTTCAGTACCTCTTCGTCTGCTGGATTTGTACCGGGACAGGCGAACTTGAAACAGGAGATACATCTTCGAAGCCTCCCAGGAACGTCCATCCCACTCTGTACTCCTGGCATATGCATTTTCTTGTGTGTCCGCTGTCTGCCTGCTGTTTGCCTCCACCCCGTGTGCCATTGGGACATTCTTCTAGCTCCACAAGGTGGCTGTCAGCGGACCAGCAATTTGCGGTGGTGTGTGAGCAAGACTGTTCTGCGTGAGGGCCGTCTTTGTGACCTTGTCGACTCTGACGGGCTGGTTCCATATCTGCGGCTTCATGGCTTGAGAGTATATCGAGCCCAGAGGCGTGCAGGCAGGACTACAAGTCATTCCGTGGGGCGCGTTGGAGTAGACTCATCGTCGACTGGCAACGTCTTGCTGCCTGTGGCGTGTTCACGAACGTCAGGGCTGATTGCTTCGCTGCGGTGGTGCATGGTCGGTATGGTCGTTCTTGGACTACCATCGGTGTATTTTCCCGGTGCTGTGATGGGCATACGATCTGCAGAAGAGTGCCTCCTCGATGGATGGTACTGGCAGATGGATCATGTCAGGATATGGCAGAGTCTCTGCGTAT
This sequence comes from Microcyclosporella mali, assembly GCA_002785985.1. Classification (NCBI taxonomy): domain Eukaryota; kingdom Fungi; phylum Ascomycota; class Dothideomycetes; order Mycosphaerellales; family Mycosphaerellaceae; genus Microcyclosporella; species Microcyclosporella mali. The sequence goes on from NHNU01000007.1 coordinate 1,042,811, forward strand.
GGACAATTGCTCTAGACGCCGTAATCTTTGTGTGTGACCTTGTTTCTCATCTGCCCCATTGCCATAGAACATCTTCCACGTCATGCGGCCATATGGATCGACTCTCTCTTGCCTTCGGTACTTCGGAGGTGCACCGAACGCTCGTCAACTGTCCGCAGTATATCAGTCGTTCGATTATTGCGCACGTGCGAATTCAAGCTCATCGTCTTGGGTGCTTTGAGGGCGGAGTGTAGCAGTCCGAAAGCCCATCGTTGTGTGGAAAAGTGAGATCTTCGCTTGCAAATATCAGAGTCGTCGTCGGTTTGAATGAAAGTGTTGTCGTTGTTGGGTCATCTATCAAAGATCGGCATCAACGCCAATGTCTTCGCCGGTCTGAAACTGTAACCCGGCACCGGACGGAGATGATTGGTATTGCTGTCAATGATGTTTTCGGTGCAGGTAGTACTTCGCTAGCTCCATGAGTTCCGACTGGGTGCAAAGGTCACTCGCAGCCTTTACCCCTGCTTCTCTGCTCCCTCACGGTGCCTTTGGTCTCATGCGAAAACACACCCTTGAAGCCTTTATCCTCTTCCTTGTCACATGATCGCCAGCTCGTGGTCAGCATCATGTAGGACGCAGTGCCGATATGTCAACAAAGAGCTTTCAGCCAGAACAGAAGCCCGGCACCCACATATGGCGAGTGGATTTCGGATAGTATCGTAAATTGAGAGAAGAGACCGTTTGGCGGGCTCACCCTCCGCCGTGATCTGAGCCATCTTGTTCAGGACATGTCCTGGCAATTGTTGAGGGTATATGAGGGTGTTTGGGCCTGGATTTGCTCGTCTCGTACTACCGCGACGGCAAAATGATGCCCTCCATCATCTGGAGGCTCTCCGTCGGAGCAGCGACATGGTCGTCATTGTCGTGTCTGTGTTTGCTTGGGCATCGGCGTTGCCTGCAGACTCTGCGGCGTAGATCATTCACTTTGTGCCTTCCATAATGGCAAGTGGTAACTCCTTCCACAGACTTCCATGTCCAGTGAGACACCAGCGTGCTAGAAGCACTCAGAAACTGCTGTTCTCGATTGCTGGCAGAGATGCTCTGCGCTGTTCAGCGCGAGTCTTGTGGCATGACCGCTGGGGCTCGCGAAGAATTTGCTCGGCCTGCGCAATGCCAGTCAATCTCTCTACTGTGGTGTCGTCAGTCAGCCTTGCGGCAGCTGCTCGGGCCTGGAAGCTTCGAATTGCGGTGTGCTGTGGTGGGTGGTATGGTCAGGGGGACTTTTTCGTCTTTCCTGTCTTTCGCGCCAGCGTCTTCGTCTGGCTACCTGCGCTGGCGGTAGTGGTTCTAACGGTGTACTCCTCGTCTTCCTCATCTCACGTATCTGCAGCCGAGTTCTTAACGGACGTGTCTGTCGTCTTCTGCTGGACGGCTTCGTGGGCGCTGGGAGTAGTATGAAGCTGATTGGAAAGGTTTTGACGTGGCCGGATGCCGCTAACATTTCTGTTGTCGCTGTGGAAGGTCCATTGACATGGCAGTATGACGATCCTCAATGCTTGCGATGAAAGAGAGGCGACTGGGAGCAACGGCTCCGATGAGCCGTGATCGTTGACTGATGATGGAGAAACAGCCCATAGCTTCGGCTTGTGATATGGAGTTCGCCTAGCGGGCCTGCCGCAGCAGCACCCACCCTAAGACATCTCTCAACAGCACGACATTGACCGAGCTCTAGGCACATCAGCAACGACAAGAACAACTCAGTAAGACGCGATCCCCTTGTCGTTTCGCTCGGCATACCAGCGGCGCTACCTGACGATCTTGGTAAGCAACAGCAGTATGGAAGCTCACAGCACACTCACTGAGGCTACATTGATTGCTGAGGAACAGAAACGAAAGCGAAAGAAGCATGGAGCTTCTGTGTCGAGGTCTTACGAAGAGCCAGCAGGAACCGGAATACTCCTACACGATGTACCTTACCTCCAAAGCCGTTCGACAGCGACCTCGTACAATGCCTTGCCTTCTTCATACTCCGATATCTTCGAGCCACTCAATATCCACAATCCATAGCAGGAGAAGAGTGCCGGATCAGTCTACAGGTCCGTAAGTATCTTCGGGCACTGCAGCGGCTGCACACATCACTTTGAATCGACGGCCGTACAACCGCGTGCCCGATCACGTCTACGGCATCGGATTCCACATCGAGGACGACAGCAACAAAAAGTCGTTCAAAGTCCAGCTTCCTATAGGTAAAGACGACCAAGCCATGTAGCATGCTTATCTCTTCTCCGGACTCTGGCCGTCGATCTTCCGAGTCGGTAGCGGTTAAGCAACTTGGCGCTGCCACGGAGCGATGGGTGTTGGAATGATGGAGAACGGGGCAGACTGAACCAGATACTGACAGGTCCAGGAGTCTAGTACCGTCTAGCGGCTTCTAACGATGGCAAACGAGGCTAAGAAGTGTCCGGGCAGCAGACAAAGGCACTTGGCGAGGGAGAGAGCAGAACGAACCCAAGGCACAACTCGAAAGCCCATGATGTCCGTCAAGAATAGCATGGTCGCAACTGCACCATACTTCTGATCCTTGAACCAAGGCTCACACTTCACCCAATGCTGCTCAAGAGAGCATCAAGATGCGCCGATACCGTCTCTATCTTTGGATCATACCATCCATCGCTCTCGAGGAAGAGGGGTACTGGAACCGTTCCTTGTCAGAGCACGTCTCTCCGAACGATATCACGGCGAAGCGGATGTCAACCTTTCGCCGGTCGGTCCTGTGGTGCATAAGCTTGGTCTCGTCGGTCGTGGGCTCCGTTCATACTTCCTTCTTCCGCATGTTCGCATTGCTGCCTCGTATGTGGCGGTCTGAGTCATGGTGGTCGAAGCTATGGCATCTGGCCGGAGAGGGCAAAATCAAAGAATCAAACAGCTGGGTTAGAACACTCGCGGTTGGTGCTGGAGAAGGCGGATACAGAAGCGAAAAGAAAGGCCTGGTGAGGACGCGAATCTTCGCGTCGGCTTTTACGACGATTGTCGTCAACCAGCCCGATCGACAAGCGGTACGTGCAAACTCCCGTAGTGCGGTCGAGATATTGATCAAGACGAATAGCGTTGCAAGGATCGGTTCCATCGAATTGGCAGCCCACCCACTTGTCCTACATCTCTTATCCAGACAACGGCAGGGGAGATACACAGCCTCGAAAGTTCCATCCCCATCATGTACGCCTCGCCAGTGACATGGTGTACACCAGCCCTTATGTCAATCCCGGCAAAGCTCTCTCGTCTCGATTTGTATTTACACATTGAACCTGTGGAGAAGAGTAAGAGCCTCGACAACGATTGAAGCATGGAGTTTTTGAGAGCAATGTATGCTTGGACAGGTTCTCACCCACAAGGGAAGAACTCCGGCTGCGCGACTTCGTCAGCTCGCTGCAAAGAGGTGATCGAAGGGAAACATACCAAAGGGTTCTTGGGTGCAGTATGAGGCCTAGGAGGCTTGGCAACATACACAGGAGGAAATAAGAATTGAGCATCAGCATATCAGATGGCTCATCGTGATCTGAGATACATGTTGGACAGGTGAGCAAAGGATAGGGAGAGTGAGGGACAGAACCCAGGGAGGATGCACAACTTAGCTTCCCCAACGTCAAGCATAGCCAGCACTGCTGTGATCCATCACGTACGAGGCAGTCACTGCACAACGTCGGAGTACCACTTCCTTTCATCACATCATCAACCTCTCATCACTCATACTCATTGTCGCGAGCGCATCTCACGTTCAACATGCATACAGGAAGATCGTGCTCGGGTAGGCTTTAGAATGCTCAGATTCTGGTTGATTTCTGCGAACTCTATGTGATAGTAGAGCGAGAAATGGACCTCAGCTGGCATGGCTTATAACCAGGTAAGAACGGTTCAAGCGTGTCGTCTGTCGAGCGAAGATCTCCGGTCGTGGTAGACGCACCGCTGATTGCGTTCAATACTTCTGCGGTGCTAAAATGGGTGCGATTCAGCTGCAACGTAGCCAATTGCAATGCCGTTGCAACAGACACGCATGCTGAGAGGCAGAAGCACGGCATTGGGAGCAAGAGAAGAGAATGTACAACGACGAGGCTGAGAGCATGTAGTGAAGTCTGAGGTCAAACTTCATGTGATTCAGATCGTGTGTTGAGACGTTTACAAAATACAATGCAGACAGTGTCCTGGCAGGCACAAAGATAACATCCACCGACCCCAAGCCCAAAACCATTTCTGAGCAACCGCAACTGCCTCGCCATCAACGTCCTGCTTGTCCTGCTTGCCCTACGTGTCCTGCGTGTCCTGATACCTAAGAAGTCCTGTCTGTTTTGATTGCCGACATGATTCTGATCTTGCTGACGGGTGCCATTGTCTGATGTGGTTGGCTGCAAAAAAGTCCGAGATCGACGACGATGTAAGCCATAAGCTGTGTCTTGTCGAGGCTCAGCATCTTGCACTCTTGCTGAACGACGACGACCTCTCCACCGTGAAAGAGCTGCGTCTTGAAGAACCATACTATGCGAGCGTCAGCGGAGGAAACAGTAGGTCGCTTGTTGAACAACCTACGAGGTTCAAGAAAAGACCAGCGTGTGAGTGGACGGCAATGGTAGGACTAGTAAAACGCTCCAGACCACGGCCTTGCATCATTGCTGTCCACACACACGCTGATCTTGCTGGTGAGCGAGGACCTTACTGTATGAGTGTCAGCAAAAGCAAGGTATCAGTCACGCGGCGAGGCACTTACGAGGTTTGAGAAAAGACCAGCGTGTGGACGGACAGCCGCGGTGGAACTGGTAAGACGCCCCAAACCGCGGCTTTGCGGCACTGCTGTCCACCCACACGCTGATCTTTTCTGGTCGGCGAGGGCCTTACTGTGTGAGGGTCAGCAAAGCAAGAGGACGATAATGAGGGGAAGCACTCACGAGGTTCTCGAAAAGACCAGGCTGTGAGCTTGTTTTAGGCCCACCTCCAAGGCCAGTGCCACGACAGTGACTCGCCCTTAGGCAAGACAGGTCTTGTGTGTGCTGGTGCGGCACGATGTGGTTGGTGCCGACGCCGTGCTGTGAAGAATGTCAGTATTGTTGCTGTGAAGTGAGGAGGCATGATGGGGGAGGAACTTACGGCGTGTGGACGGTGCCACACCCACCATCAGGTCAAGCCCGATGGTGCTCCACGCCCAGATGATGAAGGGTGCACGAGCAGGTGGTGGTGATCACCAAGCAGGTGCCGTCGACGGGCAAGGCATGGTGGTACCATCACCCGCCACCGCGATGGTGGACGGTGGCGTAGGGTGTGATGAAGAGAGAAGAAGAAGAAAGAAAGGAAGAAGGCGGAAAGCTGAAGATAAAGTGAGTGTGCGAGCAGGCAGCCGGATGCCAAGCCAAACAAACAGTCAGCAGGGCAAGAGCGATGGTTTGCAGTGGGTTTAGAGCCAATGAGAATGACGCAGGGAATTCATTCGTGACCGTGGCCGTCATCACAAGCTCTTGCCTGAGTGAGGCTGCAAAATGTTCGTTAGTCTCTTCCTTCACATGCTCTTGTATCGGCAATGGGCTAGGCTTCTGAGACTTCATCTGACGTTGCAATCCAAACGCGTAGATTGTGTAGCTGTCTATGTGCTTCGCCGTGGAGTGGACGTTTCTATCGAGCAGGAGAAGGCTCTCGAGCAGGCTGGATTGACTCATTCAACACTCTTGCTCTCTTCTTAGATCCTCACGAGGTCTGGAGGATGCTTAAGGGACGCTCGAGTAAAGATAGTCGCTGCACAGAGGTATGATATCGTCCCTGGGACTCGTCTGAAAAGACCACATTGGACAGCTCTACATTTGTGGAAGCTTCGTCAGGGGCGAGAGTGTGACATACAAACCGATGACAATGCTAAGAAGGCAGAGTAAGTTCTCTCGATCATCAGACTCCGGAGACTTATGGACAGCTTCCTCACCATCACGCAGGCTTCCACTCATAGTGATGCTTCCCCGTCTCCGGCAACCCTGCCTCATCCTCCCCTTTTCGATCATACATATGTTTCCCAAAGTAATCCAACTGCGCCTCATAAAAGCTCGTCGGCAGATCCGTACTCGTCTGATACTTCAGATACTCCAGGCTCGCAGACAACGCCGGCACATGATGATCCTTCTCCGTCGCAGCCAGCACCACCTTCTTTAAGCTCTCGAAACTTCGCTTGAGCTCTTGAGCAATAGCAGGCTCATACAGCGGGTTCTTGTCAGTTTTCTTGGCATAGTCTTTGTATATGGGCATGAGCAGCTTTGAGGAGATGTAGTCAGCTTGGATGATACAGCCGGCTCGCCAGATTTGTAGCAATTGGTAGAAGTCGACATTGAAGTGCTTTTGTTTGTCTGCTTTATCGATGATGTTCATACCCTGGACGTACGAGCAGAGGAAGGAGGCAAAGACGGCCATGCGAAGATCTTCGAGGAACTGTTTCTTGTCCTGTATGGGAAGCTTTTGGCAAGGGTAGTCTCCACCAAAGGTCTTTTGAACAGTGCGGCGTTGGTGAAGGTCGCCTGATGCGATGCGAAGGAAGTGTGCGGTCGATAGCGTTGGTGCAGGAACGTGTTGTTCGACTGCTTCAACATTCGACCAAATTCCTGTCCCTTCTTCGCCAGTCCAGTCCTGGACGACCTTATCTTCAACGGTATCGAGCACCCGCTGACCTTTTCCGTCCCTCGTTAAGCAGATTTCGGCGCCTATACGCACAAGGAAAGTGCCTTCAAGTTCACCGGTTTGGTTCCATCGATGAAGCTCTTCGCCGACTTCGTCCAGATTCATCCCCAGTCCCTTAGTCATGATCGCCCAGGTCTCAGCAATGGCGGACATCATACCGTGTTCGATGCCGTTGTGAATCATCTTACAGTAGTGGCCGGCTCCACCAGTCCCGATTCTGCCAACACAAGGTGACCCGTCCGGTGCTTTAGCTGCAGCTTTTCTGAGTAGTGGAAGGACCATGTCGAGTGTTTCTGAGTCTGATCCAGGGCACATTGAAGGTCCCCGGCGTCTAGGACAGATCAGTCAAGATTCGAGAGCCTGGGAACGAATGCAAAGACCTACGCAGCTTGATATCCACCACTAACGCCCATCCCAACATATCGAATGCCCTTAGTAACACACTTCCCTTGCCTGCGCTCTGTATTCTCCCAATGCTCATTCCCCGCATCAATGATGATATCTCCGACCTCAAGATACGGCATAAGACCATCCAAGACCATGTCACCAGCGCTTCCATGCGGAAGAGACCAGATAAACACTTTTGGCTGTCCAAGATGCTGACATAAGCTTTCGTAATCTTGATACTTGGAGAACTTCTCTGCAATGCCGTCTTTCTTTGCTTGCTCGATCACCGCGTCCATGGCATCGTTCGAAGGATCCTGAAGCAGAACATCGCTGCCATTTTCCGCAAAGAGTAATGCCATTCCACCGCCCATGGACCCGCAGCCAATCATTGCTAGTGCCTTGATCTCGGGATGTTGGCCGTCGTTGCTTCGTGCTTGTGATCCGTCCATTTTGAAGTTCTCAGCAAGCGTTTCGTCGGCAGTGAATGTTAAAAGTCCCGATCGCCGACGATGGGACTTGGGAGGAAGAGGAGGAGGTGTCGTCGACATCCTGATCTTGGGTCAGAAAGCTTATGCTGCAGTAGTGTTGCGATTCACAGCTACAGCGGTACCGCGCTGAGGAGCTTGCGAGTAATTGTGATGTCAGTCTTGAAGAGCTCTGAACAGGGGTCGGAAGCGCTAGGATAGAAGGTAGTTTACAACTTCGGGTTCTAATCATCAGCTTTGATCGAAGTGTCTGTTTTGGTTCTGAGTGTCTTCTCTTGTGTATTGCTTTCTCTGTTTGCCACATCAATAAGCAAGGGACTGGAGCTGTGCCTGTAGCCCGCCGAATGCTTCCTCGTCGACACGACACGACACGACACGCCCAGTGAGCCAGAGCGGTAGAATTGGACGAAACAATGGTCTCTTGTTCACAAGATTTCATTTATTTCATTTGAATTGCGGCAAGCAGACAGGGTATCATGCCATGACTGGTTCGAAATCTCTTACTCTCCTTCATACGCCTCGTCTTCCTCATCCTCATAGGTGGCTTCTTCGTCCGCATACTCATACCGATCGTCCAGCTTGCTCCATTCCAAACTTTCATTCTCTTCGATGGGCATCGGCTCGACAGTGCTTAGGCGTCTTTCCTCCAGTAGCTCTTGTTCTTCGTCTTCCTGCTTCTCTCCATCAAGATCGAACATGACGCTCTTACGTCTGCTCGGAGGTCGAGAAGTGTTGCCTTCGCTGAACTGGCTTTCCCGCCTCTTTCTCATGATAACGTCTCCATGCCAAGGTCTACACACCTTCACCACCTCACCACAGCGCAGACATACCCAGCCTTCGCCTTCCTCCGCCTCGATGCGCTGCGCAATGCAGACGAAACAGTATATGCAGCCGCACGGATCGGTCGAGTACGGATTGGTGATGTCTGTCATTGTGCTCCCAATTACACCGCTATTGGCGCCAAGGCTTGTAGAGGATATCACATCTTGCTCAGATTGTCCGCCAGCCGGGTTCTGGTCCTGATAGCAAATGGCACACGTCCGCTCTGGAAGAAATGCAAGTTCGCCCTTCTGCAGGTCTTCGTCTTCATCGTCGATGTCCTTGCTTGTGAAGGATGCGCCATGCCACATCCGAGCACCTGTTGCTTTTGTCTTCTTCCACGCTCTTGCGATCCAGCGTCGCCATCTACTTATACCGACCAGTGGTAGGAGGAAGAGGAGGAATTCGGTAAAAGCGTGCCAGACAAGCTGTCGGTTCAGCCATTCGAAGGAAACCTCCCTGCTGGTCTGATTTGAGGACGGTACAAGTCGTAGTCGCAGTACTCGATCAGTCAGGGTCCGGTACCTGCCGTTGTATAAGAAGACGAGAAATGATGCGAATGAAGCGATGTTATGAGTTGTGGTCAGGTATGTCGTGATCTGGGAGAGATGCTTGATAATTGGAGATGGTTCGTCGTAGCCGTTCTCAAGAGAAGACAGTCTCTCCTCCCATCTCATCCAGCCGTATCGCCCAAACACCGTGATGAGTCCATACAGCAATCTTTGCGAATTGGTGGCATCTTTTCGCAATCGCGCTGCTTCTGCTGGGTCTCCACGAGCATCGATATACTTCAGCCCCTGTAGCGATGCACCGTAGCTTGTCCCATGATCCCAAATGGACAATTTCCAGTACACCGTCCGCAGTACTGTTATAATTTCTGTATCCCAATCGTCTTTCAGGTGCGCGCCGAAAAGCTTCAACCCCTCTCCAGCCTGCTTCTTCAAAAGCCCGAGCAACGCTTCATCGAGGAGCTCCGCGTCTACCTGTCCCACCCGAAATGCCGGCGACGTGCCATATGGCGATTTGAAAACATCCCAAAGGCTGGAGAACTGGAATGCGTATGCTCGTACGGCGGGCGGTAGTCGTGTGAGTTGAGCAGCTCGAACTTCGCGTCTCTGCTGGTCTGCGGCGGCCAGTGCAGACTCGCGAGCCGCTCGACGCTCCAAGATACGTTTCTGCGCGGCCGCAAAGTCGGTCATTGCTGCATTATAGGGGTTTAGGAAGGGCCAGCAGGCAGGAGACAAGAGGAATTGTTGATGAGATGAGCCGCGCCCATAAACCTCGGCATTCCTAAAGTCCAGGGCTGCTCGGATCCAACGCCCGCACGGACCAGGGCTGTCAATACAGTTACACGCGCCATACGAGCTCAACATTGTACTTACATGCCGACTCCTGTACTTGACAGCATGATCAAGTCGCGCTGAACCCAATACTGAGATACTAAGACCAAAATTTGGTTGGCGAGCGTTGCTTTTCTATGCTACAGCACTCGACATGATCCTCTCCATTCCCTTGGATCCTGCCTCTCCTTTCGCCGCTCGACTAGCATCCTCGATATCGACCTTCTTTAGCGGACGGTACTCTGGATCCCACATTTGCACCCGGATCCACTGCTCCAATTCTTCATCACCGTCTGGAATGTCCTTCACTTGATCCAGTCCGTCTTTGACCGCTTGCTTGATGACAGCAGCGGCGATCTTAACGCTAATATCTCGCACGTCGACGACATCCGGCAGGAGAGCTGCATCGGCATCTTTCAAGGCTGGTGCTTGAGCTGCCAGAGCCTTCACTGCAGCCACGAGCATCTCGGCCGTAAGAAGTTTCGCTCTGCTAAGCACTACGCCGAGTCCAATGCCGGGGAATGTTACTGAGTTGTTGCACTCGGCCACCTCCCGCTTCTTTCCTCCCTTCATCTCCACGGGTGGAAAGGGACTTCCAGTTGCCGTAAGAACCTTCCCATCGGTCCACGCAAATAGGTCTTTCGGGTTCGCTTCATGCAACCTGGTTGGGTTGGACAGAGGGAAGATGATCGGTCTCTCGACATGCTTGGCCATTTCCTGTACAACCTCTTTCGTGAAGCTCTTCGGCTTCGTGCTTGTACCAATGAGTACGTGCGGCTTCACCTTCTTGATGACATCAAGCAAAGATTCGTGATCTGCATCCTTCCATTCATCGTCCAGCTTGGCATAAGGATGCTGTGCTGGGGTCAGGTCGTCCTGCTGACTTTGCAGTAGGAGTCCAGGCTTGTCGATACAAAATATCTGTTTTGCCGCCTCTTCTTTGGACTTGTTCCCTTCGACTGCGATGGCATCTCGAATCTGATCCGCAATACCAGTACCTGCTGAACCCGCGCCATAGCATACGACCCGAATGTCCGCTAGAGACAGCTTCGCAACGTGCGCGGCAGCGTAGATCGCAGCCAAAGTCACGCACCCTGTACCCTGGACATCGTCATTGAAGCAGGCGAACTGAGGTGTATACTTGTCCAGGAGCTTCCTTGCATTCGGTAGTCCGAAGTCTTCGAAGTGAATGTACGCCTTCGGATACCTCTTTCGAGCAGCCGTAATGAAACGATCAACAAAGGCATCGTACTCCTCCCCTCTCGCTCGCGGCTTCTTCAAGCCCAGATACATCGCATCTTTCAACAGCTCCTCATTCTTCGTCCCGACATCTAGCACCACCGGTAACGTTCGATTCGGGTGGATACCCGCACAAAGTGTGTAAATGACCAGCTTTGCGATACTGATCAGGATCCCGCCCACACCTTGATCTCCGATTCCCAGAATCTGCTCGCCATCACTGACCGCAATGATATCGATGTCTTCCGGCGAACCATACCGATTTAGAGCTTTTTCGATACTGTCTGGCTTCGTGATGTCCAGGAAGCATCCCTCAGGCCTCCGAAAGAGTCGACTATAATCCGCGATCGCATCGCCTTCGGTAGGCGTATAGATGATTGGAAACATCTCCTTCAAGTGAGTCTGAATCAATCTGTAGTAGAGCACTTCGTTCTGTTCCTTCATGCTAGTCATGAATGTGTTCTTGCCAAGATCTGTGCTCCGATTTGAATATTGGTCGTAGGCTCGTTTGACCTGTTCCTCTAACGTGTTAATCTTGGCTGGCAGTAGGCCTTGAAGGTCGAATTCCTTGCGCTCATTTTCGGTGAAAGCGGAGCCTTTATTCAAGTAGGGTGTCTGTAGCAGAGCTGGGCCTGTAAGAGCACATTCTTGAGGTCCGGATGTGGAGAGTGTGAGGTTGTTGTATTTTGAGTCACTCATACTGGCGGTAATTGTATAAGCCGTCGGGTTGACACGGCGGACGAAGCGTGTACAGTGTTTGAGACGCAGCATTTCTTTCTACAAGGAACATTGGTCTCTCTGCATGTCTGCTTTGATCTGGGTCTCTGCAAGCTTGAAGATGCTCACGCACGCAAGCTCTGGTACCACGAATGCACGATGACGATCCATACCACACCCCGGCAGCTTTCCGCGTGTCCGGCCGTGCTGTGATAAGGGCATCAGGGATATATTGTGTGTAACGCCACCAATTATCAAAGGAGAGTCATCTATGTTCATCGATGGTGCAGTTGGGCTCAAGCTATGTTTCCACGTAGAAAGCGGTGCCACCTCGTACCTCTTCGTACCAAGCAGTTGTCTATCTGTAAGATTAATCCTGGCCTTCAGCCTGTACAGTTCGACAAAGATCTATTTGTCCTCGTCATCCTGCTCATCGACGTTCTCAGCGACCTCATTTTTGTGGTCGCGAAGCATCTCAACTGCAGGTCCTTGCTCTACAATGCAACCATTACCAAGCACGATGCAATAGTCCGCATTTCGCACCGCTTCCAGGCGATGCGCGATCGTGATGACTGTACTGTTCTTCATTTCTTCGTGCATGACCTGCTGAATTTGCATGGCCGTATCTCTATCAATGGAAGCAGTGGCTTCGTCCAGGATAATGATTGCGCTCCTACGCAAGACGGCTCGGGCAAGGCCGACAAGCTGTCGCTGTCCTTGGCTGAGGTTCTTGCCTCCAGCTTCGAGTTTGGTGTCAAGCTCCCAGTTCTGTCTGTCGCAGACCCGGCGAAGGACGTTATCGCATTCTTCGTCTGTGTGCTCTTTGATTGGGTCCAGATTCTGGCGCATCGTGCCCGGGAAAAGGACGGGATCTTGCGCAAGGAAAGTTATCCTCGTACGCAGGAGCTGCTTGTCGACTTCCGCGAGGTCAATGTTATCGACGAGGATGCTCCCTATCTCTGGTGAAATGGTGGCCAGTATCGCAAGAGCGAGCGTACTCTTGCCAGATCCGGTACGCCCGATGACAGCAGTCTTGGATCCACCCTTGACCGTGAACGTTACACCAGTCAATGCCGGATCTAGGTCGGGTGCATATTTGATCATTACATTATTGAACACGATGTCTCCAGAGAACGAGGGCCACCAAGCCGGAGGCTGCACGCTTCCCTTCGGCTCCTGTTCGAGATTGAGGAGTTCCACAATCCGCTCAACAGAGACGAATTCCATCTGGAGCTGTCCGTATTGTCGGCACAACAGGTGAGTTGTCACGACAAATCGGCTGGCGGAGATCAACGCGAATGCAGTCAGACCAGGCGACAAGTCGGTAGCCAACGCAAGGGCCAGAAGCAGGAACGTTGCTAGCGCAGCAAGCAGATCATAGCGATACTGCAGCCAAGCCTGCAGACTCCAGTAGAAATGATCCATCTTCTGGAACGTATCGACAACGTTGATGACCCGATCTTGGAAGCGCGCCTGCGCGCAAAAAGCCCGCACTGTGGCCAGTCCATTCAGAAGCTCACCAAAGTTTGACATCAGGGGAGTCAACGAGACCATCTCTAATCGTCTCAAATTCTGTGAAGTCGGAATGAACTGCTTAAAGATCAAGTAGAACAAGACTGCAAGCAAGACCACAAAAACCAAGAATAACGGTGTGATCGATGCAATGACAATCACGGCGGAAATCCAGCCGATCAGCATCCAAGAAATGACGGAGAATTGTAAGCTTATGCCCCCGTCGATTACGCCAATGTCAGAGGTCATTCTGTTCATCAGCCGTCCTATAGGGGTGACGTCGTAGAAGCGAAATGTTGCGTATGTGACTTTCTCGATGATGTCGCGGAACATGTTCTTTGCGGCGGTATAGACGATGACTTGGATCATGCCTTGGTATGCAACATAAGCAAAGGTCTGCGCCAAAGCCAGCATGGCGAATCCGACCAGCCACGGCTTGATATCGACATCCGGTGGTGGCAGGTCGTCAAACAATCCTTGGATGTGCATTGGTATGTCTTGTTTGAAAGCGTAGAGAGTGGTGTCCGCCTTGGTGCTGTACGCTTCTCCCCAAGATTTGATAAACCACTGCTCGGCCAGCCCAAACATGCGGTAGATGATGAGGACAATCACCATGATACCCCATAGGCGTAAGTCTCCAGCTTTGATGTACTCCCAATAGACACGAGCCCGCACTCCGCCGTACTCTCTATGCTCATCCTCGATGAATTTTGCTGGGATGGCGGCATCTTTTGCTTTAGCTTGGTCGCTGTCCGTGTGATCTCTCGAAGGTGGGATATGCTTCGCAGATGGATTACTGCCATGCCAGTTCAAGTGATTCATCGCAGTTTGGCGATCGAATTCTATTGCTTGACCATCTTTAACAGCAACGAGCATGCGAGCCGAACTGAGCACGAGTTCTGTCCGATGCGTCACCAGCACCGTAATGCGATCATCCAGGAGGCCATCAGTGAAGCATTTCCTGACGATCAAGTCTGCGGTCTGCTGGTCTAGTGCAGCAAGTGGGTCATCAAGTAGTAGGATCGGAGTCCTGCTATAAAGTGCCCGGGCTAAGGCGACGCGAGCCCGCTGACCTCCAGAAAGACCTACACCGTTTTCGCCAATCAGAGACAAATCGCCGCCCTTGAACTCTGCAAGATCTGGTATGAGCGCACATGCTTCAAGCACGGCCTGGTACCTAGCCTCCTCGTACGGTGCGGAGAATAGGATGTTATCTCGAATGCTCATGCTTTGAAGCCAAGGTGTCTGTGCACAATAACCGAGGGCACCAGGCGGGCGGATTAAATCGCCTTCCAGAAGGTCCATTTCGCCGAGAAGCGCTTGTAACAAAGCCGTCTTTCCAGAGCCGACTTCGCCACGAACCACTGTCAGTCCTCTCTCGAAGCTGAGGCTGACGTTCTTGAGAATAGAATTGGAGGCACCCGGCCAAGCGAATGTAGCGTTCTCGAGGGCAAGCTTATCACCTAGCCGTGCTTCTGTGGTCATCTCCTGTCGATCGGGTTCCGCCATGAAATCTTCGATACGTACGAGAGCAACCCAAGCATTGATTAGTGATATGACAAGCTGCGGTAAATCCTTCATTTGCGAAGTCATCATGCCCAATAACTGCATAGAGGCAAATCCAAGATCCACAGTCAGAGGCTTTTTCGTGATCAAGGTGTATGCAGCGAAGGCCACAGCCGGAGTCATGTTCAGTGACAGTACATTGACCACGGCAATGACGACACCCCATATAGCAGCGATGATACGCTTGTTGAGCTCGAGTTGTCGTGCGGAGAGAACTTTTGATAGCCACTCCCCTTGCCAGCCGTACCAGCGGAGATGACGGATAGCCTCTACGAATTCCGAGATGATCGAGAGCTTGGCATCTGTCGCCACTCGTCGTTGTTTTTCGTAAAATATCAGTATCTTAGCGATACCAGCGTTAACGATCTGCGCGGTTATCACCAAGCTGACCGCCATCAGTGCCGGCGCCCCGAGATAGTTGACTACCAGCGCGATGGAAAGGAAGATGGCGAATGGCTTCTTGATCAGGTTATCGAACTCCCAAAAGCGTTGTGCAACTTCGTAGACGTCGTTCCGCATCAGGTTGAGGATCTTTCCCATGACTGCCGGCTCTTTCGGCGGAAGAGGAGCCTTTGTCCAGCGAAGCCACGAAGGTAGTCTGGGAGTGATCTTGTCGAGCCAGGCGCCTTGCTTCTTGTGCAGTACGGTCCCGTCGGCATGATCGCCATTAATCGCTTCCTCTTCTTTCTCCTCCTCTTTGAACGCAATCTTACGATCAAGCGTCTTCTCGTAAAGCATTGTGATCATTTCTCCTCGTGTTCGCTCGTAGCATCTACGGCCGTACCAGAGCTGAAAAACACCAATCTGGGCAGCGAGGAAACGTGCCACCATTGACAAGGCGGCATAAGTCAGTGGCACACGCTTTGATCCTGTCGGATCTCTCATCGAGCTCAAGATGAGCTGCAAGAAGACTGGCCCAGCATACTGGCAGAGCTGTTCCAGGAGTCCGAGAATTGTGATGAGGACGAGATCGAGTGCGTTTGCCTTGACAAGTCTCCTAATGACAGAGCCTCGAAGTTGGCGAAAGTTATCATGTAGCCTCCGGTGTTGGAACTCGTAGGGAAGACTCCATACGTCTTCAGCTTCGAGCTGACGCGCATTACCCAGGGTCATCAAAGGCCTCATCCAGCTCACTGTCATGAACTGCCATATATTGAGCGCTTCCTCAGGACTACGATCTACCGATGACGCCGGACTGAAAGGTTTGCTGATGTCCTTGACCGGTAATGACGGATCGCGAAGCGGCATCAGTGAAAGCAGAACCAGCGCCAGACCAGCTGTCGTAAGTGCGCAGATAGAAAGGATTCGAGCGGCGCTAGGTGCCCACCAGTCGTGCTCGAGCAAGATTGCGCCAGCAATAGTCTGCACGATGATGATCGTAAGGACAGCATATGGCACGCTTCTCGGCCGGTTCAGGATCACATCAACCATAGCAATCAGCCAGGGTAGCAGCGGTAGGAATGCGATTGCAGTGCTTCGTCCAGTGAGTACAGATGTAGCGAGCTGCAGGCCAGATCCGAGAATGATGAGTGCAGCGAGGTTGAGCGTAAACGCGGTCCATCTTCTCTTGGTCACTAAGTCGATTTCCACGACTGGCTCCTTGATCTCTGGCACGAACGGCCGCGCCCATTTGGGACGGTGGGGTATGAGCAATCGCAGCGCCTGAAGAAGGAGGATCAAGGCAGCCACGACTGCAGGAATCGCGGCGATGACGGGCAAGAAGCACACGCGGAAGTGCGCATCTTCCTGAATCCAGACATTATGGAAGCAGATGTTGTTGGTTGTGGTCGTGGTTGTGGTCGTATTGCTGCCGGCCGTGGCGTCGTTGAGCGCGCCAAGCAGTGGCTGCTCTTGGAATATTACTTGTGCCATCCTTTCCCTCCCTTCACCGCCTCATCTCGTTGTTGTTGATGAAGCTCTACGATACCGCAGCATGTTGTGACTATGTCGAGCGATGAGTGTTAGCTGCAGTTGTTGCCTGAAGAGCGAGATGGTTATGATGAGAAGCAAGGATTCGTGGGCCGTACGAACTTAAGCGGCATGCCTTCTCCGACATCCCGACCCTGCATTTATCAGCCGGATTGGACCCCACTTTAGCGAACGAGGGACCGTTGCATTCACTGTCGACAAGCACATGTGAGAAAGTGATATAAACTTTGCTTCGTGGTCAACAGCTCGAGCAATCCTGTCTGATTGAATCCAGGATGAGTATCTTTGGCTGGGGACCACACAGTGGCTTGATACCGCCTCATCAAGCCCATGAATGCTCCGTTTCGATCAGTGCAGGCCTTCCTTGGAAGCACTGATGACAGCAATAAGCACAGGATACACCGATATTTGAGTACCCAGCGTCTATAGATATCTCCTTGATTCAGTATGGCTGTTGTACACCTTCTAAGTTTATATCGACGGGCCAATGCATCGATCTTGTCACGATGGCGTCGTTGATATGTCTGGTAGAGTGCTTGATCTTAGGCTTACTGGCTGACTCTTATGGTAGTGCGAGAGCGACCACTGATCATCATCAATGCCAGAAACGTGGTTTAGGACAATGATAGGAGCGGCAGACGTGGTATACTTACCTCGTTCTCCAGAGCTCGGATTCGATTTTCACATGACAGCTGTCACACAATCGAACCTTTCGTTGGCAGCAGATCTCAATGACGCGATGCTGCCTGTGAGTTCAAGTGAAAATAGAGGGCTACCGCGACTATACCCCCTTCCTCGTTTGGCTGTTTCTTATGTCGTCGACACCACCGCCAACACCACCAATACCACCACAGCAGCAGAAATGCCATTCCTTGAGTGGCTCGTCAGCATTGGGCCTCTCAACCTCCACTATCGGAGTCCAAGCGCCCCGTGAGTTTCGCAGTCGTGCTAAATAGGCCTGCAGCTTCGAGCGCGACCTGCGTAGTGAGTGTGACATCGTTTCGCTGACAGCCAGTAGTCCCCCACCCAGGTGGCACCTGCAGCCACTGGACATGTGAGTGGATCGCAGTCCCCATGCCTCTCCCGCAATGAGTCGCTCCACGACAGTGTGCGGTCACTAGCGACGTCGATCTGTCGGGCGGGAGTAGCAATGATCTAGCCAGGGCTGACGTGGAATCCGATTCTAGTGAGAACGACGATGATATCATCATCGATTTGTGAGTATTCCTTGCTGTGAAAGAGGTTGCTCAGTACTTACCATATTCCAGGAACGACGCAGGCCCCCTCCCGCCGGGATATGAGCAGTTCGAGCGGTAAGTAAACTACCATTCAAGTGTCTGATCTCAGACAATAGAGACTTCTAAGCTACCCAGAAGCATATCATGTCGCCATTGCAGCCTACAGTCGTGAAATCTTTTTGGTATCTGCTGATCGTGGGAATGTAGACCTCGCCGTAATGCCCCACCTCCAGACTCGGCGGACAACTGGTAAGTGAAGCAAGATGCTTATCGAAAAGTTATCAGGGGAAACCTCTGGCATACTAAGCCTGACCATAGGAAGTTTTGTGCCGAAGTCAATCTCGGTCTCTTCGTTGTCCGGCTGCGCGTCCAGCGGTGGCCGGAGCAGCGGTGGTCCCTCCCACCTCTGCAGTGGGTCGAGGGGTTCGACTTCGACTTGTTCGAAGTCTGAGACATCCCCGTAAGTTGATGTCTTGTCATGCCACTGCGCAGGTCTCAATGGATATCTGATGCTGATGTTTTGCAGAAGTAAGTGACTTCTGAAGTGTTCACAAGCACGAAATTCCCACGCTAGCGGCCGATCCAGCCCCACCTTCACGTGTCCCAGCGCGTCACACATCCCGATCCAAATCCTAGCTTCCCTTTCCTTCCACCCCACAGCTCCCATCCTCTACCTTCGTCGTCACAATGGCTGGAGAACGCGTAGATACGACGTTCTCGGACGACGAAGATCAAGGCGCACCGCCACCGCCTAAGAAACGTAAGGCAGTAGTAAATGAGAAAGTGACAGTGATGAAGCGGACAACCACCAGTAAGAACGGCTCGATGGTAGGACGCAAGAAGATCCGCCAGTCCCGACCAAAGCGCAGCGCTCTCGACGACACCGACGATGAGAATGAAGAACCTGACAAAAGCCTACCCACATACCTCCAAGACCGACGAAAAGAATGCGAAGACCAACAGAAAGATGAGAACAATAGCGCGGGTTTCCTTCTGCCGCCCGATTACGATGATACTGGACTCGACGACAACACCGAACTCGGAGACCTCGCAGAAAAGCCGCAATTTCCAGGTGTCCCACCACCAGCGCCGTACGAAGACATCTTCATTTGCGAGGATCAAGCAATCATTCCAGCGCCTATCGCCCAATATCTGAAGCCGTACCAGGTAGAAGGAGTCGAGTTTCTCTATCAGAAATACTTTTGGCAGAAGGGAGGCATACTTGGAGATGACATGGGCCTTGGAAAGACAATCCAGGTCATTGCCTTTCTAGCAGCAGCATTTGGCAAAACTGGCGACGAAAGAGACAATAAGCGCATGCGCACGATGCGGTCCTACGATAGATTCTATCCACGAGTGTTGCTTATATGCCCAGGCGGACTCATGGCGAACTGGCAGACAGAACTCGATCGTTGGGGTTGGTGGCATACCTACACGTTCCATGGCAAAGGGGACTTGAAAGAAGCTGCGCTTGCCGCAGCGGAGAAAGGCAGCCTCGAGATCATGATTACCACGTATGACAGCTATCGCAAAAATGAAAGCGCAATCAACAACATCCGCTGGGATTGCGTTGTCGCCGACGAGTGCCACAAGATCAAGGAGCGAAAGGCAGAGATCACCAAGACCATGAACAATATCAACGCGCTATGTCGCCTGGGCTTAAGCGGGACTGCGATTCAGAACAAATACGAGGAGCTTTGGACTCTCTTAAACTGGGCCAATCCTGGAAAACTCGCGTCCATGGCAAGCTGGAAGTCAGATATATGTGTGCCACTCAAGCTCGGTCAAAGCCACGATGCAACTTTGTCGCAACTTGCCAAAAGCCGACGTATCGCCAAAAGTCTCTCCGAGATCTTGCTTCCGAAGATGTTCTTACGGCGTACAAAGGCATTGATAGCGCATCAACTGCCGAAGAAGAGCGATCGCGTCGTCTTCTGCCCATTGACCGAGACTCAAGCCGACGCATACAACAACTTCTGCGACCACGAACTGGTGCACGCTATCCGAGATCATGCCAACCCTTGCAACTGCGGCTCCGGTCTTAAGCAAGGCTCGTGCTGCGTGCAGGTGGTCGAAGGCTTCGGCCCGTGGCAGCACCATCTCTTCCCAGTCCTCGTTATGCTTCAGAAACTATCCAACCACCTCGGACTTCTTCTACCATCTGGAGAAGCTGACCAAGACAGACACGACAATGACTTAGAGCGGCTGCAGATCGCTTTGCCTGACCTCTGGAAGGAACTCTATCGCAAGCGTGACAGTCTATTGACTCACGCAAATCACGAATACTGCGGAAAATGGAAGGTCCTGAAGAAGCTTCTCCGTTTCTGGCACGACAATGGCGATAAGGTGCTTATCTTTTCACATTCAGTCCGCTTGCTCAAGATGCTCAGGATTCTTCTCGCAACCACAGATTACAACTACTCGTTCCTCGATGGCAGTATGGACTATGCAGATCGTGTGGTGGAAGTCGACAGATACAATACGAACCCTTCGGAATTTGTCTTCCTGATCTCCACGAAAGCAGGTGGCGTTGGGCTCAACATTACAAGTGCGAACAAAGTAGTGGTCATGGATCCAAACTGGAATCCGGCATACGATCTTCAGGCACAGGACAGAGCATATCGCATCGGCCAGACGAGAGATGTAGAAGTCTTCCGCCTTGTTTCAGTCGGCACAGTTGAAGAGATTGTCTATGCACGACAAATATACAAACAACAACAAGCCAATATTGGTTACAATGGCTCGGTTGAGCGGCGATACTTCAGGGGTGTACAAGACCAGAAGGATCAGAAGGGAGAGATCTTCGGCTTGTCGAACCTATTCGCACCTCTGCAACAGAACATTGTCCTGAGAGACATTGTCAACAAGACGAATGTCGCAGAGACGAGAGCTGGTGTCGAGATCGCCGGGCTTGATCTTGAGGCGAGTCAAGAGGACGCAGAAGCGTTGAGCGGACTGAGCGATCATGCAAAAGAGGACGCCGCAATGAGCCAACTCGCAAACAGCATCATCGACAATGCTGACGCTCGTCGCAAAGCTGCTAAAGAAACGGCTAAAAGAAAGGACCCGGTGCAGGCTATTCTGGCCTCTGCTGGAGTTGAGTACACACACGAGAATGCCGAAGTCATTGGCACGTCGAAGATCGAAAAGCAGATCTCAAGCCGCGCACAGAAGGCAGAGAACGACACAGACCATATCAGCGAGCTAGCTTTTGCGAGAATCAAGGAGCCGCCAGAGCAAAGCAGCAATAGTGACCACAAGAGGAAGACCGAGATGACGGATGAGGATGCGGTGGATCTGAATGACGGTCTCGGAAAGATTCGCTACAAATATCAGCCGCCAGTCGATGTCCGCAAGCGCCAGTTCTGCACAATGGCGAGGCAGCTTGGGTATGATGATGTTACCGACTTTGCTCTCGTTGTAGAAGGGTGGACACAGGAGCAGAGGCGGGACTTTCTGGAGAAGTTTTATCTGGCTCGTCGGGCGAGTCTGGCTCCGGATGAGTGAAAGGATGGTTTCTTCAATGGTACCTGCGCGAGGAGCGATACGATATCATGAATAGCATGATTAGATGATCCTGAGATACCCTTGCCGCCGCCTGCGAAGGTCGAGCGATGAATGAACGAATGATGAGCCGCACCGGCATTTAGCTGCTACTTCACCGATGAGTTCTCACTGCTTCTTGCTCACGTTTGACAAATCCTTGACCTCGGCTTGGTTACTGTATGAGTCCGATGATGATGACATCTCGTACCGTCGTCGTCGTGACGATTGCTAGTGTAACGACCTCGACGGGACAATATTATAGATTCGACCATGCATTTGATTTCAGATAGGCGTTACAACTGGAAGTTCCAACTAGCTCCACCACGCTGACTCTGATTGGGCTCGAAATCAGTAGTAGCCATCGTGTACATACCCTGAATAGTCTCTGACATCGTTCGTGTCATCTGCGATGTTGTGTGCTAAGTCGTCGTCGTCCCACACATATTTCAACAACCCTAAGCCTTCACATGACTTTATTGCCAGCCATCGCACGAATGCACAGACCCATCCACCCACCCAATAGAGACTAGCGCTGCTCTCGCAGCACTTACTCTTCGACTGGCAAACCAGCCAAACCAGCTTCCTCTCTTTAACTTGCGCGTCTCCCCCATCTTCAACCCCACCTTTCCAGAGTATCGTCAGCTAACATCTTTCCTCACAGACCTTGTTGCGGCGATGCAGCTCATGAATTGCAGGACCCTCAGGATCGCCCTACACTGCACATCGTGGTGGCGGTGCTGGGTACTTTGGGTTCGCTCACGGTAGCAGCGCAATTTTTGCTGTCACATACACACAGACATTCGTCGGATCATGATGATGATGATGTTGTTGTGTCTCTTTCATCAGTGCTTGGGCTTTTTGCCTTGAGGTTGGAGAAGGGTATGAGGGTGCTTTGTGGTGTATGTGGCTGTGATGCCGCCGTGTGAGATTGTTTATCAGGAAATGAAGCTCGCCGCGCCCGTGGAGGGTGTTGCGTGCTATCATCGGGTAATGATGGACGCCCATCAATGAACATGTCGCTTCCGGTAGAAGGGAGTGGTGGTGATGATGATGGTGGTGTTGGTGACTCGAGGATACTGAGCCCGGGAAGTTGCGCCTGATGATCTGTATACCGCGATGGAGCGTGACTGGAAGACGACGACGCGATGAGCACTCGCAAGAGTATGCAAGCACGAAGGGGGGAAGATGCGAGCCATTCTTACGGCCTGTCGTGAACTGCAAGATACGGACAGTGAGCGCGACGCTACTTGACGCTATCGTCACCAACCGAGCCACGAGTTCACTGCTGCGGAAGATGGTCTGCAATCTATGAACAACTTCAGTCATACAAGCACGAGCTCGGTGGTGAGATGCCACATCTGCGACGCCCTTGGAAGCACGCGTCAAGGATCGTGGGAGGCTCTGGTGACCATTTCGCTGCGTGCTGGTCACCTTCGAAACCCTCCGCGCGTCGACGAGACTCGTCGGAAGGCTGAGGCAGAGGCAGAGGAGACGACATCAGGACGATCATCACAGTGCCAGTACAAGCAGGTAGAGCACGAGAAGAGAGACATACGAGGAACACATTCGTTCAAATTACTCTCACTTTTGCAACCCATATCCATCGCAAACCACCAGCGCCGCGCTGAAGAACCCACAGAATCACGATCCTTCATGAACATTCAGATATACCACACAGTAACCGCACATCACACACGCCATCACCCAGAGGACCCAGAGGTCATCACACTGTGCCGTATCCTTCATGCTCATCATGCCGTGCCGTATCCCTCATGCCCATGTGGCCTATTCACAGCCTCTCCATTTGCACCAGGTATCAGGCTCTCCCTCGCTTCTTCTGCCTCTTCTCTCAGCAAATCCTTCTGCAAAGTCCGACTCTTTTTCCACACAAAAGCCACCAGCGCGATGCCCACAACGAGCGCAAGGACGAGCAGGATAGCGTTGACTGGGATCGGATCGTTCTCAAAGACATTATGCGTGATCGCGTCGAGACCTGCTTGTGCAAAGTTGAAGAGTCCGGCCGTGCAGATGATGAGCCCATAGACCTTTCCAAAGGTTACGAAGCCGAAGACCTTGGCGCTGTAGTCAGAGACAGCGGTGTAGTAGAATGGGCGATACATCACGAAGAGGATGACATTGATATACGCGGCCCACATCTCAGGAATGATGCCGAAGACGCCAATGGCTGTAGCAAGGAAGACTAGTAAGCCAAGCACCATGGGTGTGCTCGAATGATCGAGGATGAGGCCAATGAATGGCACAGCGACGACACCACCGAGAGGCAGAGCGACATCGAAGAAGTCGTTCACGTGCACAGCTTGACGATGCGAGTGCAGCATCTCACTGTACTGGGTGCGTATCGTGGCCACGAAGTAGTTGATCCGCAGCATCTGTACCATGGTGAAGATGGTTATCAGTATCCACCACGGAGTCATGATCTGCTGCAGAGACGTCTTGCCGTGCAGAGCTCCCCATACACCGCTGGTCACAGCCTTCACCTCCTCCTGTTTGGTCTGGCGTTCGCCCTTTTTCGATCCTAGTAGAGCGCTTACTTCTGATGCAATGCTCTCGCGGTGCTCGCGGCGGAGGTACTGGATGTTGTCTCGTTGCTCGTCGTCAGAGATATCGTCATCCGAATCGTGAATGTCCTGATCGGCGTCTTCGACTTGCTTAACAAGCTCGCCAACAGTCTTGTAGGAGGTGGAAGGCATGACGAAGACTTGAGCAAGAAGTATGAGCGCTGGCACGATCAGGTAGATGAGGAAGAATTTCTTCAGGTTGAAGCTGCCGTCTGTGCTCTGATAGATGAGGCGGAACACGAGGAACACTGCGCTGCTCGTATCGAAGGCTCCAGTCAGCAGTGCAAGTATGAGACCTGAGTACTTTGGGAAGGTGTTGCTCAGCTGGAAGGATGAGATGAAGACAAATGGTCCTCCCAGAGCGAGGAAGAAGTAGCCAGGTATATATGCATCGCCAGGAATCTCTGCTGCGAACGCGAGCAGCAGGGAACCGATTGTGAGGAAGACAACACCCACTAGTCCCGCAACTCGAGGTCCAAATCGGTCAAGAATGGCCCCGACTGGCAGAGCGCAGACGTTTGTGCTGACAGCTGCCACTGTGAACATCAAGTTCAGTCTGAGCTCTTGCTCGTAGCAAACGTATGCCCCGTCCTCGATCTCTTGTGGTGTACATTTGTCCCTGTATACACCTTCAGCAACGAAGACTGGCTTGATGGCAGCGAAGCCGAAGACAACTCCAGCTGCGAGAAGGCAGTATAGGACTGCAATACAGACTTGTGCCACCCTAATTCTCTTGCGCACTTCAAAAGCTCCAACAGGCGGGATTTCTTGCATTGCGGGTGTCCATTCTCCAAGTGGATTGAAGGAGAGCTTCCTTCGCTCTGATCCAGCTGGTGACTGTGCTCGTGCCAACCGATCGAAAGACTCGACGGAGCCGCGGCGCTCGAACATAGCCATGTTGAAGGTGTGCAGAGGGCGGAACGCTCGAGGAAGAGCTGTCGAGCCCAAGCAGATAGGTATACGCTAGAGGTGTGCTCTGGATGGTAGGAATCTGCAGAACAGGTGACCCCGCGGCCGTATTTACGGCACAGCAATGCTCAAAGGTATCCACCTCCTCTTTAGTGATACCGTGGCACAGCCGAAAACTTTGGCTTCGACCCAGGAAAAGATATTTCGTTGTAGTCTCGACAGTGAATGTGAAGGGAAAGAGTGGTAGCCACTGGGAGCGAATCAACAGAAGGCAATGCGAGACTCACGATAAGAGCAGAAAATTCCAGCCAGAGGAGCTGGGTGATAAGGGCGCTCTGTTCTACCGACGCGCTGTGGCTGGCGATCGGAGAGCCATGGCCATCGCAAGCCGAGGGGAGCTGCAGCCACCGACGTCTAGACCGTCTGTGTATGCCAACGTCTGGACAGGAAGAGAGCCAACATCAATGTTGAAGTGGAGTCGATGAAGTAGAAATTTGCAGCAGGGAAGGGTCTGATCTCTGTTCTGAGTTGCGTTGCGTTGAGTAGGAACTTGAAGCACGGCGTTCCTGCGCTCGGTCCCGGCCGGGCGGCGAGGCAGTTCCAGTCCTCTTCCCTTCATGCTCTGCACGCGTACACACCTGCGCGATATCATCAACGACGATGACAGCAAGAGCGACTTCACTCACGTCGTCGTGCCCAGGTCGTGCCCAGGCATCTTGACTCTACGAGGCAAATTTACCAACCTGGCCCCTCAGCAACTCCTTCGCCGTGCCGCCCAAAGCCATTATTTTCCTACTGTCGTGCTTGTTTATGGACTCATCAACGCTGCTGCCAGTCCATCGGTCAATGTTGTCAGGTCGGAGGGATGACGAGATCGCGCACCGCTCATGCATCAAGACCACTCAATGTTCCCAGACACCCGAGGATGAATACTCGTCGAATGATGGAAGTATCGTATCTGGTCCGCCTCGCGTTCGTTGAGCGTAAGGACCACCAGGTCACTCTCGATACGCGAGAGCTAGATGCTTCGGCCAAGACTATCCAACGACGCGCGGATCTTCAAACCCTTGTGAACCCGTTGACCCAACAAGTCGCCAGAGCGGCATCCAGTCATCGAGATGATTTGGTACCCTCAGTGCATGCTCAGTGCAGTTGCCTGCAAGAGCTGTGGCCACTAGTTTGCAGGAGTCTCCGCCAGGTTTGCTTGGACGAAGTGTGATCGTTGGCCTCATCCAGGACTCTGCCGACTCGGTATCATCCTAGAATTCGATACTGTCTGGCGCGCAAGGTGGCAAATCGTGGTGCATGAGGCTATGGTCGTGGGATATTTCCGCCGCTTCAAGCTGCGGAATCGGCTCCTTGAATGTCGACCTCCTGCATGTCAGCGATAATCATGTCGGTCTATCAATTCTGGACGACTTGCAAGGCTGGTGATGTGGACCTCAGTGACCTCTTTCGCGTCAACTTCTGAAGCACATCTATAAACCTGACAAGAACATCTCGTTGCTGCTGCTTCGAGTGTGTAACCATGGACTTCTACGTCGTGGCCTGCATCTCGGAACCTTGCAAGCTGATGTTCGAGACATTGTGCGCATTTGGAACCATGCTACTGTGAAGAAGGTAGTCTCGATGCCAAGATTGTCGGATACCTTGAGCAGTTGGTCGACCTTGAGGAGGCTCCGCATACGCCATGGTTAATACTCGTGAGATTCTGTGGCGAGCTTGCACCTGTCAGGCACGGTCATATGGGTATATGTTCTGCTAATCGTTACAGGTAATGATGCAGTGGAGTTGACCATCGCATTGACATCGGCTTACAGCAGCATTCTGACAGCACACGTTTACTGACAACTTTTCAGATTGCAGCTTACTGCCGAATCGTACAAGCACTCTTCTGTTCACTATGATCTTGTGACTGTTCACTTCTAATCATTCAAGACTGGTGGACCGTCCGCAGGCTAGCGGCTGGCATCACGCTTGCAGTGCCTGTGCTGCCTTATCTGCGAGCTAGAATCTGCCAACATCAACTCCGACCACTCTTTATAATGCTTTGGCTACGAAGTGCACGAATGCAAAGCCAATATGCTCTCTGATCAAGCAGCTTCTTCCAGATCGTCATGCGAGCTGTGTGACGTAGTCGCATTGGCCGCTATCAACACGCCGACGCCAGGCCTCAGAGCTGCCAGATGCAGGCAAATAGGCGAGATTTTCTGTGGCAAACATCCATGCCTCGAACTGCTATGCTATTTAGGCTGCTATCATAGATCCATTATCGCTGTGTCTTGGACTGATAAGCACTGAGCTGCTATGCTCACCGCCAATGATGGAGTTGCGGCTGTCTCAACCCGAGGAGATCAGCAGCTTGCCATGTGTCGAGCATCGCTTGCATCTCTGGCCGCATCACTAGGTCACATAGCCTTCTGCGAGTAGAATGCTGTCACACTGCTCATGTCATCTACACGCAGCCCGTCAACTACCTCTCGCACTTTGCATTTGCTCAGCGCCGCGGTGGGAGCATGTCGTCCATCAAAGAGAAAGACACCGAGGCCATTGCAACACCAGCCGACAGCGACGTTCAAGTCGGAGAGATCAAAGACATCGAAAATGCAGACGTCGCGCTTTCGTTCTTGCGCCATGAAGGGGCTGCACGTGAGATGACACTGGAAGATGAGAAGCGCTTGATTAGAAAGATCGACTGGATGATCATGCCGCTCATGTGGTGCTGCTACTGCCTTCAATATCTTGACAAGACACTGATAAATTATGCCAATGTGATGGGGCTCGAGGAAGATGCCAATCTGACCAAGGATCAATTCAGCAATCTGGCACTTGTCTTCTATGTCTCGTACCTCGCGTTCGAGTTCCCACACGCCTACGGCATGCAGAGATTACCGACTGCGAAATACATTGGCACAATGGTATTCTTGTGGGGAGTCGTCGTCGCGTCTACCAGTGCTTGCAAGAATTATGCTGCACTCGTGGCTACCAGAGTTCTCCTGGGAGTTTTCGAGTCCGCTGTTGCTCCTTCTCTCATATTGATCACTTCTATGTGGTACAAGCGTCACGAACAGCCATGGCGAATGGCAATCTGGTATATTGGAACTGGTACGGGAACCATATTCGGCTCGCTCATCTCCTTCGGCTTCCAGCATGTCAACCTCAAATCTTTCTATAGCTGGCAAATCATGTTCCTGGTCGTTGGCTTGATCACCTGCGCCGTCGGCATCCTGGTGGTACTTCTGCTGCCAGATAATCCCATGAAATCTCGCCTCACTCATGAAGAGAAGGTCTGGGCAGTAGAGCGCCTTCGAGAGAACCAGACGGGCATCGAGAACAAGCACTTCAAGTTTTCGCAAGTCGTCGAGTGCTTTGCGGATCCTCAAACCTGGATATTGGCACTGATCACGATCTCAGGCTCCGTGCCTAACGGCGCAGTATCTTCCTTCCAAGCAACTATCATCAAGAATTTCGGCTACGATTCGAAGACGACTGCGCTGTTGAGCATTCCATCCGGAGTAATTGCCTGCATTGCCATCGCTATCTCTTGCTGGCTAGCAGGACGCTTCAATGCCCGTGGCTTCCAAATCATACCCCTCTACGCCGTGGGCATCCTCGGTGCTGCTCTGATGGCATTCCTACCCGAAGGGAACAAGGGCCTACTCATTGGCAACTATCTGACCAATGTCATCGGCGCCGCTCTTCCGTTACTCTACTCCTGGGCTGCCGCCAACTTCGCTGGGCATACGAAGAAAGTCACGATGAATGCAATACTGCTGATGGCTTTCTGTGTGGGCAACATCATCGGCCCGCTTACCTTCAGAGGGGAAGATGCACCAGAATACGTGCCGGCCAAAATCACAATTCTTGCAACCTGTGCAGCAGCCATTATGTTTGCGATCATTCTGCAGATATACTATGTTACGATCAATAAGAGGCGAGACCAACTATCGAGAGAGGGACGAGTTGTACACGAGACGGACATCGAATTCGCAGACGTCACGGATCGGCAGAACAAAGAATTCAGGTATAGACTTTGAGACGCAGGAAAGTGGACGAAGAGATCGAAGCAATATCTGGTAGTATATATATGAAAGGACAATGATTGCCATGGTGTGACTTGCCTGAAGTGAAGCATACCCAGCCCCAAGTTACTGTTTCCAGCAAGCCGAAGTGCGTTCCTTGCGCGGCATGACATAAATGGATCCGTCCCCAACGAGGCGCAGCATCTCAGATGCCCAGTGATAATGCCCAAGCTTGTCCTCCATTCCGGATGGCTCTCCTACGAGATCACAACGCCTACGATGTCTACTTCCAGCACAGACTCCTCGTCGAAACATCTCCCGCACCCGGCTCTCAAATGGGGCCGCACACCACCCAATGGATCAACATCCACACCACCGGATGAGTCGTCTTTCAGTCTCGAGGAGCAGGCCAAAAGAGCCAAGCAGCGCGCGAAGGGCATCAATCCAGACTTGAAAGCAGAAATGGATGAGAAAACGAAGGGCAAGTCGGGAGGCTTCTGGAGCAAGGTCGCTGGAACGAGTTTTGGCGGTGGATGGATCAAGTGAATTGTTAGTGAATGGTAGCGTCATTTGTATTGGATTTCTCTTCCAAGGCTAGATTGACCTTAATCGTTGTCGCGCACATGGTCAAGGTGAAGAGCTAAGAATGCGTCCCTCGCTCGTGACAGCCTGTCTCTACGCCCAGCCGGCGTTCCTAGCTCCGCTCTTGGCGTGTGCCGGAATCCTTCACCACAGCTAGCTTCACTCCTGCATCAATGCGGCACAGCTCGCCGCCCTGTGCCCGTTCAGAGCTCAAGCATCGAGCCCAGCGGGAATGACACATCGTATAGGACAGCCCTATCATCAATTCTAGGCTGCTCGCTGGTCTGTATATTTCGTGTATTCTGGCTCCTTGTCCCAGTCCTCCACTGTCACTTCTCACCATGGCAACACAGACAGCAATTGAACTGGGCTCTCCCGATCATCATGAGATTCCCCTCAGGCCTATCAGCTCTGATGTTCAAGCAGTTGGCGACTGGGTAGTCGAGTCAGACGGCCGACCTCTGGGTACCACTTCCACATCGCCAGAAGACACCAACACCATCAACTCGAAACTGTCGCCAACCCGTGCCTGGATCGTAATTGCAAACCTTGCTGGCGTACAGTTCGTCACCAGTCTTAGCAATGGTTTCCTGACCATAGGTCTTCCCACAATTGCCACCTCCCTCGACATTCCTTCCAACCTCCTCCTCTGGCCAAATTCAGTCTTCTCCCTCACCATAGGAAGCTGCCTTCTCATCGCTGGATCCATTGCGGATGTGATCGGTCCCAGGAAAGTGAACATACCCGGCAGCTTCCTGGCTTCTGCCTTTCTCCTTGCCTGCGGCCTATCCACAACGGGGATCGATCTGATCATGTTTCGCGCCTTTCAAGGCATTGCCTCCGCCATGTCAGTACCGACGGCAATATCGATTGTGTCCACGAATGTAGAGGACGGGAAGCCCAGAAATCTCGGATTTGCGTCTATCTTCTTGGCTCAGCCTTTGGGTTATGCACTGGGACTGGTACTTGGTGGTGTTTTCGCGAGCACAGTGGGGTGGCGTGCTGGCTTCTACATTGGTGGTGCCTTAGGACTCGCCTGTAGTATCGTCGGACTCTGGACGCTGCCGAAAGATCCGGAAGCAGGACCAAGGAAAATGGTGGTAAAGAGAGTGATGACTGAGATTGACTGGGTGGGCGCAGCTCTGGCGAGCGCATCACTGGCGATGCTATCCTATGTGTTGGCGTAAGTGCACTCTTATATTGCAATATCTCAAGCGGAGAATCCCCCGTGACTGACACTCGCTAGTATGCTCTCATCAAAAACCGACAACATCCGGCAGCCGACCAATATCATCATCCTCGTCATCAGTCTGGCACTGGTGCCCGCATTCGTCTTCTGGATGGACAGGCAGCAAAAGCTCGGAAAACCAGCCCTGATTCCAAACTCGCTCTGGAAGAACCACCCCTTCACCAGCGTGTGTCTGATGATATTTCTCTCAAACGCCGCTCTGACTTGCATGGAGCTCTTCTGCAGCTTGTTGTCAGTACTATCAATGACCCTCTACCACTCTGCATGATCTGATTCTCTCTCAGCTTCCAGGAAGTCCAGCTTCTCTCACCGATCTCAGCGGCCGTCCGCGTCCTTCCGTCTGTAGGCACAGGCATCATCCTCAACTTCCTCGCCGGCATTCTGGTCGATAAAGCGCCCATTCTGCCCGTCGTCCTGGTCACAAGTATCATCTGCGCCGTCGCACCGATACTCATGGCAACCATAGACCCCGAATCGACATACTGGACCAACGCCTTCCTCGCACAGTTCCTCGCTCCCATGAGCGTCGACATCCTCTTTACCGTGGGCACGCTGGTCGTCTCCTCTGCTTTTCCCGGTAAGACCCAGGCGCTGGCCGGTGCCGTGTTCCAGACTTTCGCACAGCTGGGTACCAGTGTTGCGCTGTGTGCTATGAGTGTCATCTCTACAAGTGTCACTGCTGGCTCGGAGTACCAGGACAAGAGCTCGCCGATGGCCTTGATGGAAGGGTATCGTGCGACATTCTGGGCTTTGTTCGCTTGGATGGTGGCTTGCGTTCTTTGTGCTGCTGGCCTGAGGAGCGTTGGGAGAGTTGGCGTCAAACGCGATTGATTGTCTTGTATTGTCTTTCAGCAGAGGATCGACTTTGATTACCTTGCAATGGATCGGCTGTAGACAACGCTCTGAAAGTCGAGACGTACGATTGAGTGTATTATTCTACCAACATCTAAGACAGCTAATTGAGCAGGCACGGTATTTCGTCCACTTTCATCGCCCATCGTGATGGGTCTGAAACCCGTGTATATCACCAAATTCCCACATTCCGTCACAAAGACGACATGACAGTCCGTCGCGCACCGGGCTACCATTTCTGGAATGTTGTTCCTGCTAGAGTCAAGAAGCCGTAGAGATATCGAAGAAATCACTTACTCCCTAGCTCGTACCATAGCTCAAACCAGAAATATCACGAATTACCTCTTCTGCATAACTCCTGGTTGCTCTATCGTTTACATGACCACAATGCTTTCCATCATAGCATCCGCAGCCACATCGCCATAACCGCCATTGCAATGGACGGCACGTTCCCGTTGGCCGCATTCAGGTAGTATGAGGAAGCGACACAAGGAGACGGACAGCATCATCATCATCATCAGAGACTCGTTGCATTTTAACACCTTCGAGCCATTGCGGCATGATATAGACCATTCGACCATCCTTGCAAACCGAAGAGCGCCAGGCGCCGAGGCTATGCTCATTCGTACATCAGAAGCTCCCTTTTTGGTAGTCCGCCACATAAATTTACAAGTCCTCGTCCATCGCGTCGTGGCCGTTCGAGGTACCGTTAAGCTTGCCACCGTGGGCACCTAGAGAGTCCCCCGCAGCAGTGGGCACGCTCGCTTCCTTGTCGATCATCTGCCTCGATACAGAAACGATGTTGTCTTCGATGAGTTCCTGACCGACTGTCTCGATGTGCTTCTTGGGATCTACCTTGCCCACATATCTCGTCCGTAGTTGCTCCTTAGTGAGCTCGGTCTCCTCCTTGACACGCTTCTCGTAGCCTTCAGCTAAGCTGACCAACTTCTTGAGATTTGACTCGTTTCGTGTACCTTCTGCAGCGAAGTCGGGCATGGTAAGTGCTTCGGTCCAGACGGTCTTGTGCAGATTCATCAGCATGCCCTCCTCCAACGCCGTCTTGCGATAGCCGATTCCGATCGAGTAGTAGTGGCGATTCAATCCGTGAATGAGTGCTTGGATGCTGGGCTTGTTGAGATGACCTAGATTTGAGGTTGTTTGCCGAGGTTCTTGACCGAGCATGAGTGTTTGTGGATTGATGAGGCGGAATGCGTCGATGACGACTTTGCCCTTGACGGACTGGATAGGATCGATGACAACAGCAACGGCGCGAGGAGTGAGCTGCTCGAAGGACTGTTGAGTATTGATGTCGACACTTGACAGCCAGCAGCCAAAACCTGGATGTGAGTGGTACCAGCCGACGACAGTCTCTGGTCTGAGGATTGTCAGCAATGCTCACAGCTGGGATTGTGACGAACTACTGACCTGCCAGTCTGCCGTAGCATGTCCATCATCTTGGTCTGGAAGACGGGATCTACAGCCTCGACTGATACTCCGGTACCTGACTGCGGCATGGCAAACACGTCTACTACGCGGACAGTGTAGTCATCGACGAACTCTCCCAGCATCAGACCCATGACCTCCATAGGCACACCAGCGCGGCCGTGTCGCAGCATCTTGAGGAGGGCAAGCGATGATATATAGACGGTCTCAGCGTTGTCGATGATGTTCGTGTCCTGGGAGGAGAGGTCAGCAAATGCACTCTGAAATCTCCATATGTTCTCCAGCATGGAGGCAATGTCTCGCCAACCGTCTCCTCGAGACGCAGCGTATGGCCGAGTGCAATTGTCTTGATACGATCCATGACGTTCTTCCAGTGAGGAGCCACTCCAGTCTCCTTGTCGAGTTTCCTGGCGGTGTAACTCCACATGCGTCCGGCTGCGATATCGCGAGCGAGACGCCCGTCGAATCTGAGCATAGCATCTTGTCTTCGGCTCTCTTCTGCCTGTGCTCTCATATACTCCGCTAAACTTCGCTGTGACGCCTTCCGCTGCTTCTCTTCCTGTGTCTCGCGCTCCGACATAGCGGGTATGGAAGTGCGTATTATAGGTGCGTTTGTTGATGCTGATGGCAGCAGTGGTAGATCCATATATCCAGTCTGGCTAGATGTGTGGCTTCTACCGCAGAAGATAGGGTGATATGGACTCTTCTTACCTGTTGGGTGACTGCGCCGCCGCCATTCATGCCCTGGGCAGCGGCCAGCATCCTCGATAAGCGGTCCATACTTCAGAGGCTGCTGTGGGAAGTGGTGATGGAGGTGCGATGTGGCAGTCGCTGCTTCGGGGGTTGGCCTGGGAGATGGGTTGTTGAAGATGGTGCAGCAGCGATATGCTGCGTGAGTGGCGGGTGAGGCGGAGAGGTGTCTAGGACGTGGCGCGAGTGACCGGCGAAAAGGTCTGTGTGTATTTTCGGTTTTGGAGATGGCGAGTGGGAGTAGTAGTCGGTTAGAGAGTAGAAGCCAAAGCGCAGGCAGATGGCAACGCGATACTCGCTCATCACACGCAGCTCCAGTCTCCAAGCATCACAGTAGCGGCATACTATAAGCGGCTCGGAGGTCGGGTCGGGCCCGGTACGGATACTCCCGTGTCGAGCAGGATGCAAGGAAGGTGCAGCGAGGCTCGTTCGTCCCTGCCCTGCCAAACTGCCCTGCCTGCCGTGCCTGCCTCCAGCTTTCGGAGCTAAGTTAAGTCAGCTTCCATTTCTCGCGTGTCCCCAAGTCGTTGCTCGACTCTTTCCCTGTCCCTGTGCTGCTCTTCATCCTACCTCTTCATGTGACGGCACGCAATATCATACCTCACCACCATCGCCGACAACCAAGTCGTTGCTGGTCCATACCCTTTTGATACCGGCAACCGCACTGCGCAGGACCCATCTTCATCGATCAATTCGACTTCGAGAGCACCACCCAAGATGCCTCTGCCGTCGAGTGCGGGCCAATATACGCCGCTCGATGCACCTGGCACTGGAATCAATGCTGCATCTTCCCAGCCGAAGAAAGTGGCCTACTTCTACGACTCAGATGTGGGCAACTATGCATACAACGCCGGCCATCCCATGAAACCACACCGCATTAGGATGGCGCATTCCCTCATCATGAACTATGGCCTGTACAAGAAGCTGGAGATATATCGCGCCAAGCCCGCCTCCAAGTTTGAGATGACACAGTTCCATACCGACGAGTACGTTGAGTTCCTGCAGCGCGTCACTCCCGACAACATGGACAACTTCATTAAGGAGCAGGGTCGCTACAACGTGGGAGATGACTGCCCCGTGTTTGATGGACTATTCGAGTTCTGTGGTATCAGTGCAGGTGGCAGCATGGAGGGCGCCGCAAGACTGAACAGAGGAAAATGCGACGTTGCCATTAACTGGGCTGGCGGTCTGCACCACGCAAAGAAGAGCGAGGCTTCTGGCTTCTGCTACGTTAACGGTGAGTGCACTACTCTGTTTCGGGTGTGGAGGAGAAGATAACCATACTGATCCTAGCCAGATATTGTGCTCGGCATCCTCGAACTCTTGCGATTCCACCCTCGTGTCCTCTACATCGATATCGATGTGCACCACGGCGACGGCGTCGAGGAAGCCTTCTACTCTACCGATCGCGTCATGACCGTCTCCTTCCACAAGTACGGCGAGTACTTCCCCGGCACAGGAGAACTTCGCGACATTGGTGTTGGTTCTGGCAAGCACTACGCAGTCAACTTCCCATTGCGAGATGGGATCGATGACAAGAGCTACAAGGGTATCTTCGAGCCTACAATCGGTTGGGTCATGGAGTACTATCAACCTACCGCGGTGGTCCTTCAGTGCGGTGGCGATTCGCTCTCGGGAGACAGGCTTGGCTGCTTCAATCTGAGCATGCGCGGGCATGCCAACTGCGTGAACTTCGTCAAATCCTTCGGCAAGCCTACTCTGGTCCTGGGTGGTGGTGGCTACACTATGCGTAACGTTGCGAGAACCTGGGCGTACGAGACTGGCCAACTTGTTGGGGTGGAGATGGGGCCGGATCTTCCTTTCACCGACTACTACGAATACTACTCTCCCGATTTCGAGCTTGACGTCAAGCCCAGTAACATGGACAATGCCAACTCGCCCGAATATCTCGAGAAGATCAAGGCGCAAGTTCTGGAAAACCTCAAGCGCACGACACAGCACGTGCCTAGTGTACAGATGCACGACGTCCCGCGAGAGCCTCTCGGTATGAATACGATTGGTCCAGATGGCGAAGGCGAGACGTTGGACGAGCACGAAGACCGCCTGGATGACGAAGAAGCGGACGCCGAGGCCACCAAGGACCGTCGATACGGACAGCGTCTGTGGGACAAGAAAGTCGAGCGCGACGACGAATTCGATGAGAGTGATGACGAGGAAATCGCCGAGGCGAATGGAGTGCGACAGCAGCGGCCAAAGCGGAGAGGGATCATGGACTATAACAATCCGCATGCCCCGGCGGAAGAGAGCGGTGCCAACACACCCATGGACCACGACACACGAAGCCTGAACGGAGATGCTGCACAGGGCGACGATGGTGCGATGCAAATGGATGCGGCAGAAGTGAAGGAAGCGAATAATGCTGTGGGAGAGGCAATCATGGCGGCGAAAGCCAGCAAGAGTCCTGCACCTACAGCACCCAAGGTCGAGAGCGGCAGCAACAAGGGCGAGGTAGATCCCGAAGAACGCAATGCGGGCGGCGCCGACGATGCTGATGATGAGATGTTGGATGCAAATGAGCCTGCTCAACTTGCAGAGGATGCGGCACAGCAGACCAACACACCACCCAAGTCACCTGCTCCTCCCGCCACGATCGACGGAGCCACAGATACTGCTGCGAATGGCGGCGATGTCGAGATGACGGAAGCAGCTGAGAGGGCCGCTGAAAAGCAAGAAGGCGCTCTAGAACGGGAGCTCGAGGACGTCAAGGGCGAGGCTACCACTGAGATGGCAGGTGGCGGTCACAATATCGGTGGCGGTCCAGCAGTCTGACACAGCCAACAGGGAATAGAAGCAAGATACTCTTCGGCATTAGCGAGGCGTTGGGGGTGAACTGTCAGTCTTGGTATAATGAAATGAACGTTCAACGAAGTGGAAATGTGATTGTGAACATTTCGAGAATGTGCACATGCTGTTGTGATGTGTGTATTTCTATGCTGAACCCCTCCTAACACCCGCCTCGTCCGCAAAAAGGGTATACCCAAAACGTGAATGCTCAAAAGACCCGAAATCTCCTGGCGCAGTGCTGGAGCCCGTAGCCAGGAGCCAAAATACCCTCGACTCCACTTCACTCCAGCGCCTGGTCATTGCCGTACAGTCACCGTTTGTCTCGTCTGAACATTACTCGTACAATCTGTCGAAATCAAGGCCTATCGCAGGCGCTTCATCTGAAATGCCGAGGGTGGTCGCGGCGAGCTGGTGCGCCGCCAACGGTCATGACGGTGGTGATGCCGTACGAATTGGGTGTGGTCGCTGAGGAAGAGCTCGAAGAAAAAGAAGCTGGTGTGACTGTTGAAGAGCCTGCTGCAACGGTCTGGGTGAGGACGACGACCGTGGTGACAGTGACGACGTCGGTGATTCCAGCGGCTGCAGAAGCGCTGCTAGAGGACGCTGGTGCGCCGGCTGAGGTCGTCATGGGTGCGGTCATCATGCTGAGTGTGCTGTTCTGGTAAGCCGAAGCAGGCGCATATGTAGGCGGCCAAGCCGTGACAGTAGGGAGAGCGACCTTGGCTTCCGCAAAAGCGGCGCTGTAGACCGCAGCCCTTTGGGATGTGTACGAAGAAGCGGCACTGCCAAACTCCGCAGCTGCGCTCGAAGCCGCGGCGTCACCGAAGGTGCTGACTACGGAGCAGGTGTTTGGCACGTAGACCTCCGGCCACATCACCAGGCTATTGGCAGCAATGACACTGTTTTGGGCAGTGCATGAGCTGGCGAAAGCGGAGTCAATGGAGAGAGAGCCGACGAGCTTGTTGTTCTCCTGCATGAGGACCGATGGACTCGGGAGGATGGCTGTGCGTGATTTGTAGTTGCTGACGGCAACAGACTGAGGGTTCTCGCCAACAGCGGCGCTGAAAGGAGCTTGAGCCACTTTGCTGTCTGCGCCAGCTACGACGTCAAAGTCCGCACAGGTGGTGTAGTACTCGTCCTTGCCTGCAGGATTATTGCAGTCCATGTTGGGGAGAGTTGGCCATTGCCAGATCCAGTAAGTTGTGAGAGTGCCGGCAGCTGTGTTCTCGGGAATCTTCAGATCAGTCTCACACCAAGACTCCACAGTCGACGTTGGTTGGCCGGCGACATGGTTGGGTGTGAGCATCTGCCGCTGCATGGAAATATTGCCGCAGTTGAGTTGGTGACAACGCCCATCATCGAAGTTCTGGGCGGTCAGCAGGAAGCCACGCTTGTTACCGCTGGTGCCCTCGGCATTCCACTTCATGACATCGACAATCTGCTCGTCATCTGCGGGTTGTGTGGTGCCAAAGACATAGACTGTGCCGGACCCTGGTGGCTTGCCAGTGATGTTCCAAGGTAATGTAGTGTGGCCGTTCTCAAGATACTTCATAGCCACCCAGTCGCCAGGCTGGACTTGAAGCTTGGGGTAGGTCGAAGTGTAATTGCTGACTCTTTGAGCTGGGTGACAGAGGAGATCGCTAGTGTTCAATCGATTCCTGACTGTGCCGTCGGCATTACGGGCATCGACTGAAGGAAGTAGCCACTCATCGGCAAAGCCGTTGAAGGTAGGGTCTCCTCTCCCCACGAAGCCTCGAGAATAGCCTCTCGGGCCGACAAATGAGCCGTTTGACGATATGACCTGGTACTCCTCGATCCAGCTGTGTGCCGCTGCCAAGGAAGTGAAAAGGGAGCTCAGCGCCAGGAGCGCGACAAGCCTGAAGAACATGGTTGATGTTTGGCAAGTTGTTCTTGACATCAGTGATGTGGTTGTAGGTGATGGCGTGGGTGTGGTGTTTGTGTGGGGTATGCGAGAGAAGTCCTGCTTCAAGTGGGTATCTTCAAGAGATAGTGTCGTGTTCGTGAAGGAGTGTTGTGCGATTGTGAAGATGGTCCTGCCGTCTTCGGTCCGCGTGAAGTGTTGAATGTGGTACTGGCCGTGTTCAACCTGGTGCGCGACAAGTGCCGTGGAGTCGAGTCAAGCGAGTGTGGCTATCTTATCCTCGAATGTGCGATAATGAGTGAGTGCGTCCTGCGCGTGGAACAATGGGGGTGAGGACAATGAAAAGGATTTTCGCGACAATACAGTATGTACAAGAAAGGAAATTCTGCATTGTGTGTCGTCCGACAAAGAACGCACAGGCACAAGGCAGGTGGAGTGACGGACATGTTTTCACCTGGGGTCGTCGCCACGAAATATGGTATCACGTGCGAGATCGAGTGCCGCGTCTGCAGAGCGTTCGCAGCGAGTCGCGGCAGATTGCGGATCTGCGGGCCATTGGCGAAACATCTAGGCAGACAGGAGTTGAGTAGCAAGGCGCATAGCCAGCCATACAGTGCCATATTACAGGCCAAGTGCCGGTTCCACGTGAGGCGAATAACGAGGTTGCGCACGAGTCCAGACGCTTGTGCCATGCTCATGTCCATGAAGCAGAAACAGGCACGGGTGGATACCAGCAAAATATTTCTGTTCGAGGCAGCGCGCATGCGGTGTGAGCCAATGAAGCTGTACTCGCAGGCGTGGATGAAGTGTAACGATTGTGCTGGTCCGACAATAGCAGAAGTGGGTCTGCGTGATGTCGACCTTTTGTTTCAGACCAGCTGCATCGCGGCTTGTGGTTGGCTGTGAGGCCATGTTACACGGACCAGCTACCCAAGCTTGACGCCGACATTTCTGGGTGCCGCCATGTCGCTGTATGGTGCTGCTCTTACCAGCAACCTCTGGCGCATACAAGAATCTATGCATACATCTGCAACGGTTCCGCGGACGACAGAAACGCTTGGTGTTCCTCTTGTCGCTCTCATGGCGTATCGCCATGTGCGAAATTGCAAAGTGTTCGACGCATAATCAGAAGGCCGAGACCGTAGGGCTGCAGTGTTCAGTGTTGTAGAAAGTGAAGGTAAAGACGTCCTTTGCTGGCCAAGCACTCTTCACATGAATAAGTGTCTTTGAACGCGCTGACGGTCTATCGCTTGAACTTCTTTCCTCTGAGCTGGTATCTGAGGTGTACGTCGTTATGGCCTGTTTATCAAGTTGTCCAGACACGGCATCACTGCTCCCCGACCTGCAGACTACGGACTGCAGGATCGAATTCCTGGACTTGCAGCACTTCTTGACTTGGTCGTGCGAGCGCGCCGCGTGACACAAAATTTATGTACGGCCCAATGCAAAGCACGCGCATGAAGCATGTGTGTGTGTGTGTGTGTGCTTGTGGCTGTAGAGGTCAGGAACAAGAAAAGGGTCTTACCATGTAATACATCGCTCTGCATGCTGCTGCAAAGCAGAATAGGCAAATTGCGCGACAAATCATTCGTCAGCGGCGGAGCGATTGCCTTAGCAGGGAGCCAAGTTGTCGGCGTCCTCTAGATGTCTTGTTTCTGATCTCGAAGCTGAGAGATTCATCACACGAGTGTAAGACATGCATCACCACACTTGTGCGAGCTTGCGCAAAACATTGGCCGACCGAACTATCTCTTGGACGAGTGTTGTTGATTACGCTGGCGTCTCCTCAACGATGCCTTGGAACGACTGCCAACAGCACCGAGCTCTTTCAACAGTATGCATGACTTTGATGCATTGACGATGGCATTCGCGATCGCGGTGAAGGAGACGTTCCACCCCGATCGATCGAGGTTCGGGGGAAGGGTAGGCATGACGTTCGTGGATGCGGCGAATCGGTGTCACTATGGAGCTCGATGACTTCAGATTCGGCGATGTTGGTCTCCCTGCGAGACGACGACCTCGAATGAGCAGGTGAGATGTGTAAAGGAGACATGGCGGATGTTCTTGTAAGCATTGTCTTTGGCAAGCGTGACCCTCAGAGAGTGGATCAGCTTGAGGAAATTCTGGCACGCTTGCCTAGTTAGGCAAGGTGGCTCAGAGTTCCGATCACATTTGCTATTGGTGAATGGATGATATGATTGAAGTCGGCCGGAACATGGATGGATCATGCTATCAATACTGTTCGATGTGAAGAAGATGATATAACTGATACTCCTAAGCAAAACAAAGAAACCACCTTAGATAAGTCCAGTCAACCTAAACCGAATCCGAGCCAGCAGGGAAGCTACGGCCAAGAAATCCGGTAGCTACTGCAAGGTACCACACACACCGTCGGCATATACCGTTTGATTATGATATACAGACTACATCAAGTCGTGCTCAGCATTACGCAGGAGAGGTGGCCGAGTAAGTCATCTCAACACAACTAGGGCATCCAAGATGTTCACATGCTGACAACCGCTCTCACAGGTGGTTATGGCGCTAGTTTCAGGCAGACTGCAAACTGTGCTGAAGTCAGGATTACTAGTGGAGCAATCCTCGTGGGTTCGAGTCCCACCCTCTTCAACATCTTTTTGCTATTTCGATCCTCAAAAACGGTCCCTGAAACGGTCGAGGTATTGCGAATTCTCTTTTCTGGAGCTTCCTCGGAAGCCGGGGTAACTGACGACTTTACCTTTTGCGGGACAGTATTGCGGCACTGAGGCCAGCGAGCTTCAGGACCTTCGACTGCTGGATACATGTACTAAACCTGCTTGAGAACTTCTGCAGAAATGCTGAGACGTGGTTTGGTCGAGGCATTCCAATCGGACACCTGATCAAGTGAGCGAGATACGGCGACGGTGAATGAACAAGCCGTCGATACAGAAGTGGACTACAAGATAATTCAGGAAGTTCGGCGTCGATGAGCAAGAATGCGTATTACACGTATTTTACAGTCAATCTCAATGGTGAATTAAAAATGCATCGCGTTCCTCACGTCTTCTCGAGATCAATAAACACCCGTTTCGCCCTATCGATGGCATTAAAGCACAATCGCGATGAAGGCATTGGACGGAGGAATGGTAGAGTCTCAGACTGCACTATTTGCCGCAGCAATCACACCGAGTCCTGTTCCGCCATAAGGAGAGTCAGCAGGATCAGTAGGGGCATCGTCTCCGCCATTTTCGTCGTCATCGTCATCATCGATCTCGATGGGCTCACTCTTGTTGATATTGTTGATCGCGCCAGCGGTACCGGAAGGTCCAGCATTTCCGCTCGGTCGCGAGTGCTCAGGTTCAGGTGACTCGGATTCCCGCGCAGTGTCGTCTTCGAGCTCCTCCTGTTCTCCCATGCCATTGACTTCGGGCCAGATGCGCTCCCACAGAAAGACGACCTGCTGATACTGTCCTTCGCACCTCACGAGCTGTTCGCGACCACTTCCAGTAGTCTCGGCGTTGGCGAGCTCGTCCACAATTGCCCGACAAGCATCGACGAACTTGCTGAACTCGCGAGAGGTCCAGTTCGGGATTAAAGCCTCGGAGAGTGCGGCATTGTGTTGGTCCGAGCCGGCGTGGGTCCGCCCAGTAGGCGGTCCATTGGAGTATGGTTCCACTTCACTGCCGTGGGAGAGGTAGGATGGGACCGAGTAATTGGAAGCTGGAACTGTGTTGATGAAGGTAGAAGCGTACTGCCACGATACACAATAGCACTGCGATAGCGTCAGCGATGTCACTGAAAGCTCGACTCTGGCCAGCACTTACGTGCTCGGTGACCCAGAGGGCAACCATGCCCTCGAGTAGCGTCGCGCGGGGATCAGCGGCGCTCGCGAGTAGATCAACATATGCCTTGGTGATTGGAGACGGAGGCTCGCCATCAGTTCGAATGGAATATTTGCGTTTCGTGTTCTCAATGAAGTCGATCTCCTTCCGCAAATTGCTTACTGTAGAGATGAGAAGATCAAGAGCACGATACTGAGTGTGCTGCTTGCTGTTAGCCGTCTCTGGGAGACGGACTTTGCCAATCAGCGTTCCGATGAATGCTATCATGGCACGAGAGATGTGGCTGTTCTGGCCAAGCCAATGTGACAACGCCTTCGAAGACAGAGTGCCGCAGCCAGCATGGGAAAGGAACTGTTGTTGAGTAGCTTTGGAGAGCTTGTTCGGCCATTTGTTCAGTAGATGGCTTGCCAGTGATGGAGCAGGTCGAGGGGGTGGTGCCATGCGATTCGTCCCGATTTGACTAGATGCCATTCGAGGTTGTGGAGCGCTGGCAATATGGAGAGTTGGATTAGGTGCGCCGCCTCTCCAGATGTCTGTTCCGTTGAATGATGGTCTTCCTCCAGCCGGTGTCATCTCGAGCTCGCCGTTAGCAATGGCCTGTTGCCCCTCCGTCGAGGAGAGGAAGGCCTGGCAGGACGAGAGATGCTCAACTTGGCGGGTTGTGTTTTTGGCACGAACAAAGCCGCAGGAAAGACATCGCACGCGCATGCACTGTAACATATATCAGCATCGATGGCATTTGGTCGCACGCGAATCGCACGAGTAGCACGTCTGCTTGTCGTGGCCTGTGGTGGAGACAGAATCGGTTGAACATACTTTCTGAGCAGAGGAGTCGTCCCAGAACTCATCAAAGTACTACAATTGGTCAGTCGCTTGATTGTAAGATTTTGTATGTTCATATCAGACGGACCTTGGATACATCTGTGTCTATGTTAGTAATATCATTATTGACAAATTTGAAGCACGGATGCCATACCTAGATTCCTCCCACGAACCATCGTAGGTGTATAATCCGCCCCAGAACCATAAGGCGATGAGTCGAGATATGGGTTGGACGCGCTATAAACCTGAGAGTATTAGCACTGATGGATCGATGGCTGAGTAGAGACGCGGTAAGGTCGCAAAAAGAGCAGTAAGCGGGTGCACCGTATTGGAGGCATTTGATGAGCAGAAATTGATGGGATTTAGACTGACCCAGCTTCGCCGCGATCCCAGGCATTTAACGAGGCACTATCGCGCTTATTGTATTTATTAGGGGGCGCTAGGTCCTGTCCATGTCCCTGTGCTCGCCATTGCGCGTACTGCGTGCAATTGAGCAGATGGGCCTTTTTGCGATTGAGAGTCTTGATGGATCCGGTC
This sequence comes from Microcyclosporella mali, assembly GCA_002785985.1. Taxonomy (NCBI): domain Eukaryota; kingdom Fungi; phylum Ascomycota; class Dothideomycetes; order Mycosphaerellales; family Mycosphaerellaceae; genus Microcyclosporella; species Microcyclosporella mali. The sequence continues at coordinate 1,086,517 of NHNU01000007.1, forward strand.
CAGTTCTTGCAATGGACGCATTGCACAGTCTCGCCTTGATGATCGGAAGCGATTGTCTCGAATTGCGAATGAGTGTAGTGGTCGGGCGGGCGGGGCATCGTCGCGATTCGGTCGTGAGGAGCCTGCACAGTCGCGAGGCGTGTAATGCGCAGACAGGTTTATGGGTACGTGGATATCTGCGACACGCGAAGTGAATGTCGGACTACCAATGGCACGCGCGTTTCCGACGTATGTACAGATGCTGGCGATAATGTCGATTTGGAAGGGGTGTGGAAATGCTGAGCGACAAAACCCGCGATTTCCTGATCGGAAAAGCACGGGCCCTCATCGGTCAGCTACAGCATAAAGTCGCGCTTACCGGAAGCTGGCAGCTTCACGATATCGTCAGCAGTAATAAACAGTGCCCCTTGTTCATCGCCCCACCCACTTCAACTCGACCCAGCGCAAAGGAGGATACACAAGTCCGGCCCATGCAAAGCCAATGTAGTTTCCCATGTCACCTCCGTACTCAGAGATCTGACGCGCCAAAGGCCCGACATACCATACCTGCGCCATGCACAGAATACTCCCAACCCAGCCTAGTAGGAACGCGATCAGAGCTGCGACACCCCAAGGTAGCTTAGTCCGATCATTCCAGACGCTCCAGTCCCAGCCAATACCCAGCCATTTCCTGAACATCAAATGCTCTTCCAGCACGATAGCGATCCATATGCTGACCCAGTAGCCCATCAGAGCCAGGAAGTTGGTGAAGATCTCTGCCAGATGAGCTCTGCCAGCAATGGCGCAGATCATAGGGATGACTATTGCTACCGTGTTCCACACAATACGAGGTACCATGTTCCAGAAGCGGCCAAGAGCCTGGAAGTCGATTCCGGAAGCATATGTGGGTGGCACCATGTTCCCAACCAGGCTGAGGCAGATCACGACGCTGCAAAAGGATCCAAACGAGCCAAGTGGCTTGAAGGCTTCCACAATCAGCGCTCCTTGCGAGACATTGTATGCATCCGCCCACTGTGGGTTGCTGAAAGTTCCGGAACCCAGACCAACACCAAGAACAAGTGCGAATGCCGATGACAAGGCAAGGCCGGCCAGAGTTGCGATGAAAATCTTGATACGAGACGTCTTGACCGGATAGTAGACAAAGAAGTCGGCTGCACTTTCTGCATAGGTGATTTGAGCTGCGAGACACAGGCTGAAGAAGCTGAGCCTGTTCCCGGCAATGACATTCTCGGAGAGGCCTGCGGAAGGGTTGCCATAAAGATCAAATGATGGTCCGGCGACTCCTGCGAGCAGAGAGAAGGCGATGAGTTGCGGGAGCCATGCATATCGCTCATACATGTGGAAGACGCTGTAACCGCAAGTGGAAACCACCCAAGTGATAACACACACTATCACAATTCCCACGATGACGCTCAGATCTTCATTCACACTGACGGCACTGAGAATCTGGCCTCCGAGCACGGCATCAATGAGGAGATATCCCATGAGAATAATCAGCGTTAGGACAGTGATCAATTTTGAAGGATACCATCCAGTCACGTAACGGGTGAAGATCATGGTACGATTGCCAGATCGAGGTCCAAATGTTGCGATATATGCCACAGGAAGAGCGCCCGTAATTGATCCAAAGACCGCAAGCAATGAGCTATCGAGGAATGGCAGATAGTAGACCACAGGTCCTAAAAATCCCAGAGCCAGGACCACTGCCTCTAGATTTATGCTGAACCAGAGAAGGAATACCTGGAGGAAGCCATGCTGAGAGATGGATTGTCGGTCTTCTGGCAGCACTCGCTCAATGCCTCGAGCCTCAACATTGTTGAAGAGTAGTGATTTCTCAAACCTCCGCCAAATTATAGTTGCCTTGCCAGCAGCGGTCTGTGGACCCTCTGGTTTTGCTTCTGGTCGAGACACAGCAGCCTCACTCGTCGCATTGTCGACGTCCTTGAGAGTTAGACCATCAATAGGGTGCGCATGATCAGTGTTGTAACCTGTCATCGTCAGCCTTCACACAAAGTAGATATGAATAGCATGATTCTTTGTCGCTAGCATTGTCTAGATCAAGTTCAGCCGTATGATCTCAGCGAGGTCATCTCCGCAGCCGCAAGTCACTCCTCTGGAAGCAAGAAGGACAGACAGCTAGGGGACGACCAAGCACCGGCTCATGCATATGCTTACTATACCTGATCAAGGATGCTATCGCCATCTGAGAATCATGGCGTCTGGATCGTCGTACTCTGGGCGGAGTCGATGTCGTCTCGGGCGGAATGGACCGCAGCGGGAGTGCTCATCATCAAGAGGCTCCGACGCTCGAAAACTTGGGATGATTGTTGATGAGGAAGAGGATTGTGTTGATGTGGAAGCAGCGAGGAGTTATGTCAATGACATCCTTCCACACTCGTAACAAAATCGGTAGTCCGGGCTGATGCAAGAAAATCGTGGGACTTCAAGGTTGTCGCCAAAACAGCCCCCTCCTTCGACAAGCTCCAGCTCCCTTGCAAATACTTCGGCCAGTCCCACCACGCCATCGCTGACTTTCCATGATCTCGTCTCCGTCATGACTGAGTCGAGCTCTTCTTCGTTCACGATTGAGAAAATAAACCCGTCAACCTTTGTTGTGAGAGAAGACGATGCATATCTAGAACATCCTTTCATCTACGTCAAGCTACACCCGAAGGCTCCGTTCCTGATATTGTCGGACACTGGATGCGATGAGCCAAGCGAGGAAAGCAAGAATGGCAAATCCTTCTGATATCACGAAGAGATAGGCATATGTGCTAATGCAAGAAGCGTAGCTCGATTCATTCATCTTCGAGACTACCTCGAGAACTGCCCCGTAAAAGCTAATGGCAACAACCCTCTCAACCCCGGAGGCGCGAGGAAATATTTCATCATCTGCACGCATTGCCATTATGACCATCTCGGCGGCATAACTCAGTTCCTGGAGGGCGGCACAACATACATTGTTGCCTCGGCAGCAGGCCGGGATTTCATCGAGTCTGATCTTGAGCGTCATGGTCTCTTCGACTCAGTAGGCAAGCCCGAGCCTTATTACAAAATCACGCATTGGGCCAACGCGTTTGCCAATTTCACTGTTCCTGTCCCTGGTAAGCACGGCGGTTTGACACTCGACCTCGGGATCACAATCCTGCAGACTCCTGGCCATACTCCCGATGAGCTAGCTTGGTATGATCATGACGAGATGCATCTGTATGTTGGTGACAGCATATATGAGGAAGGCGAAGATCAGATGCCGATCATATGGCCTGGTGAAGGCAACATTATTGAGTGGGTGTTTTCGCTTCAGAAGATGCTGTTCTTTGTTCGTTCTCAAAATGCAAAAGCCGCTAGCCTTACAAATGGTAATGATGATGGGTGGGTTGAGGTGGCGAAGAGAGTCAAGCTTGGCGCCGGCCATCAGACGCATTCGGCAGATGCCGAAGAGTTCTTGGATAGGTGCGACAAGTTCTTGCTGAGGATCTTGAAGGGCGAAATTCCAGTTGCGAAAAAGTCGATCTGGCGTGGTGACGCTGTCTTTCTCTGGCGGGAGAAGGATGGGAAGTCTGGAATCTCGTTCAAGGCCCCTACGAGATTGATGGATGAGGCGTACAAGTTCTTCAAAGGCATATACTATTGAGGCGGAGCTAAGAGCTCGCAACGCCTGTTCAAGTCAGCCGAGTAGCTCAAACCAATGTCCCAGTCCGAGTGACTCGAATAGCACGGAGCATCCGCGAACGTTACAACCGGTATGCATCCACCATCGCTGTCATTCGGAGATCCCTTGACACAGGCCCACAGCAAAGTGCTGATGTTGCACAGGTGAAGGGTCCTGCAGGACTAATGCGAAGTTGCTGTGGTGCATGTTGAGAAGTGACAGCTTGAGACATCAAACACCTGTGCGTCTGGTTGCACAGCGTTGATAGGCTTTCCGTTCCCAGTCGAGCAGCAGAGGAATAGAGACACCGACATCCACACGAGTTGACAACCAGACGACTTGACGTGCAGGCGAAGTCACAAATTAGCGGAACCCAGCCCGCGAAATAGTGCAGAGACAGCTGTCGCAGTCATGATTCCTCTCTTCGATCGAATCATTGGTTGTGCTTGTCTGGTTGGGAATGTGTGACCAGACGGTCGGGATAGCCAGAAGAACACCGTCGATCACGCTCTGAACATCACGAGTCCGCGCCTTAGCCGGAAGTACTAGTTGATCATACATTGCATCGAGAGATCGAGAGCTCACAGGATATCTCGCAGCTTCCCTGAAGAGACGACTCGTCATGACTGCTTGAGTGCCAGGCACAAGACGAGATAGTGGCTTGGAGCATGCAGGCGTTGGGGCCTCTAAGGAGTGGATTCAGGCACACATGCTTCTCTGAAAGGTCTCTCAACGAGTATGACGCCTGTCATTAAAGACAAGGTTGCTGAGGATCTGACTGTGATGGCAGTGAGCGCTTAGGAAAGCTCCCACCAATGGAGACACAGCAGACAAAGAAATCGTCAATAACTGTCTCGAACACACCACACATGAGGCATGCTACAATATCAACGTGCGATGTCAAGTGTTTTGTCAACATTATGGCCGCATGCACATGGAACCGAAGTCACCCCACATTCTTCGATGGTACGGTGTTGAACAAGCATTCGTTCGATGGCGTTAGTGGCGGCGTCTGAGCCTATCGCTGCCGAGCTGCGTGGAAAACTTCTGGAAGCTTTTCAACTTCTGTGATGCCCGCGTACATTGTGCCTTGATGAAGACGAGAGGCTGTCCTTCGTTGCTGCATATTCGCGAGTACTGATGCATCGTTCGACTGGGGAGGTTTGGGCGACGGAGTACAGTAGGCGAAAATCAAGCGTCGCACAAGCGAAGAGGAAGCATCTACCAGATCGGAAAGAATAGGAACATTGAAGCAGAAGTTTATTGCGTCTATCGCGGGGACGAAGCAAGAAGGCGTCGTGGTGGTGGACTATCACTGTATCGTCGTCGCATATGCAATTGCACGCTTACCGCTCCTCCTCGGCTCACGACTCACGAGTCATCACGGCAAGTAGTACAGCAGTATGTAGAAAGTGGGACGTGGATGTAGGAAGCGTGGAATCTCATCCCCAGATATGTATTCTGGCCCATTGATTCGCACGCAATCATTCAACCAAGCAAGTCACCCCACGCAACACACGTGTCAAAGCCGTTTTGACCCGCCAGTTTGCTGTCCCCAAGTCCAGCGATCGCTGCGGCCATGTACAGTGATGGCATAGGCAGACTTCCTGATTGAATGATGATTGAACGGGCCATTCCTGGAGGTTGCACATGCTCTGACTCGGAACCCGCAGATCATCAATCCCTCGACATTCGCCCTAGTCCTTCGTCTGATCCATCGTTGTCTCTTCGGGCTCCCCGGGCCGGCCGTGGGAAAAGGTTGCATCGATTTTGTGGATTCCCAGCAGCCCTCATCAGCAGCCAAACGCCAAAACCGCGCACTACACTCCCGGCGAGCACGCTACAGCGCAGTGCTATCGGAAGCACACCTGACGTTACGCCCATCCGCTGCTCAGTGCTCAGTAGTCACTACCCCCAGGGCTGTCTGTCTGTCCCTGTACGTGCCGTGCTGCGGCCCCTGCGTAGCAACCACCCACACCACCGCTCTGGCCGCCCACCCCTCCGAAAGAAATCAATAATCTGCACTCTGGCGGCTTGATATCCGTCCCACATCAGACGACTCTTTTCTTCCCGCCTCCCTCCCTCTCTCGCCGCCATGTCCTCCTCCTCCTCCTCCTCCTCCTCCCATCCTCACCCCGCATCAGGCAACGGCAACTCTGCCACCGCAGACCATCCTCCCTCCTCCGCAGCCGACCCCACCATCAAAGGACCCGACGATGCCACCCAAGGAGGACTCCCCACCGCCCATGCCTCCCGTCCCGCCGAACTCGCCCGTCTTGAGGTAAAGCTCAAGAACGGCTTGCGACAATTCCCAGACTTCCCAGAGCCAGGTATCCTGTTCGAGGATATCATGCCCTTGTTTGCTTCGCCCGAACTTCACTCGGACCTGATCACGGCGTTGGAGCTCTTGGTTGCGGACAAGTTCAGTACCGCTACAGGTGCAAAGAGCCATATCGATGTCATTGTTGGTCTGGAGAGCAGAGGCTTTCTGTTCGGGCCTACACTGGCATATAAGCTGGGCGCGGGTTTCGTTCCGGTGAGGAAGAAGGGCAAGTTGCCTGGAGACTGTGCCACGGAGACGTATAAGAAGGAGTATGGCGAGGATGTGTTCCAGATGCAGAGCGACGCTATCAAGCCGGGCATGAAAGTGGTGATTGTGGACGACATCATTGCGACTGGTAAGGACAAGACTATGATATGCACGTAGCAGATCGGCGCTGACATATGATCAAAGGTGGCACTGCAGCTGCAGCCGGCAACCTCGTTCAAAAGCTCGGCGGCACACTCCTCGGGTACGTCTTCATGATGGAGCTCGACTTCCTCAAGGGTCGTGATAAGCTTAATGCACCGGTACACACCCTCTTCAGCGGCCAGGAATCGAAATAGACGATCCCGATCGAAGACGCCGCGCGAACGGATAGACGAGACAGGTGCATCTGAGCTGTGTTGTTGCTCACATATCTGGCGTTGGTCGTTTGCGGATTGAGGAAGACATAGAATGGGGCGGGAGGTTGTCTCTGCATGGCGCTGGTGGATTCATCATACACTTTTGACCATGTCGGTGTGAGGATCTGGGGAGTGAAGCTCCTCGCGATTTCGGCGTAGACGGCATGGTATGATACCCAACGATTCAACTCTGGCCGCTTGCACCTTGCTTGGCGAGTACCATTTCTGTCAATTCTTGAAGGTGGACACGACTACTTGAGATTCGAGAGCTGAATGACACCCTTGACAGACCGGATCTCAATCCAACTGGTCAGACGACCTCAGAGACATTGCTCCCACTATTGTTCGACTGCACTACACGCGAGGCGACGGCATACACAGGGCTTGATCTGTCAACACAAACCATTCGATAACCATGCTCCATATGTATAAACCTGTGCTTGTATGACGAATCGCCAGCAGGCGACGGCGATATCCGAGGAGAGAACTCGCATCGAGCCCTGCGCTTCGACATGTGTGAGAGTGCGCCATCATGTTGACCCATGACTCCTTTTTCTCCGGAACCAGAGAAGGACACATGTATCTGCTTTCGCACTCCTATGCTCGGTAATTCTCACGAGCAGGGACACGTCCTTCATGAATGCGTGAGTGTAGTTGTGGAGGAAAGTGTAAATTTAGACCCAGACCTCCAGGCTCGTGTTGGGTCCGGTCGGCAAGACAAAGAGCCTGGCAGATGATATGTATACATCTGGACTGTGGATCAGTCTTCTTCATGCTCACGACGTGGCCAGCATATGGTCAACAGCTTCTCCGCTGCGCCGTTGCGCTCGGGTGTCAAAGTAGTTTTTTGCCATTCGATCTGATGTCTCCATTTATTCCTCTTCAGTGTACAACACTGCTTCTGGCCATGCAGGCGGGACTCGAAGATTCACACCTGCCGAAGCGATGATGTGGCGGAAACTTGAAGCATTCATGTTTCAAAGCAGGGAAGCGGCCGATTGCGTGTGTAACTCGCGGCTCATGGCACGAGAGGGGTGTGTTGTGCCTCTGGTATCTGCCATTGCTAAGGAGTTACATCATTGAAGTAACTTGAAGTCTGATCAGTCAGTGTTCATCCATAGGGGAATATTCCTCCCTTCCTTTTGTGCATCGAGCCTGTTCAACGACACAGTCATCAGTGTTCAGGTTGTCGATCCATCTATATTTACTACAGCAGAGAGGTGAATGTGGGGACCGAGCGGGCGGGAGGCTGAAGCTTGGGGTTCTTGCACAGCCACGATTCTCACACATGTACCCTTTTTCTGAAACGCCCAGTATTCCGGGTTCTGGGTTTCAGGACTGGACAATTGAAGAGGAAGCAGTATAGCTCTTGACGTCGAGATATTTTGCATGGCGTTGAGCGGCGAGGGAAGATATAGGAGCTCTAGGCCAGGATATGTTCGCGATAGTGGCGATGTTCGCGGCAACGCCAATTCCGGGAGACCTCGTATCCGAGCTCAAGGGAGGAACAGCGATGGAATATGGTCTGAAGTTTCTGACGGAATATGCCTTACTGAGGTACATCGAGAGGGTTGGCAATTGCACAGTGGATAAACATGTGTAGGGGGCGGAATGTGAGGTGGTGGTACACTGACTACAAAGCACGCAGAGTATCTATGTAGGCGTCATGCATCGATACAACATGACATTCTGGCACGAAACCCTGTCGGTTACATATCTATGCAGGAAGGAAGTTCTGCGCGTGAAGAGCAGCGCCAAGGAGGAGTGCGGCCGGGATGCATGACTTTTAACATTATTTTAGCAACGACCTGCAGCTTAGCGCGTGTGGAGGCTTTCCGTGCGACATCGAGGCATAAGTATGTACAGCAATGATGATGATAATAGAAATAATACACTACGTATATGCACGGCATAGTGGCATGGTGCATGAGTGGTGGTGCATGATGGGTGGTGGTGGCAGAAACGGCCGCTGACTGGACTTACCTCCCAGTACTGCTTGCTTCTACCCAACCAACCCACCTTCACCAACATCATCGCCGCCTCTATACCGCACCCAGCCCTACTCCTCATCTCCTTCCACTTCTCCCCCTACTCCCCTGCCTCCGCTCCGCCCCCAACCTGATCCTCCGTCGTCTTCCCTGGCAAGTTGGACCCTTACCTTTCCCTTTCTGAGGCGAATACACACTCTCCTCGGACCGCCCTTTCTTGGACCCGATCAGCCTCCGACCTCCTAAGCGGCAAGAGAAGGGGCAATAGAGTCTACCCGCGTACACCGGAAGCACGCAGCGGCCATGGTGAGTACATGTACTTGTGGACCAGTCTGGCATGAGCGACAGCAGGGATCTGTTCCTTAGCTGCTGCCTTTGCTCCTGCCTTCCTCCGCGGCTTCTCTTCTTCCTCCTTCAATTTGTTCGGATGGGAGCGACGACGACGACACACACAATTTCGAGTGACGGCAGCATGTACTAATGTCGCGATGCCAGCAGCGATCGACCGCCGCGTAGCTCCTCCCCGTCCCTCGATGCGAACACCGCAATGATGAGAGCGCTTCAGCGCGGCGCCATGCCTTCATTCGCATTCGCCCTCGTCCTTCTCCATTCGCTACTGCTGTCGCCAGCCGCTGCCGCCTTCGTCACCTTTCAGAACTGTCTGACTGACGGCTACATCAATGCCCGCCCGAAGCCTCTCCAATTCACGCCCTACTTCGTCGATGCGACCTTCGAGAAGCTACCCTCCTCACATTGGCTCAATCTCACCTTTTATGGCAATGTCTCTGGCCAGCAGATCACCGGCGTCGAATATCCGCCCTCGAACAGTCCGCAATGGCAGAATGACAACGTAACGCTCGGAAAGATCACGGACCAAGGTGGCAGTGGAGACAGTGTCAAATATACAACCTTGACCCAGCGCTATCAGGTCTTGACATACGACGCCTTCAAGAACAGCTCTCAGTTCTGCGAGTCTGTCGGCAATGGCACCACTTGCCCCGTGGGTCCGTCCTTCAACGTAAACGCGAGCAACCCATACGAACTGTCCACATTCAACGTCTCGCATGACTTTGGCAGTTCCTATGCCTTCAGCACCATCTCCACCACGGTGCTTATCATCTCTGGCGACGAGGCCGCTCAGACTCTCGGCTGCATCAGTGCGGCAATCACAGCTGATCTGGGATCGAGCATTGCATCACTCCTCACCTGGCTTCCTGCCGCGATCTTGATCATCAAAGGGGTCGCGACGCTCGCAGCTGCTATTCAATCGCCATGGGGTAGCTCGGATATCTTCAGATGGAGCAGCAATTATGGAAGAGATGAGGATCTTCTCCGTCTCGTCACACCTGGCTTCGGTGATTGTTTGCAATACATACAATTCGTCGTGCTCACTGGCAGCCTCACATTGCAATATCCTGGCTTCTATCAACCGGCAGTCAGTCAGACAAGCTGGTCGGCACTTCTATTCAACCAGAGCTTCGTCAACAAAAATGGAACTGATAGCCTGCAAGACGGACTGTACGTTGTCAACGCAACCTATGGCATGACCAGAATGAGTCAGTACATCGGTATGAATGAAGGATCGGACATGTGGGCTTGCATGGCTATATGGCTCGTTGTCATCGCCGTCGCGGTCGTTCTCCTCTGCCAGCTCGGGTTCTTTGGTCGTTGGATCTATCGCATGGCCACTCATACCTCGGAAGAAGACCTGCGCCAGAAGAATCTTCCTTTCACCCTTGGCAACATGATCCGACTCTTGTTCAACTTCTTCATTCTACCGATTGTCTCGCTCAGTCTGTTTCAGCTTGTCATAGCTGGCCATGCGCCCATCAGCGTTGTGGTCTGCAGCGTCGTGCTGCTGGTCATAATGGTTCTCAGTGCGGGTTGGATACTCCACGTCATCTTCAGCACTAAGCCGCGTACGATGCTATTCGACGACATGCCTACGGTCCTTCTGTACGGCCCGCTCTATAACACTTACAGCGACAGCGCAGCGCCTTTCGCGTTGATTCCGGTATTCATCACCTTCATGCGAGCTGTTGCTATTGGTGCCGTGCAGCCCAGCGGAATTGCGCAACTCATCGTCTTGGCCATTTGTGAGGTCATTCTCATCTTGACGCTTAATGGTTTCAGGCCATTTCAAGGACAAACGAGCATGAACCTGTATCATACATTCTTCTCCAGTGTCCGCCTTATCACGATCATGCTCATGGTTGCGTTTGTGCCTTCACTTGGCGTCACCGAGGCTCCCAAGGGCTGGATTGGCTATGTCATTCTCCTTCTCCACGCCTGTGTATTGGTATTCGGATTCTTTCTCAATGCGATGCAGACGATCATCGAGGTACTTGCGCGGTCGCTCGGGGCCGGTCACGATGCTCAGAACGGCGCCATCCGAGGTAGTGTTTTGAATTGGCGTACGCTGAAGAGACGCCCCGATCGCCGTGATCCGACAAACCGTTCTAGCATGATGAGTTCCGCTGCCATTCTGCGCGACGGAGGCGTCAGTCCCGGTTATGGCGCCCGATCAAGAAGCATTTCGGCCAGCAGTCAGCAGCTACTCAACAGGATGAGCGGATTTGAGAATTTCTCCTCTGCTAATGAAGCACTCAGCTCCCCTGAGAACGAGTCTAACGGAGGTGCTGGTACGATGAGTACTACCCATGAACATGTCAAGCCGGGAATCGTGGCCAGAGCAGATGGTGCAGATGGCTACTATCGACCACCTCGACCAAGAAAGGCGACGCTCGATGAGCTGACGGCGCCGGGAACCAAGACGCGGAGCACCGGAGACTTCCCGTATCAGGACTCTCCTGGACAGATGGTTGGTCATGCGCGGGAGGCTAGCTATGACAGCACGGCATTTGGGTCTCCAGCACCTGCTTACTTGCGAGCCCGCCACGAATCGACCGACGAACCTGGGAACCGCACCGACTATGCTGTTCGTGAAGTCGACCAGTACTACAGAGGACCCGCACTCAATGACCAGCCGTCGAGGAAGCTGAAAACAGGACCCGCCGACCCTGAAGGCCCAGCATCTACCGCACAAAGCTGGTTCCAGAAGCTGGTTCTTGGTGTCACGGGCAAGAAGAAGGACCAAAGCAAAGGCTTCGAGGTGGTGCGCTCGGCGCGCATGCCCCCGAATATGCAGCAAGAACCCGCGGATCTCGAAGGGGTGGAGCTTCAGCAGAGTCCTGCGATGCATCAAGAGCCGTACCACGATTCGCCAGAGTTGCCGCGCGAAGAAGCTCCCACGGTAGCAGGTGCTGAGCGATCCCTGGATATTCTCGACAGCCCACCAACAGCTACAGCCGGACTTCCCGCTGGCAGAGCACCAGCACAGAGCTTTGATTTCCAATTCGATGCCGTGAATGACGGCCCTGATAGTAGAGTGCGGCCTGATAGCGATACCATCATTGCTCACCCTGTGCTGCAGCCAATTAGCACCGAGCACCGAGCATCAATGGGCTTCATGGGCATCCCACGACGCCTTAGTGAGGCCACAGTTGAGAGCCACTACTCATCACATTACCCCGAAGAAGAGCAAGACGCCACACGCTTCTCAGATCAGCCAATGCCAACGCTTGCTCCAATCGACCTGCCAGGAACCATAGAACTGCCTTCGAGATTCAATTCAACGGCGGGCAATCGTGGGTTACCTTCTGGACACGACCATAATGCGCTTGCTCCCGGTGATGGCCCTTTGCGAATGGCTTCTATCAGAAGCGGCGGAGGTGTCAGCACATTCGAAGGTGGCCAGGATTGGTTACGAGCGGTCGACAATCTCGACTGGGACCACGAACGACAGCTCAGCACCCGGGGCTCAGAGGCTCCTGGCGGAATGCAACGATCCGGCGAGCAAGCATTCCGTGCTCCGCCGCCTACCTTACCGCGACGTAATTCTCGTCGAGCATCTGCACAGGATCCCTATGAGCACCTACCGAACAGGTACTTTGGCGGCTTCGATTCCCAACCTTCGCCATCCCCGGAGCTCGCTTGGCCCGTAGATGAGAGGGCCCATACTGGCCATACGCAGCAGGTGTCTCACCATCGCGCGGCCGATAGTATCACCCGTAACAGCTTTGGGGCAAATGCGGCCTTGCAAGCAAGCAGTGCAGAGTACTTCAGCCAGACGCCACCGCGCAGCCGGGATGAAGACAACAGCTTCTTACATGAATAAGGACGAAGCCTCTAATCCTTAGCTTAGTACAAACGTGTATGGGAAGCATCTGCACACCGAACTGGATGCATTATATCTATATGAAAATTTAGCGCGGCGTTCTGTGGTGTGGATGGAGGGAAAAAGGTTATTCACAAGCAGCAGTCCTGCATATTTGTGTGTATAATGGAAAAATGGGCAAAAAGGGGGAAAACGACGATATTGACGATTTTTCAGTAGAGTTTTTTGAGTAGTATCATGTTGAGACGTGCATATCGATTGAAAGTATTATTCTTTGTCTGCAAATTTCAGAGCTTATTGTATTGGGATAAGCACTTGGGTTATACGTCCCATAGCCAGCGAACGTGTTGTATGTGTCGAGCAGACCAAGCCTCATTTCTGACGCCGTTCACGTTGTTGAAGTGAGAGCCTGGGATGTTTCAATATCTTGGCGCTTCGAGGTAGGGAGCACTTCTGTGATAAAAGGCACGTCCGCATCGCCTTTCTCCATTTGCTTTTGCTACGATCAAGAGGATGCAGTCGATATATATCTAATGTATACTTATATCTTCATCTTTCCATGGCACAGCAGTGTCAGCTATATGCTGAGCAAATTCCATAGCCGTTCCTGCTTTTTTCCTCTCCGTGTGGGGCGATGGAGGAGAGGGTTGTTGTTGATGATACGTGCGAATTGAATCGGCGGAGAGCGTGGGAGGCGAGTTGGCAGTATTGGTGTTGTCTCGTGTTCGTATCGTATGAGAGTATTCACTTTCCGTCGTGATGCAGAGCATAGTCTGGATTGGGCTTTACGCGACTGGTGGTGGTAGTCGACGCGGCTTTGATGGCGATCACCAATGCATGACAGATGCTGTTGAATCTGGTCGAGAGACTCGGGGAAGCATAAACGTTCATCATTCTTCTCTCAGCTTTTGCTGATATGCTCGGCTGTATTCTATTCGCCATTGATGACGGCCTCGCAAGACATCGAGCCAGACTCCTCGTTGTCCAAACCACCATCAATAATTGTTATGTAATATCATCATTCGTTACAGTTCGTTACCATCGTGTACCATCACTTTAACGTCCTGAAATCCTTGAGCACATCCGCGAGAAGTCTCTAACTTCTGCGTCGCTCATCCCAAGGACTCTCGTCCGCATACCGCATTCCACTGACTCCCGTGTCCGCGAATCGAGTCTGTTTGGGTCTGCTGCGACGTCCGTCTTCTCCAGAATATTCTGTATCTCGATCCAGATCCGGTGCGCTCGTTCTGTTACCGCGCCTATCTCTCGGATCGCGATCTCTCGGATCCCTGGGATCTCTGTCCCTTGGATCGCGATATCGAGGGTCTCTGTCTCTTGGATCCCGATCACGATAGTCCCGTGGAGGTGGTGCACCTAGATCGCCATATCTCGAGCCCATGGGCGGGCCTGGTGATCCTCCCAAACCAGGACCCATGTCATCATACGGTGCAGGGGACTGGTTATAACCTCGACCAGGTGGCGGACGATGTGAAGGAAGTGGACTCTCATATCTACGATCACGATCACGATCACGATCTCTGGGATCCATCGGAGGAGGCGGTCGGGATCCTGGTTCTGGACTACGACTTGGATATCTTCCCTGTGCGCGCCGGATTGAAGGATTGCGCAGTGGTGGCCCACCTTGATAGGCGTCCGAACCAGCTGGCGGAGGTCCGCCGTGGCTTCTTGACGGTGCTCCCTGCGGTTGTTTGGCAACGTGCGATGCAAAGAGCGGACTCGCGGAGGGCCCAAATGAAGGACCAAATCCATTCGGGGTCGGCGGAGAGTAGGGCTTTTCATGAGAGGAGTTACGCCTTTGCTGTGGATCATCATATGAGACTCCCTCGAAGTAGTCCGAACCTTCTTGCTGCTGCGTCGGTGTCGGCTCATGACTCTTTGAGTGTCGCAGGACTTGGTCGCGGTAGTCATGCCTTGATGTTGGGCGACTCCCGGAAGGCGTCGAACGGCGAGGCTGAGGACTATACACTGGATCTTCATCTCCAGCATCCCAAGCTTCGTCCTCCACTGCTTCAGCAGGAGGTCGGTCAGGCTCAAGCTGCGCACTGCGCCGCCTGTGATGGCCATGGCCGGGATCTTCTCGGCCCAAGTAGCGGTTATCATAGGAGCCTGCAGCCGAAGGCGGAGGTCGCTCGTCGGGATGGAGATGGTAACTGTCAGGGTGACTTCGGCGCCGGCTACGATCGCGACTGCTGCTTGCCTTTCGACCATCCCACAGATGTGGGCTGCCGACGTTTTTCGCTATCCGACCGAAGCTCGACGCAGCTTCTTTCCCTTTGCCCAGCATCGTTTGGCGCGGGCTGAGTGCTGGCCGTTTCGAGTTCCTTCTCACAATTCCAGGCCGGCCGTCAACATGTCGGTATAGCGGATTCTGGAAGTAAGCCAAGGCCCGCCCTCTGGAATCCACTGAGCCTTCATCGTCTGTTGGTACGTCCCCATCTCTCCTTGCCATAGGCTGGCTGCCATGGATCCTTTTCTGCCTTTCCGGAGGAGGATCATGATGCACCTCGATATCACTCTGCCTTCGTTCCTCTTCTTCGGCTTCCTTCCTGAGGCGTTCGGAGACACCTTCATACCAGGCGACCATATGCTTATCCGGCTCCAGCGGAAAACACTGCCTCGGCAAGATTTTGGGGAAGAGGTCACCAGTGTCTTGGTCTTTCACGTCCCAGTGTGCGACTGCTTCGCGAATGAAGTCCGCGTGTTCGTCTGGACCTAATAGAAGCTGAATCGTCTGCCACATGATCCAGCCCTCAGTCTTCAGTGCCGGCACTGTCGGATCGTTGAATGCCTGCGCATGTGTGAACGCCGGAGGCTGGAGACTGTGTAGACAACCCAGACTCTTGTAAATGAAAGCGATGCTCTCGTGCGGTGTCCCGAGGAAGAGCTTGTCGTAATCGCCATGCATGTCGCGATAGAAAGCAGCCAGTTGGCCAGGGGTAAGGTCGGGTTGATCGGAAGGGTCATAATGCTCGTTCTACCATAGGTCAGCACACTCCATGTCTGAGAGATCCTTGTCGCGTATACCATAGACGCTTTCAAGCCTCTTAGCAGACTCTTGAGCTTATCGGTTCCGGTCTTGTCCTGCTTGAACAGATAGCCCCAGTACTCGTAAGCCTCTCTTTCCTCAATCCTATTCTCATGCTCGTCGACGCTCTCAGCTCCGGCCGCACCTGGGCTATGCTCGTCCAGCGGTGGGGTTGGCTGTGGTGGTATCGGCGTCGCCATCTTCGCGACTCAGTCTCGTGCGGGATTCCCGGATCGCGATGCTATCTCGCGATTGCGCTGCCGTCGCTAGGCTTGCGCACGCTCCGGACGTGAGACCGTACTGTGTAAACTTAGCGTACTGGGCTGAGAGTGCACTCAGGGAGGTGTTTCTTGAGGTTCGAAGTGAGGTCGGTTCCAGGAATAGTAATCGCTCTTTCAGCTCCTGACAGGACGTGTGCTCGTTAGTAAGGCGTGATAGCTATAGTCGCAAGATGGACTCGAGCTGACTTCATGGTATACAATAATGCCGACACCCGACTGCACGTGTGAAACAGTGCTGGGAAGTGCTGGGTAGTGCTGTGGAAGGTGGAGTGTGATATGTGGTCTTGTGCTGCTACACATGTACTACTGTACATACACGTCTGGTCCTACGTCACTGGTGTGGCTGGTGGGGCTGGCTGATCCCTGCGCTCACGAAGATGGCCCAGGGGTTGCCAATATATCAAGGAAGGCGAGTGACAGGTGCGACAAGAGTGTCGAGAATAGACGTGTGATCAAAGTCTCGTCATTCCGAGTATATATAAGCACACGGCAGAGAAGAAGCATATTGAAGCCGATCTCGCCTGTTTTACAACTCCTTGACCCATCGCTAAATGCAGCAGTCCGAGTCCAGTCCAGTCTGTTGTACAGAGTATACAGTGTTTGGGAAGAGCGAAGAGTTAATTTACCAGGAACAGAGAAGTGTCTCGCTTTACTCCTTCTTGCCTCCGCCGCCAAACCAGCTCAAGGCTCCCTGCTTCATATCTTTCATCGAGGCTTCCATCAGCTTCTTCGTCTCTTCGGCTTCTTCTTTCAGCCACTGCTCGCCGTTCTCGCGAATTTGCTTCTCGAGGTGCTCGTACTGTTTCTGTCCTTGCTCGCGAATCTGATCGCTCAGCATCTTGCCTTGTGCCAGGCCCTCTGCGACGCTTTGACCGTCTGCAAGGACCATGCCTCCACCCATTGCGGCACTGCCCTTCATCCCGAGTCCGCCGGCGATGCTTCCAAGAGATAGCTTTGGTCTACGTTTTCGCTCTTCCGCCAGTTGCTCGTTAAATCGTTTCCGTGCTTCGGCTTCGCGGCGAGCAAATTCTTCGGGGATTGATTTACCTTCGAAGGATTTGATGACTGTGCGGATGTCTTCTGCGCCCATGGTTGCGACGTACTCTAGGAATGGGATGAGTGCGACGAGATCTTTAGTGTGTCCATCTTTGGCATCGCCGCTCCACTTTGGGAGAATGATGGCATTTTCAGGTTGGTTCTTGACATGTCCGGCATGGGTGTCGATGATCAATGTCTTGTTTAATGGCCGGTTGAGGTACGAAAGGTCCTTGATATATTCGCCTTTCTCGTATTTGGTGGCTTCTCTGCCCAGTGGCCATTGAATGAAGTGGTATGGATCGAGCTTGGCAATGACTGGCTGTGCAATGCTTGCTGGGGTGGATGTGAACAAGACCAGCTCGTAGTATTGGGAAAGGTATCTGATGAAGTAATCAAGTCCAGGTCGTTTCGCAGTACGATAGCCGTGCTTCGTGTCCCAGGAAGTGTGGATCAAGAGGTCTTCTAGGCTGAGGACGAGTGTGTATTGTGGGTACATTGCTTTCTGACTTGCAGGAATGTCAGGCAAGAGCTTGGGGAATGAAGGCTCTGTGTAGTAGCCCAGCTGACCGCCAAGACGTGCTCGTACGCGAGCATACATCTTGCCCGGTGCCCAGCCTTCCAGGTCGCTCGGCTCCACTCCTTGTGGAAACTCCTCATTGTTGTTGAACGGTCTTGCGAAGTAGGCACCGCCAGCGAGGGCGGCGAAGAGCATGGATGCGTACATATAGTAGAACATTTGGTTGCGCTGTCTATCCTGAGATGTCTCGTATGCGGATCTGTCGTATTCACGCTCTCCGCGCTCTCTACGCTGCCCACTCTCTTCTGCGGCGGTTGTCACATGCATTTGTTCGTCTGAAGGCTGCTTATTGACTACTCGCTCAGTCTTGTTGGAAGCTTCCTTTCCTTGACCAAATTCGAAGTCAAAAGTGGAAGGAATGCCATGTCGTAGGTCGGGTAGCGGCTGTGTCTGCTGGAATGGTGTGGTTGATGTGTCTGTTTGGTGCGTGGTTGTGTCCGGAGGCTGCTGCTGCTCCGACTGTGAGATCTTCTCCTGCGCCGTGTCCCGTATGGTCCCAGCTACAGGCTCGTCTGCATTCGTCTTCTGTGCGATCGGCTCCTGCGGTGCGGGGGCGTCTTCTGCGAGTGATTCGTGTTTTGCAGCTCCTTCATTGGGTCGTGCTCCTTGTATGGGCGATGCCGCTGTTGAGCCGCCGAATTTGATGGCATCTTCAGGCGTCCATGTCTGGTTCTTGGGGAGAGATGTGCCGGGCGATGTCTGTCGTGCTGCGGCTGTCGAGCTGGGGAATGCTTTTGGGGTAGGGGGAGGTCGTGCTGGTGGTCTGCTGTGTGTCGGCGGCGGCGGAGGACGGGGCGGTTTGGAGGAGGAGCTAGCATATGATCGCAAACTCAGTCGCAAGGACGACGCTGGCGCCCGGAGAGCTGCGCGCGGCAGCATGGTGATGTGTGGTGTGGAGGGGATGGTGGTAATGATGGGCATTTGCGAGGTGAACGTCGAGGATTTTGGGGAAGGAGCATGGCGGAGCGGCCCGGGACTTGCCGTTTCGGGACCGAAATGCAGTCTCGTCTCGCGGCGACGACACCTCCTTGTCCCTCCGGCGACCTGCGTGATGGCGCACATCGTGTTCTCATCGGCAGTATTGACAGGATAGAACATCCCAAACTCCCGCATCACCTCCAGCGCAGCGTCCTTCCTGCCAGGATCTCCGCGCGAGTCGGACTCGACTGCGCCAATGACCGCTTCCATCACTGTCGCTTTCTCATGAACGGAGAGGAGACGAGTCACGGTGGCGTAGGGTTTCTTGAGAGGAACCCAACTCACCCACGCCAGGACCCCGGACACATCTGCCCTCCAGGCCATCTAGGAATTGGTTCCAATGCCATTGTCGTGCTCGCATTGGAAAGAGGCTGTATTACAAATAAGCATATGTATCAATAGAACGCCCATAAGACGAATATTCACTTACCCTCTTCACCGCCCTCATCGTACCAGTCCAGGGCGAAGCGGTGCTTCACCACGGAGTCTCCAAGCCGCGCCAGTCTGGTATAGGGGAACCCAGCCACGTCATCCTTGCTACTGTCGTCGCTTCTGAGTATCAAGGCTACCCGCAGCACCTCTGTGTCGCGAAAGGGGTAGAAAAACCCGCCCTCAAAGGAGAGGGCGCCGCCGTGAGGGCTGAAGAAAACCTCTGCCCGTCTTCACCCCAATGGCAATGGTGGTGGTGGCGATGACGGTGGGGGTGGCGGCGGAGTCTCTTCCATTGCTGAGGTGGTGATGATGCTGGTGTTGATGGTGATGATGCTGGTGATGATGGTGTTGATGATGGTGATGATGATGATGGTGTTGGTGATGGTGATGGTGATGGTGATGATGTTGGTGGTGGCGATGGACGTGTTGTGGTGGTAGAAAGAGGAGCAAGAGAAGCTGATTCCTGTGAGTAAAGGATGAATTTGCAATCGAGATTCGTCTCACGGCCTCTACACTCCCGAAGCCCGCCGCAACAATACCGAAAGCTCCCCCCAAACCTCACATCCTTCTCATTCAATTGGCAGAACCTCACAATACCCTTGGAAAACGAACGATTCATAGGAGTGACATGGAAGACAGGCTTATGCCTGGTAGGAATTTCACGTAGGCAGCAACTCTCTTGGTCATCGTGTTCAGAGACAGCCATATCATCGCGACAATGTGCGTCGAGAGCTGCATGCGATAAACAGCTAGACAAGTTCAAACCCACCTCTCCAAACGCGAGCTCATCTCATGGATGAGATGTACTCACACGACCAAGCAAGGTACCTCTATCAACCAACGGGCATCGCAGGGTACACATAGCAATCTATGCATTTGTAATCAGACAGAGTCGTATCATGTCCATGGTCCATTCTGAGACTCACAATCCATAGGAAACCCTACAACTCCCAGTCTGCCCTTGCAGGCACGATTCACTCCGAAATTCGTGTCTATGCCGCTAGCAAAGGAGCGACAAACGCTGCACCTGCAGAACACGTTCCGTGAATATGAACAAATTCACATTATGGTGATGCACATTGCAATACTACGCGTAAACACCACTCGTGAACGGAAACAGTCCCAATAGTAGAGAGCCGCAAGCCCATTATGCTTTATGTTTGCCCCGATTCTCCCTCTAAGACGCACACTTTCACATGATCTAGGGCATAATAATATTTGTATCAATGACGATCCAGACGATATGAATCGACATCGATAGTATCATGCTCGGATGCAAACCAATCATGCCTTACTTCGTTTCTGAGACGATCCATTCACTGAGGGGTGAGAATGCTGCCTTCTCGCTTAGCCGCAACATAAACGAATGCCGCGGAAGACTCAACAGACAGCGGAGCGCAGTCCTCAGGCCAGAAAACCCTTCTATGGAGTAGCAGAGCTGAGCTTTCATTGGTCAATAGCCGAGATCGCCTTCCGTAGACGAGGCCCCTGGAATATATATATGCGGTCTTTCTCGTTTTGCCTTCCTCTTCCTTTCCTTCTTCTCCCCGACGGCGATGCTCACTGCGGTCTTTCTCTCTTTGTTCCGTCAGGTCCGTTTGGACGAGTCGCTATGTGATGCTCCCGTCAACTCAGGCATCACGATCATCAATTTTTGGAAACCGTCCGCCAGGCCGCTGGGCTTGCCTATGTCTGGTGGCATCGTGTCGCTGGTATTGCACTACTTCCGGCCGACGCAAACCTTTTTCATCAGTTCATCTGCCTCATGCGGGTGCCTGAAGAAGATAGTCTCATTGTCCATGCTCGTCACCGTCGTATCTCGTAGTTCGCCGCCTCCAGGCCGTGTTTCTGCCGCCGTTTTTGTTGTCTATGAACGCGAATTTTGCGTGTGCGAGCCGGGAGTTGCAGCGGCGTACCACCACGGTGGCCAGGATATGATCTATGATCGATAGTCGTATCATCATCGCGAGAGTCTCATCACCATCAAGCTCGTCGACTACACTCTGCCATGGCTTCAGCCAAAGGGCGCTGATCTTGTGCAACATACTCTGATTATGTCGGCGCTGTGTCACTTAGATCACGCCAGCGGCCACAACGTCCAGTGCGCAGAAACGATAGCGCGCCTACGACCCTCGGCGCTAGATGTGCCGTGAGCTGAGAGTATATGCGGCACGAAGTCCTCCACAAACTCGCTTTGTGAACGCGCCATATCTATGAGAAACGTCCGCTGACACTGGCTGGGGAACAGGCGCAGCGATCCCGAGTCGAGGAAAGCACAAGAGCATCACTATCGACCAGGAGCATCACTATCATCAGAGGAAGACAATCTGTGGCCGGTACGAAGCAGCAGAAAGAGACGGGCAGCACACTGGCGCAACGGACTGAAAAGGCCACTTGCGGCGAGGCAACGATAGCTACAGATATGGTGGCGGTATAAATGAAGAACAGGGTTGCGAAGACGAACCTGGTAGATCACCCTGCGCGCATTGCATGTCTGGAGCGCAAGAAGAGCCATCGGAGATGTCTCGTGAGGTTTGGCCCATCGCCGGTATCGCATAATTGACGGCAAGACCCATCGTAGATCTACTGGTATCTTCGACACTACTTCGATTGTCGATCCTCTCATCGTATATCGTCACCACAAACACGATCGATTGCTTCGACCCAGTCAATAACCGCAATGCGAATGGCCTGGATGAGAAGCACGGAGACTAGCACATTCCTCGTTGAGCTCCAGGTAAGATGATTGAACCAGTGGATCAATATCAATGAGAACAGTACAAGCCTGTGGGCCTCAATGTTCAGCCCTCAAACCAACGCCTTTGTTACCGGAACGATGTGAAGTCCCTTCTTCCCGAACGCGAAACCCGTCGACACACCTCGCCAGATGGATATGGAATTATTACTCGGAGCAAGGTAGCGATAGCTCATGAACCAGTTCAGAGACTGTTGAACCTCGATGTGGCAGATATAAGTACTAGGACTATGGCAGATGCCGAGGAGAACGGACGGGCTATATCATAGCCTGTTGCCGCGAAGTGTACAGATGGAAACTTTGTGATCGAACAGAAGCTGAGCTGTACACATGGACGTTGTGTGTGTGTCCTAATGGAGCGATGGACACAAGGCCTCAAAGGAGGCTACTGTTGACGCAGTACGATAGCGGTGCGCGAGGACGAGCAAGGACTACTAGCTGCCAACATGACATGGAAACTGCCAGCTCCCTCGACACTCAGTCTACCATTGTCTAGATTCTTATGATAACGGTGTAAGCGAGATTATTGCTGCATATCGCGGCCCAAGCGTACGCTGGAAGACGCTCAAAGAAGTCAAAGAGGCAAAAGAGGCTGAACCACGCCTTGCTCCCTATGCTGCAGACACATTATAACTTAGCATAGTATCATTTTCGATCTACTTCGCATCAAACATCAAACATCAAACATCAAACATTATGTTGGCTGCTGAGACTTGTGCTTCCAGACTCCCACAGCCGTCTGTCTGGCTCATTCGAAAACCCGCAACCAACACCCTCGTCCGGTGCAGCGTTGCGATCGTCACTTTCACCTTACTCCTTTTCAATCCACCCTCGTCCTCGCCTTAGACCCGAGTTCGTTCGTGACGCCCCTGCGGTGCTTGCATTGGCGGCTGAGGCTGTACTTGCGGTCAAGTAAGAGGAGTGGAGCGTGCTGGCTCGATCTTGGATAACACGCCACATGGAATTGAGCTCGTGAGCTCGCTGAACCAGGCGTAGCAGAGAATCGATGAGAAGCTGGATGATAATGCGCCCAGCATACAGTGTGATGAGTAGTGACAGTGCAATATCATTGCGGTTCGTCTGAAGCCGGAGGTTTTGGGGAAGTGCGACGTGGAAGCTGGTTGGAGCGCGTGGTATTGGTACCGCTTTCTAACATCAAGCCGCCTCATCTTGATGAGCCGACTCCAAGGAATAGTGATGTCTGATCTAGATGACACGTCGGTCAATACACCTGACGCCACAGCCAGGTGCTCGAACGATAGTTGTAAAGAGTCGCATGCAGGAAGACTCGTGTGGCGCGAAATTCTTCCATTTACAATCAGCAATCAGAGATAATCACCCAGCAGGTCCATTCCAGCACGCCAAAGGTCATCCGTGGGATCCAACAGTAACGAGGAGCTGATAGGTACCCCGAGCCGCTTTGCTAAAGCAGGCGATGTAATAGTCTGGTAAGAAGGTCTCTTTGGCTTCGTCCGATGTCTTCTTGCTGGCGGGATTAAGAATCGTTGTACATCATACAACTGTTGCGTCCGGACCTCGGCAGCCTCACGGCGTAGTCGGGTGATATGTGCTCTGTCATCGTCGTCGAAGCATTGTGAGTGACCATCTTCTGGCTGAGGTGTGTAAACGAACATGCCAAGAGGGGATCGGTGTGGAATCTTCGGCTCTGACGGCCGCTGTATCGGCAAATCCTGCTTCGACATTGGTACCATCAAGTCTGAGGTCGATGCCCAGCCGTAAGACTCAGGAAGCTCCTTCGCTTGTGTTGTCGGTGGGTGAGGAAACGGGAAGAGCGTGTCGTCAGTCTCGTAGTGCATTATGATGTCCCACGATGCAGAGTAGCCACGGAATGAGGCGGTCTCTGTTGATATAGTATCGATGTTGTCAGTGACATGTTGATCGTGATGCATGTCCGAGACGCTGCATTTGTTCTTGGGGAATTTGGTAAGACCAAGCGACAGCTGTAGTTGTCCGAAGATAGACATTGAGATTGTCGCGTCAAATGTTGTTGATGGAGTAGAATCGTACGGTCGGGCAAATCGAGAGCTGAAGTTTGTGACAAACGTGCCAATAGCTGAAAATAGTCAGTCGCCTTCACAGCTGAAGACGATATATCTTTGACGTCGCGATCGGCTAAAGTCACAGTTCGGCGGCGTACGCTCCTGCAGGATGGTAGCATGCCGTTTGAAGCCTCGTGGATCGAAGATTAGGCAAGCTTCGGAGAAGGATCGAAGGCTAATTCCTTCGCTGATCGTTTCTTATTCTCCGGATTGAACTGAAAAGAACCCTTGGATAGCTCCAGCAGCAAGCTTGGAAGAACGCAGCATTTGGTCGGTTTGAACGTTGCACCAGGACTCTCGTGGGCACTGCGTTGTATCGAAATAGGGCGATGAGCGTGCACTTTTTGGGAAAAGGTTGAGGAGCAGATTACTTAGCGACGATCCTTTGGCGTTCAGATCCCGCGCTAGTTTATCTTCACCAGTAAATATAGGCACATTCTGCGCTACTTATCATTAGCACTTCTTCCTCAAGCCTGACCGTTGTAGTGAAGGCTAATGCTGTAACAAGCGTCCATACCAGCGTCCACGTGTGCCAGCTTGAATCTCACAGCGCCTAGCATTGACGACACCATTGATCTAGTATTGAGACCACCGCAAGTCTGCAAGTCTCGATGGTCGGTACACGCCTGCCAGAGAACCCTCGCGTGCAAGTACCCAGCTGAGTCCTGCAAGCAAGGACTTCTCCTGCAGTCTGCAGCACGTAATTTCAACATCCTTGAGCGGCTTGTTCTGATCGATCGATGTAGCGACGGATCAATCTGAATGAGACCGTCGCACTATCAAGCAGGATCTCGTGTCGTGGAACGCACGTTTTCCAGACGGTGCTCGTGGAGTGGTCGGATCTCTGGACATCCTTGATTTTGATTGCGGTGTTGTTCCCGGCCACCAGAATTGCTGGAATATCTGTGTGGTCCACAGTCTCACATACCCGCTTCTGTGCCATTGATGCTTCTTCCACGTTGTATTTTCCCTTGCCCAGTGTGTGTGCTCTTCCGTTGAGCCAGGTGCCGAATCTCGGACTACATCCCGTAAAACGCAACCTGGGCGCAGCGTAGAGCACTCGCCCCGGAACACCCACATTGGCCTCGATCATGAATACTCTCAGAGAGCACCACGTCGGCTGCTACTGCCCTGGTGTCTGTGATTGCTGAGAAACGATGTCCGCAGTTGGCATGGAGGTGCCTGCAAGCGCTTCTGCTGGAAGAGGAGGGGGTTGCTGTTGCCGTTTGCGACCCTGCGGCGACGAGAAGTGCCAGGCAACTCATATGATTTCCATCTCCTCAGCACTGTGTACCACTCCTTCTTGATTGACGTGTTCCTCTGGTTGCTCAGACGGCCATCAATCCCGAGACACTGCGGTCGACCACGCTGCGAGCCGCCGAACATTTCCGTGGCAATCTTTGTCGCGACAGTCACCACGTTCATCGCGCCTCCAGGCTGGGCAACCGTCCTTTTCGTTGCTCGCTTTGATGAGCTTGCGCTCCCTCTATGAAAGAGTCTTGGTATTTGCATTTGCCATGTCCGTGTGAGATTGAGGTCGACTGCCAGTGTAGCGATCGAGTCGTCGACCGCCTCCGCGATAGTCGGTTCTGCCGTTGCAAGTATCGCCCCTTGCGAAGAGAGCTTCGGCCCGGTCGAAGCGCCTGTCACGTTTGCTGCCAATTGGACTGGCTTTCTGCTGCGGTGTATCGTAGCTATAGTTGTTCCAGTACTGATCCTCGCAAGCTACGGCCTCGTCTTCGCATGTCCGTGTGGACTGGTGAAGGTCGGTCGAACGGACAGACTTAAGGACGACTTCGCGGAAGCGAGGCTCGAAACGGCGCCAGGCCTGCAGCATCTGTACTTGTAACGACGCTATCGGGGCCTCGCGGGCGATGCAAATCATTGACATGATGTAGTCAATCACTGACACACCCTTCTTGACATCAGGGCAACCCTGAGATGCAAAAGGAGTGACCGTGGGCCGTAGTGCGTTGTGAGGTCTCCTGCGGCGATTGCGGCGCGGTGTGATCTTGACATTCATGCGTTATCTTGTAGATTGTAGAGCCGGATGGAAACGAGAGACTGTGGACAAGACGTTGTTGTTCCAATAACTGCGCGTGAACGTGAATGCCTATGAGCAAGTGGAAATACAGCTGGTATTGCTGCCTGGGAGCGTTATGGTGGCTTCACGGTCCCCGTGAACTGCGAGTTAAGGCCGGCCTACGGAGCTCGTGATCAAAGGATATATAGTGTGGTTTTGACTCAGCCGTCACCTAGTGATAGGTCTTGCCAACCATCACTAGGGCGGTGTGAGGGATCACACATTATGTTCGCCTTGGCTAATTGGTTTCTTAGTTCAATTCTCACAAGGACCACGGTTCAAATCTTCTTTTTTTTTTTGGCCCTTTTGGGTGCCAAAATTTGGTTACTTCTTATGATTGCTGATAGAAACGATATTCTCAGTACCATATATGCAATGTACCTTGTGCTATCGATGTGATGCGCATTATGCGTGCCTTTTTGCATCTAACCGTGCCAACGAGTCGTTGAAGTCGTGCATATTGATTTGGAGTTTGACGCTGGGCATGTCATGTGCCGCCGTATCAAGCACCAGCTGCTTCTAGCATGTCTGTTTTATTCTCTCTCATATTACGGTAATAGCATCTACCACTTCTCTGATCTCTTCCATCGCCAGAACATCCAGGCCGCCTTGCAAGACATCGATGTCTCCTCCCTATCAGTGCCGAACGCGAAGCAGACTGCCGAAAAACCATACGCCGCTCACTACAAGTCAAATACCAGCTGAACAGGGCACCGGTACCGCAAGAAGAGCCTATCGATGATAACGGCGAAGTCAGGGAAGCGCAAGTGGTCGATTTGTCGGTATCGAGGCGGACTGCGTCACGGATGGGACACACAATGGAGTCAAGGACAAGGTGCGGCAGCAATCAGTAGCCAAGGCTAGTCCTGCTGTCTCAGGTATAGACCAATGTCTACGAGAAGGTGGACGCTCAGTGCCGCCGGGTCATCTTCGTCAAGACCGTCCTCATTGACCCAGCTGTCAGGTCACCTCGATACTGGAAAAGCGATTTTGGCAAGAGCAAGGACATGAAAGCAGAGTGTGGCGAAAGAGTTGACACGATCCATCCTCCTCAAAGTTGGGTTCTTACAGTACGAGCGTACCACATGCAGGATGTCCTCGTCTCTCTACAGCGCGCTGCATCCAACCATCACTCCAAGAAGTGTATGAGTCGAAACGAGTGCGCAACACATCATCCGTCAGCGATTTCGCATACGCATACGCCAACAACTTCGTACACCACGACAGCGCGAAGGTAAAGTTCGAAGACTTAATGACTCCCATTTGCCTCACGTCGAACACGCTCGCTGTCAAATCTACGATCGCCATCAGGCTGTCCTTCTTACCCTTCACGCAAGGCGATAACGCATGGTGGATTGGATCATGACTGCTATCGATCGACCTGGGAAGCTGCGCATCGGTTCAGCCCAGAAGATACTTCATGGCCGAGAGACATACCATTTGACATATTTTACTATGCCTATCGAGCTTCGCAAATTCCTAGTCTTCGGGGTCTAGGTGCGAATTTGGATTGATACTGAACGGATCAGTAACGCCGGTGGATCAAATGATCAAGCAGCGATGAGTCCTTCTGGAACAGACGAGAATAGACATGACACCGTGGTGAATTGACGAGCTGGAAGCCGGGAGCCGTCAGAGCACGGCTGGGTATTGCTGGACAAGGTTCTACATTGTAGGCCAGTCACTTGGCGGATCCGCGCAATCAATTCGAATGGATTGCGAGTGCGAGAATGTCACATGCTTCTACATCAACAATAATGGGATTAGAGGGTCGCAAGCTCTCGAAGGAAGCCGACGGACTGAAGGCCGCATACTAGCAGACTCCCACCCAACAGGGAATCCGACACCGAGACTCTGTAGGATTGTCTCCGGGATTTATTACTGTCCCAAACTTGCTGGTCAACCCCAGGAAGATCTCTGATAAAGGAGATCTTGAGCTTTGTCACGACCAACATCGGTATGATAGCAGCGACCATTCGAGCTGTGGGAATGCTAGTTGCCCTGACAGATACTGAACGCTGTTCGAGCTACAAGAACGGAAGCCCAAGGATAATCCATGCTCATGACTTTGACTACCGTCCGAGTCGAGGGCTTGTTGGACGAATATCGCTTGATCGGTGTACAGTACAGCTCGAAGGTTCTGACAGTATTCAGGAAGTGGAGAAGTGCATCAATTCTCGAGCCAACGACCTTATGTCTCACAAACATATGCTCTGTCAAGGGAAATCGTCCGACAAGTGGATACACCGCAGGAGAACGAATGGTTCGAGCTTGCAAGCTGTCATTCGTCATCAAGCTTGGCCTTCGGAAACAAGAAAGCTTGGTTTCTGCTGGCGGTCTGCCAAAACGGCTTCTGAACCACAAGAATTTGATACTGGCGCTACACCTCCAGCCATCTGTATCTGACTACGATGAGGAGCTGGTTGAGGTGATCGCGGAACTGATCCGCAAGTGCGAGTTCCTGGAAAACATTGATTGACGCTGCGCCATGGCCAGAATTGGTCGACTCGAATGCAGAGCAGATACCATAGGGAAATGCACATTGAAGTTGAGAGAAGATGGTGAGCCTCGACACAGTCATGGATTATGGAGTGAAAGACTACGCTGAGTCGAAGGAAGGGTACCTGGAAAGATCTGTCAAGTCCTCACATATTTGAAGGAGAGCAGGGTACTCCCTCCTTGAAACGACTGCTCCTATCTTACTTAGATTCGTCGATGTGCTGCCAAAGACTCATCAGTACTGATCGACAATTGCGGAACGAATCTTGTTGTCGATGTTCGGTATCCTCAGACACAGGAAGTATGGATCAGTCATGAAGGACTGTGTGTGGTTCTCCATATCTTTGTATGAAATGATGCTATATGACCGTCTTGTGAGCGTGAACTTAGCCGGTCATCCCACGAGAGAATGTTGACAAGATAGAATGAGTAGACGGATCCGGTCTCTGTGTATCATCCGTCTCGAGAGGCTGGCGTCGCTGCTATATGTATGCTAGTGACTCTCGTCCTTGCAGATTTTCAAGTGGCCGACTTGCGACGAGTGACTGCTACATCCCAGCTCGCGACGTACAGGATCACCGGATAGACAGCCCATTAGACTAACGAGATAATTTCCATACAATCCAAACTTCCGATTCAGGTGAAGTTCATATCCAACAAGGATGAAGATGATTTGTATCGAGTGGAACGCCTCGTGGTTAGCATTGATGTCCAGAGCCAGATTGATATCCGGTCGCCGCTCGCTTGTGAGTCTCACCTGAGCACTAAGTGCGACTGCATTACAGCATTGCTGTCTGGAAGGACAGATTGGGCCACGAATTACTGCCCTATGCCAGATTCCTAGCCGGCGGTCGGTGCTTGGGAGATGCGTGCCAGAGGTAGTTTACAGACGGGCCATAATCACGCCACTATTTTCTTTTCTGAGAGCCGGTGCATCCAAGAGATCCTTCATTTCCGCCCTAGGCCAGTCTGGGTTCATCGAAGGATCTGGCCGATCTTCCCGATCCCAAGCCCACTTCTCCTGAAGCTCTGGTGAGAGTTGGCCTTCCAGCATGTCGATGATATATTTGCCGAGGACAGGGAAGAACTTAAAGCCATGAAAAGAGCCGCAAGTTGCGACATAGAGACCTTCAGCAGCTGAGTGAGGGGAGATGATGAAGTCGGACGAGGTTGTGAACGCGTCCCTGAAGGGTTGGTTAGCCGCGATCAGATTCATAACCGATTGAATTGTCATACCAGCAGATTCGATATTTGTCCATCTTCCAGTGTGCACCCTTCTGGCCATAAAAGACCTTGTTTGCATGATCGATATCCTCCTTGAGACGTCCAGATACTTCCCATTGTGCGTAATCTGGCTTGTTTGGTGGGGCTGAAAGTACTCGTCCGGGCAAAACCTCTTGGTGATTACTGAAAATTGTTTGTCCCCACCATTTGAGCTCCCTGTCTTTGGTGGGTGGCAAACTACCAATGAATGGTAAAGGTGATGTATAACCTTGAACGCCGACTGGCATCTTCGCGAATCTGTCGTATGACGCATTGTCCAGTTTGGTCATGCCAGTCGTGATGCCGCCAGCCAGTATACGATCACCAGATCTCAGAGATGATATGCCTGTCTTGTCGGCGCTGTATTCCAGAAGTTTTGGTGTATATGCACCAGTACTGAGAATTGTATGTGCTGCTTTGAGACTTTGCCCATTCGCAAGCTTGACTCCGACACAGCGCATGCCGCTGCCGAGCTCTAGAGAGTCCACATCTGCGACGACATACTTTACTCCCAATCTCAACGCTTCCCTCGTAACAGCACGCAAGCAGTCACCGGCAGCACACCAGCCGCTCGTCTTGTTGATAAGAACATCCTTGACGTCACCAGAGTAGTCCGCATCCTCGAACAAGCCACCGAACATCTTCTTCGCTTCGTCTACCTTGACAGCCTTCAGATCTGCCTTTCGTCCGAGCTTGGTATAGTTGTCGATGACCTCCTGAGCATAGTCACTTCGACAGATCCAGTAGATCCCGGTCTCGTGGAAATATGGCCGGAAGAGTGGATCATGCTTGAAAACGTCTTGAGATTCGATGCCCATACGGCAATAGACGATATCGTCGTAGTCAGCTCTCACGACTTTGTTCCAGTCCCAGGAAGCTGCGACACGGCTGTCTGCATCGAAAGCATCTCTATCCACGATTGTTACTGAGGCTTTGGGATACTTCTTGATCAGATGGTATGCCGTAGATACGCCAAAGACGCCGGCTCCAACGATGAGGTAGGATCGTGATTCTGCAGACATTGTGACGATCGTGTTTATGCTGAAGACTCACTGAAGAGGATTCGGAATCAATATAGATCAGGTCGCGGCGTTAGCTTGGTGGCGGCCCAGCGGTATGTGTGGGGTAGGGTCAAAATGACCAAATTGGGAAAACCGGTCCACAGTGACGCTTTCGAAGCGGCTTTCGGCGGTCTTGGCCCCGCATGGGAAAGGCGACATCGGATTGCGTTGCCCTGCCTGGCCACGTCAAGTCAAGGTGTGCTGCTGCAATTTGATTGTGGTGAGAAGCTCACAAGATCAAGCTCAATCGAGCCATGAGAGCGATGTGACCTGGAGGTGTCAACGAAGATCGGAGAGGAAAAGCTAGACCGAAGGATGTAGTGAAGTCGGGACAAGCTCATTCTGCCACCATACCCTGTCAGGGTAGATACTTATTACTGGATAGAGTCTATGCCGTGGGAGGCAAGACCTTTGTGCAACGTTCCGAAATGAGCAACGGAGTCCCGTCGATAACCGCCGGATCGATTTCACAATCGCGTATCCCTACCGTCGACCAAGCCATCGAGGACCGTCTATGTTTGTGCTCCCTCAGTGGCAGTTCGCCTGCAAAGAGTTGTCGAAATGAATGCAAGCATCATGTTGATATGAACTTATGGGCCGAGTCCATGTCCATCCGGCGATCTCATGGCTGCTGGTCGATGTTCGCTGGCTCAAATGGGCATTCCTGGGTACGCGTCTCTGGTTTGTTGACAGCGAGTCCAGGTCAAGACTGTCTAGGCCGAAAGTCTGCTACGCTATACCATGCAAGATCAATGCCAAGGGTACAACTTGGCGGAGTGTCTTCCCGGACCAGCAAAAGACCGGAGCTTCGTGCCATGCCCATTCCAAAGCTGTGAACCTGACAGCAAGCGAAGCGCAGATCGCTCCCAGGTGCGGACATGTTCATTTGTTGTTGGTGGGCAGTAAGTCTCGCTCGATCGTTGTGAGTATATGGCCTCAACTATATCCTTGCGGAACCAGACATTTGTAGCACACACGCGCGGCGCCATTTTGGACATCAGTTCGTCAATCCTGCACTCCGGCGTCTCATGAAGTCGCCAAGTTTACAGTCGTGTTGTCAGACTCTGGCTAGTCGGGTCACTTGGAAATGGGAGGTCAGTGGCTGAATGCATCCTGGATGCGAAGAGTGTCAGCCTCAATCATTCTACTCAAGATATTGCGGTAGACTTTGTAGCAGACCATCGAGAATTTTCTGTCTTCTAATCGCAGCTGAATACCCTACTGATCAATTTGATAGGGGTCCGTCGCTGGCGGTTGCTTCTAGGTCGGAGATAAGTTATAGTCTGACATGATCAATCTTCTCGCTCGTATTCTCTGAACACTCTGTAGTTTTCTTCCGAAGAGCAATAGTGGATGTCTGCGAGGAGCCTGATCAAGATCGACAGCGTCGAACGTGTAACTACCAAGTGATATCCGGGTATCCATGAGGTCGCTATCGTCACCCGAGATTTGTAGGCGTTCCAGCTGATCGATGCGGAGCTCCGAGCTTTTAGATAACGTTGGTGGGCCGTTATGACAGTAGAAGCATCAATGCAGACTTACTGTACATGTCCAGGTACGCAGTATGTTTGTTGTTGTTGATGGCAGCAGCACGGGTTACTGCTTGAATGTTGATGTCTGAATCTGTAAGCAGGTCAAGTATGGAGCGCGGAGATAAGGACAGGCCATATCATGCTCCAAGTACGAGGACTGGCTACGCTATATTATGGATAGCATGTCTCTTGTTCGAGGACGAAAGTCAAGATCAGCAGTGCTTGTTCGCAATGAACCAAGAGCGTAAAGCGTGTGTCAAGTGTTCCGGTACATTGTGTTGGTGTCCACAAAGAATGTTTACGAACGCCTGTAACGTCTGAGACCAGGGTGGAAGTCCCAATTGATTTCACATTTGTTTTGTCCTCGCTGCTCCTTTGGCCTTGTTCATGAGTTCACCGACTGCGTTGTCAGCGGCGATGACGATGGAGGCTTGATCTCAATAGTCATCAATCGCCGCCTGAGCCACCCGATGTACTGTAGTTCAGGTGACTGTGTCGGGATCCGGAGGGTATGATAGCAGCTTGCTGCAGTATGTCATGTCATTTTCGGTGAAGTCTCCTCTGAAAGTTTGTGTTTTGAGATTCTTCAGCTTTTGCAAGGAGGTTCGCTCTATGAGACTGTGCCGGTCGATGTCCCTCTGGCATAGCCCTGCCGAATGATGTGCCGATGGAGCATGTGAGCATGTCTGGAGGGAGTTCCGGCACGCTTGGAATCGCCTGGCGAAGAGATAGTACGCTCGAATGAGATGTTAAACGATAGTTCCCAGCCTCAACAGAGCCCCTGCTGTTCCTCGCGCAGACTCTTGTCCAATGTCCAGCCTGATTTATGTACCTCGCGTAGTGCGCGCGGATCGTCTCTTTCCCTTTCTGTTGCATAGCACCGTCGTCTCTCTTTCTAAGCAGAGCGCATGTTGGTGAGCGGAGCTTTCTCCTGTCACAGACTGAGTTCTGGTTCGTGCCTGTCGGTCGCTCGATCGTCGGCCAAATGTGTTATTCGACGATGACAATCTTGGACACAATGGCTCTGCTTCTCGGGAAAGGAATCGAGGGTGATGCTCGAGACGTTGCGGAAATGGGACGCGTCGACGTAGTTTTGTACCGCCATCAGGTCGCGACCACCCAGATGATCTCGTAGCGTGCACGAGAGGGATAGCGTAGGGAAGCTGTGCTTGTGTCGTTGCCGTTCAGAGTGGTTGTTATCCGAATTCTATGATCCATGCGTCTCGAAGGCGCAGCTTGGATGTGATATTCGTGAAGGTAAGCGTCCAGCTGTTAATGATAAGACCAAAGGTGGTAGTTACCCGATACTCATCTATTGCCTGTACTTGAAAATGGATTAAAGAAGTTTGTATCAGCTGGAGACCACAAAGCCGGCAGTTCTAGAATCTGCGGAAGTGATGCGCGTGTCATCGCGTATAGCTGTACGACTGTTGCCAGATCGATTGCCTCCACGACAGCCTGCTGAAAATTGTTCAAGTCTGCACAAAGAAGATCGGGCATGACAGGACCCCTCATCCATGACTAGAATATCGAGATGACGCAAATAGAAAAGACTCGAAGGACTAGAAGTTCCAGAGAGCAACACATCAGTTGAACAAGCACTCTGAAGCAGCTTCTCATCATCTCGAACCCAGAGAGCTTTGGGGTCCTTGCCTGTCAAAATTACCGACCATTTGAAGGGTGCCTTGCACCACTGACAGTGCGTATGGCGGTGCTTGGCGGTAAGAACTTCTTGCTCACTGGTGTCTGGCGGATTGATGACGGTTTTGGCTGAGGGGCATCAGACAATTTGACTTGTTCAAGTTCCTGGAGCCCATCATCGAATATATGTCTGAGTTCATATCTGTTTCATGGATTGATTGTTTCGCCTTGTAATCTGATGATAATTTGGTGCTTGCCCGGCTTATTGCCCAAATACACACCATTGTTGTACGCTATTGTAGAGTCTCAGGCGCCTAGTTGATCCGCAGAATGCTGCGTGCCTTCCATTTTAGAGCTGTGCGTTTGTAAGTGAAGTATTTACAAAATTTCAGACCAATCTACACTTCCACAGCAGCACATCTTCAACTCACCAACACAATTCCATCAACAAAATCTCTCCACAACAATCATGGCAACATACGCATCGACTCCAATCTGGCGCCCTGGTCGTATGACCATTGAAGACGATGGATCTGTGCTGCGCTTCGCCCGTGACGGCTACCGCTACGAATTTGTCGATCCCTCCCTTCTCCGCAAAGCGCTGGTCGTGAAGCACCCTCATCGGGTTGAAGAAGATCCCTCCGCCCACAACCAATCTCTGGCGCATATTGGCGATGCGGCGGCGAAAGCGAGCCTCACCACAAAGAGGCACGAACAAGGCCATCACATGGGTGAGTGGTAGTGGAGAAATGCAAACGGGTGAGAATTTGTACTGATACCCTCTCAGCGGTCTGGCGCGAGTACCATGACAATGGTCTCGGCTGCAACACGTTCTTGGCCGACCGAGCGGATGAGACGGGACTGTCGGCGCGGCTGGTGTGGGAGGATGGCTCGGGGCAGGATTGGGGGTTCCCACATTGGGACTTCGATACGCACGAGAGAGCAGACGCCGTGGAGGCCGTCTTTGGTGCTGTGTGGCTGGACTGTGGGAGAGATGTCCTCGTGCTGGAGGAGGTGATGCGGCAGTTTGGAGTTTGGTGGCCGGAGGGCGCCCAGGAGTGGGCCAATTTCTACAGGATGATGGAGGACTGGAAGCGGACGAGTGAGCGAGCGAACCCACGATGGTGAGCCACCATGTGGCGATGCCGCCGGACAATAGTACGTGGTGTGATGACATGAATGAGATGCTTGGAATCACGCAACCTCCCCTGTGCTCTTCGAAGCTCCCAACGATCGTAAGCTACCATGTAGCGGTGCCTCCGGATGATAGTACGTAGTGTGGCGGCATGAATGAGCTGGATGGAAGACGAAACCTCCCTCGGTAGAGGCATTGACTACCGTGCTCTCCAAAACTCCTGACGATCCAAGCACATGCTCATCTTGTGGTATGATCACTAACAGTTTGCAGTGTAGAGAGCGCTGGTGGGATGAGACAGGCATATATGTGAGCAGAGGACTCACCACAAGAGCACTCCCCACGAATGCAGTGCTACTGAGCCTCTGATTGTCGTATCCTATCGTGCTTCATGGCATGCCAGAGCGAGACGAGATGCCTGGGAAGCCAGTCTATCATATGTATCGAGCCGACTACCGAGTAGTCGCCTTCACCGTGTAAGCTGCAAGTGGCTTGTTGCTGGGAGTATCACGACATCCCACCTCGCCGCAACGGCGCCTCTGATGTCAACAGTGACGCTGAGCTATCGTGAAGACAGACGTGCCGTTGACTGTAGCTCGTCAAACGGAGACATCGAGCAGGAAAGTCAGGTGAGGTGTACTGAAAGCCTCTTATCGGCAGCAATACGCTTCAGAACATTCATCGCGACGCTCAGCGATCGTGGAGGCGAGCGTATATTCGACCGCGGCATACCGAATGGAGATACGAAGAGATGTGAGAGCTTCAACCGGTGTCTTTCTCAGTCACAAGAGTCGGTATCTCAGCAATTGATAGTCCTGGCAGCAGATGGAGAGTATATTGCAGCGGAGAGATGGATGGAGTGATCGCGGCGTACTGTGGCAAGCAAACATGGTGTGATTCTGCTCGGATACCGTGTCCCGCGGTATCAGGGAGTAATTCAACCGTCCGTGGTCTGTACCTCAGAGAGTCAGAGAGAGAGAAAGGTCAAGTCGAGCCTCCCATTGTCATATATCCCATCCCAGGTTCGACGTCTGTTCAGCGACACCGAGCACGACTAGGCGCCGATGTGCAACAACAGTAGGACATACACTGTGCTTGGCATTGAGATAAGCTGCACGTCCAGCTACAAGTGACCAGGTGCGGAGGTATAGAGACGATGCATGGGTAAACATTCTCGTTCTTGAAGAAGAGTGCATCGTTTGTGCGTGCAGTGTGTGGAAGCGGAAAAAGGGGTGAAGTCGGCTTTGAGTTCGGTGGATCGCCCGCAGCAAGCAACACCCGGCCCACCTTTCTCATGCCATGAAACCAGTGCACCGACGACCAATCATAATTATTGCATTGAGCCTCATGGTATCATGCGAGGATGCAAGACACGCCGCATCTTGGCCAGGCATCCTGGTGAGGCTCACTGATCAGGTGGGTCTCCCTCCAAACAGCACCGACGAGCTTGTCTGAGCATGACGCCAGAAAGAAAGACACATGTACATGGGAAGATCGTGCAGCTTCGCGCACAGAAGACATCTTGTGCATAGGATGCCCTCGCATATGTCTCGTATCGTACGCGAGGTGCGTCCGTCTCTGGACCCACAGGGAACCTTCGACGGCATCTGCGGCTTTGCAGTGTCTGAAACGATGTAAAGGCGCAGCAAGTCGACTCCCCGATGTCCGAAATAATGCCACTAAGCATCTGTGTCTCGAGAGCGCGCAGCACGTTGCATAAGCCTTGTGTCCATGGGAATGAGCCATTCGGCGGACGGCATTTGAGGATTTTGTGCAATTCGATTTGCGGGGGTGCAGCATGGACGTGGCGCTTGTGCTGGGTGAAACGTCACTAGCGTTCCTCGGTGTTCATTGGCGATACGAGGTATACGAACCTGGCCAATCAATCCCACTTTACCGCATTGAAGATCTTGCTTTATATACCCGCCATGGACCCCGTTTCTGCCATGTGGTTTCGAAAGAATATCTCCTCCATACGTTCAAGCATCAAACGCCAAAATGTTGCTGGAGACCACGATTCCGACCTCGCACCTTGCTTTGACAGCAGGAGCGTTTGTGGCAGTGGCTTTCGTTTTCACGGTGTTCATTCTTCCCAGCTTTTCGGCAGCGGAGAAGTATCTCAGCAGAACGCCATGGGTTGGCAGGAGACACGAAGCGTTTGCTCGCTTCAGAGCTGGCCTGCGATTCCTCACGGACTCACGGACGATGCTCATTGAAGGCTACGAGAAGGTGTGAGCTGTCCAGGTCATGATCGCATTATTTGTGGCTGACTTCTTGCAACAGTACAACAAGCAGAACAAGCTTTTCGTGCTGCCTCAGTTCAGCACGGAGCCACTTGTTGTGCTCCCAGCCGACAAGATGGGCGAACTAGTAAACCTCTCGGACGATCAAGTTGATCCTCATCTGGTCAACCAAGAGTCGATCGCCACTAAGTACACCACTGGCTACGATGTTTCGGATGGTCCTCACATTGATGTTGTCCGCCGTCAACTCACCCGACGACTACCTCTCCTCACAAACGACGTTTACGACGAGTTGAAGCTCTCTATGCAAGACCAATGGCAAGTCACCGACAAGGAATGGTCCACTGTCAAGACATACCCAACGTGCATGAAAATCGTCTCCCGCGCTGTATGTCAGAAAGACCGCATTTCTCATCACTCCAGACGGCCGCTAACAATCCTATTAGGCCAACCGAGTGTTCGCTGGCAAAGAACTCTGCCGCAATCCTGAATTTCTGGAACACTCTCGCCTGTACGCTCAGGCTGTCTTCATGGCAGGTGGCATGATCAGACTCTTCCCCAAGTGGTTACATCCGGTCGTTGCTCCGTACTTTGTCCGCGATGTCAAGCGTCACCAGTCGATCTGCAAGAGAATCTCGCTTCCCATCATCCGCCAGCGCCTTGGGTACATTCAGGGCCGCATCAAGAAGCCAGCTGACTACAAGGACCCAGTACGGTGAAGCACAATCATCAACTGAGTGAATACATGCTTACAGCAAACTAGATTGATGCTCTCCAATGGATGCTGGAAGACTGCGCTGAGCTTGCCAAGAAGGATCCTGGCCAGCTCGATGAAGACCGTCTCGTCCGACGTCTGCTTCTTCTGAACATGGTCGTGAGTATCTGCTGTTGCATCATGCTTATATTCTGTTGGATTGATGTCTTTTTAGGCAATTCACACCACCTCGATGGTAACTTCCAATACCATGCTCGACCTATATAGCTCACCGAATCGTGACGAATACATTGCTGGCCTTCGCGAGGAAGTCGAGCGTGTCCTTCGTGAGTCTGGTGGCGAGTGGTCCAAGAACGCTATCAATAGCATGCACCGCATCGACTCCACCATCCGCGAGACTATGCGTTATTCCTCTCTCGGCGACGCTGGAATCCGACGCATGGTCACTGCAAAGGAGGGCATCACCCTTAGTGGTGGCATCCATCTACCTTACGGCACCCGTGTTGTTGCGGCAGCACATGGCATCCACACCGATACTGCATTTTATGGCGAGGATGCCAACACGTGGAACGGATTTCGTTTCTCTGCACCTCGCGAAGCATACCTCGAGAATGTCGGAAGTGCCGGCGGAGATCCCGACCGTCTGAAGAACATTCTCGAGCAGAAGAACCAGAACCTGATTGCTACTGGAGAAGACTTCTTGGCTTTCGGCCACGGAAGGCATGCGTGTCCTGGACGATTCTTCGCAACTCAGGAAATGAAATTGATGATGGCTCATATTGTGATGAATTACGATGTCAAGATTGATGGAGGCCGGCCTGTAAACCCGGGTATGAACGGCAATTACTTCCCTGATCCGGAGGCGGAGATGCAGATCCGTCTGCTGCCGCAGGGTAAGAGATCACAGGTCAACGGCCATGTAGCATAGACTGTCATGACTTAATTTCTGGCCGCTTCAAGGCACAACGGTGATTTCTCGCGATTCCTACACAGTCTGCACTCTTCCAAAATCTGGTAACACCGCACGTCGACATGATGACAGCATCCTTGGAAATGCTTGTTCGGTTGGAAGTGCATCGGCTTGGCAGAGGCTCTCCTGGTCCTCCAATCGTCCGTAATCCGCGTACCAACGTCGCAAGCCTTTCACACAGGGCTTTCTGGACAGTGATGGGAATCCATGACGGTCATATCAGCTACCCAGTAAGGTCCATACACACCTCACAGCATAAATTGCCTCAATCTGCTTCGATGGGTTGAAATGTAGGAAATGAGACACAGCAGTTGATCAGTTCCATCGGATGGAAGCATGCCAATAATGGTATACGCGAATAGCATACTCCTGGGGCCGAGGTATCTGGAAGCGCTCTTTACATGCATTTTTCTGTCTTGCCTTTGATACCTCTAGTCAGGATGAGGACCAACACCCGGCAGAATTGCAATACTATTTCTATCTCTCTACACGATATAGGATACCAGAGAGGACTGGAATGGCCATGGAACGGGTAAAACATGCTGAAGTGTGCTGCTTACTGTGTGTGAAGTGCGTACTTCTGAGTGTGGCATTTCCCGAACGTTTCATTCACTTTCTCGACGATTCCACTAGTGAGGAACCAACACTGGCGACTCACCTCAAATATCTCTGGCTCGCTATAGGATATAGAATGAAAGATTCGAGCTTGACAGCCACAGAGTCGTTCAGAAGGATGCAGCGTTCTACTATTCGTCAAAGGCACGTGGATTGGGTACTCTGAGCGTAGCAATTCCCGAGAGTTTCATTCACTTTCTTCACGAATTTCTGGATAAGGATCTAAGACTGGCGATCCACCTCAGATGTCTCTAGAACTCTAAAAGATATAGAGTGTCGAAGACGAGCTAAACAGCTACGGAATCATTCCGCTACGCTGAAGCGCCCCGTCGTGGTCCTTATGGCCCTTGTCACGGCTCTCGACCTCTGGCCAGCAGAGGAAGAGAAGCCGCGCAAACAAAGTGACCGTAGCCACGGCTCCTCCAGAATCCTTCGCTACCGCCTCAACAAGTGCCTCCACCACAGTCGCTGCCTCGTGGTCTCTGAAGGGACGAAGCGGGGCAGGTTCACTCGTCTGTGCGACCGTCACGTACTGGGTGATGCCAAACGACTTGGCGATGTACGCCATGTAGTCGTTGTTTCCAACGAACTGGTCGTGCATGGATGCCCCTAGAAGACTCATACAAGCGTGGATCAAATGCATTTGGAAGGGATTCTCAACTTACAGACGCCGTTGTCGAAGTCTCCGCGCTTGTCGTAAGCCACCTGGCAGAGGTACTTCACCCACTTGTCACCGTCCATAGCAAGATCTTGGTTGTGAGGGCCGCGGACTTGACTCTTCGGTCGGCATTCGGGCGCGAGGGTGAGGGCGAGTGCGAGCAGCGAAGCGTATCGAAATGTGTACCATACGCCAGCGTATGTGAAATAGATGTAGGCTGAATCGTCTCGGCGATTCATCTGCACATCATCCTACAGCGGCAGCAACAGCGTGTCTGGCATTGGTGGTACTGCGGAAGGAATGACGAAAGGCATTGTGTTGGAGGTGGTATGGCGGTGTTGATGGTGGAAAAAGGGATCTTGTGATGGTGTTGGGTGTTGAAAGGCTTGTAGAAGGATGTGAGGACGAGACTCACCATCACCAGCATCCACACATGCTGTGCAGCCCGCGCAGTACAAGTCAGGCAAGAACGAAGGAAAATTCCTCCCCCCTGTACAAGTTCTGTTCTCATTGATGGCACCATTCACTCGAAATCGCTGCGTTCAGACTGGGCGAGCTCATACAGAGCTACGAGCAAATATTGTCATGCTATCAGGCTGCCATCGTGAGTGACTATGTTGACTGTCTTCTCCAGGACCATGCCATAAAGGCTCAGATGACTGATGAAAAAAAAGCACTCGCCAGCGAGGGTATGCAATCAAAAATTGTTCGTCTAGCGTCCCGAAGGCGCACTATACTCGAGGTGCAGTGAGCAGGCTGTTGGCATTCGTGAGCGCCTAGGCCGACAGCGCCGACGCGCTGGGTATGTAGAAGGAAGAGGAAGAATTGCAAGGGGCAGTAAAGAGATATATCCTGTGGTGTGGTCTGTGCGATTAGCCTCCTCCTAGCGTGCTTGATTATCTGCCTCAGGACGAGATCGTTCGCCAGCATGAGACCGATATCATCGTTGAGCTACCCCAATGAATACTACTGTCTTTCAACTGTATCAAGCATGAAGTCTCCAACATGCCTATCAGGTAGAGGACGGCCATCTCCTTAGCGCGAGTACCAACCGCAAGGCACATTGTGATCCAGCACATGCTTCGCACCTCGCTGATAATGCTTCATCACGCTGATATCAATTTAGCATATATCGAACGCCAGCAGCCTCTACGACGAACGATTCCATG
Organism: Microcyclosporella mali; assembly: GCA_002785985.1. Taxonomy (NCBI): domain Eukaryota; kingdom Fungi; phylum Ascomycota; class Dothideomycetes; order Mycosphaerellales; family Mycosphaerellaceae; genus Microcyclosporella; species Microcyclosporella mali. The sequence goes on from NHNU01000007.1 coordinate 1,128,031, forward strand.
ATCTCCACTCCAACAAGTCGACCACGGGATCAGATGCTCACCAGCTCGGCTTCGAACGATACAAGCGACGATCCTGCAGTCTGTCTGACGCCGGACTGGATCCTGTCATTGCTCGAACTTTCCGACTGCATCACCCAAGGAAGCGCACTGCAGCTGAGCAAGTGGTTGCTTGTCTACTAGCGAGCCTGCGAAGGAGACGTTCTTAGCTCAGGGACGATATTTCAAGGACGATCGCAGTGCAACACAATCTACAGTGTCTCGATACGTCACTCCTGATCATCCTGGAGTCAGCGCTGATCATCACGGGTGAACAGTCAGAGAAAGCTAGATGGCTGAGCTTTCGATGGAGTTGTTGCAAGGGCAAATGACAGTCACAGCAAGCGTATATCGGTCAGGTCGGCTCGACAGCTCGACGCATCGTGGACTGCTGCGGAAGACTTGGCGTTAGGGTGGTGGTAGCAGGATATGCTTGAGCACGTTGAGCGAAGTGGTAGTGAGGGCTGCCGGCGGCAAGAGAAGGAAGACAATCATACCAGAAGGCAGGCTCGATTGGAATCGGTTGACTACGAACTCGAACGCGCCTACCATCGCTCGAATATCTCCAAGAGTGTTATCTGCATTCGTGAGCAGAAACCTTGAGGAATGGCCAAGCAAGCAGAATATTCCCGCAGCTCTAGGAGACTTCTTTGTTGGTCCACTGCTCCGGCATTTCGAGAACTCCTTTGCGTCCCGACACCGCAACTGGCGCACGCCTTTTACTACAGTCACGGTGGATATCTATTTCTGATACCAGCAGCCACAGATTGGCGGCGAGAAGGATCGGGTTGAAGATCATGGGAGTGGAACAGAAACAGATCTAGCGTGTGCGGCAAGATGAGAAAGAGGACTACACTGCGCCGCTCTTGATATTGCGACAGGGCAATTGATACAAGGTCTCAGCCACGGTCTGCCTCATTCGATATACCACCCCACAACGAACGATTGACTCAGTCCTGTCAGCATTCCTCAACCTTCTCTAGCACCGATAACGTTAAGATTGTCGATGAGCAATATGGCCAATCATTCATCTACCGAGCGGACGCTTGCGTTTAGAGGATCATAGATCGCGAGAACTTGTACAGGTTCAACACGTGTCACTACGAGGCGGCGGCTACAATCACACTTCTCAGCAACCTCGAGACCAGAGCAGCGTCACTTTCGACACCTTCGATGAGCACTCGCGCTGGTGAAGACCAGCGAGCGGGCCCAGATGCCGCGTCAGCGACTCAGGACACTCCCGTATCGCCATTTCTATGATACTTCTTCTGGTTCTAGAGCCAAAAGCGCTCTCTCGCCAGCACTTCAGCAGTAGACGGATGCGCTGTGGTTTCAGATGTGGAACAGGGTGGCAAGGACCTAAGCCCATGAACAGAGTACTTTAAGAGCATGGCAATAGATAATCTTGAGGCCGCATGAGCAGAGTCGGGACAAACGATTTGGTACCCCGTCGCTTCTAAACTTATCGTGCTATCGTCTGAACGTTAATGCGCCTTTGACCTTCCTCTCTCGTTCGTATGCCGGCCGTGAATGGCTCTCCTGAGCACTCAACTCCAGCGCAATGCATTGAGTTCACGGTCGTGTCACTTATGTGCTACTCTGTGTCTATCGGGCGAGCTGGAAACAAGCCGCTAGCTCTGGACGGTGACCACTCCGCGCGTCTTCCGTGGTGTTTTCGTGCTAATAGGGGAGTTATTCCGTTGGATATGGAATGCAGGATGACGGTGTTTGCGTACGACTGCTTGCTTCTACGTAAGGGATTCACAATTGCTGCTGTGGCTGCCAGTATGGCAGACCAAGCAATCAATTTTGCATTGAGAACAATAATGCAAGTATGGTATAAGGACAAGAGTAGCTTGGAAACACTACGCGCTCCCAAGTGGTGGTGTCAGGCACCCAACACTCGGCATAAGGTCGGAGGTGGTCTGGAGGTACATATAGTGAGTTCAATTGTTTGTTCTCGCCGGCACCTGTTAGGCCTGCCACCTAACAGAACCGGGGGGCTACTCAGACTGCTCGGCGTGGGTCAACGTAGCATGGTGAACTAGTGGGCTAACATCGTACAGATTATTACTAGCTTGGCTAGATACCTTGGTTCGATTCCTTGATTCTCTTTTTGCTTTTTCTTGGTTACCTTATGCACCTTGCCGATCATCTGTTGACGCACCGAACGATACTGTCGATGACTCCAGCATTAGATACATTTTTGAAGATTTACACGTGCTCTGATTGATACGTTACGACTGCACTTCATAGATCATGTCACTGAAATGCGCTGCAATGATGCTCAGACAGTTGTCACGTTTACCACACACGCTAGCTTTTTGCTGTATGGAAGAAACGATACGCTCCACAATGAACTCGTCTCTCTCCAACTATTCTCAAATCACGGTCGCCATCGCGCTGCCAGCACCAGCGATTGCTGTGACGAGAAAACACAGCAGGCACCCGCTCACCTTCTGGGTCACTGGAGCAGAACGTCCGTCACATCATCACGACACGATTTGTGAGCAACACGTCCCTGCCCAGCTACTCCATGACCACCGCTGCCATCGCGTCGCCAGCACCAGTGATTATTGTGGCGAGCAGACACAGCAGGTACTCGCTCACCCGCCCTTTCACTGGAGCCGAACCTCCACCAACACTACCCAACACCGGCAAACAAACCAACCCACCAGTACGCCATCAGCGAGATCTTTTGCGCATTCTACGCGGTTCTCGATCCGATGAGGACAGCAGATCAGTATCCGCGACAGACACGCGTGCGCAACGATAGCATCCCCTGACGAAACAAATAGGCGAATTTCTCACAGCGTTGATACCACTCCTTCGCCGTCAACCACCATCGGATCAAGCATCGCCAGCATCTTTGCTTTTTGCTTGTTCCACCCGTCGCTATCGATACCACCAGAGCTCCTCCGACGAGCATACCAGAGCCAACCCTCGCATTCATACCAGAGCCACCACCAACGAGCATATCAGAGCCACCACCAGCTTTCATATCAGAACCACCACAGGCGAGCATACCAGAACCACAATCAACGCATCTACCAGACCCACCATCAACTCGTCTATCGGAGCACAACTGTTCATCCTGGCAGAGCCACCATCGGCGAATCTATCAGAAGCACCATCAATAAGTCTAGCAGAGCATCACTGTCCACTCTGCCGGCCATCGCTAGCGAGTCCACCAGAGCCACTACTAGCGACTCTACGACTTCGAGAAAGATTCCTCCTCCCTCTGCCGACGTCTCACATACAAGCACCACGCTATTGCTTCAGAAACTTAAAATAGTCGACCTCTTGGAACTACACATCACCACCGATAGAGCAGCCTCGCGCAGAGTGTTAAACAGAAAGATAGCAGGACAGTAGGACCGAAGGACAGCAGGATAAGGCTGAGGATCAGCAAGTATAGGACACGCCCCAGACTGTGACGATCAGCACACCCACAAGGAGGAATGGATGCAATAGCACACCAGTACGGGACGTCGCGTTCAGCGACGACGAAGCGTCATATAGAGGGCATCCCATCGAAAGAGCATCGATATGGTGCAGCTACGAGAGTCCGGACGAAGCCTTGCGTCCTGGAAACCTACACAAGAACCTAGCGCCGAGTGCGGCGAACGCTGAAACTGACCCTATACTCACTTGACGAGGGCTGAAACAGCCTTGGCCCAATGATATCTCCAGCAAGCGTGGCCATTTCTACGTCGACAGCAAGAAACATCAGCGCACAGTCGCGAGAATGTCTCGAGGAAATTATGGAAGTGGTGCGCCCATGTCCCCTCTCGTCCAGTGGTCAACGATACATCCAAAAGCCATCGCAAGCGGAATACTCGTGAATGGTGATAAAGCGCTGGCGTACCAAGGGCCGTCGATTCCCCTGCCGATGAACGCATCGTTGAGTCGTTCGGGGTGTCACCATTCAATGCTTTGAGCCGGAACCAAAGTGAGTGGTTGCGGGATCCACTGCTGCAGAATGCGAAGACATTCGAGACAATTCACGTTGCATATGCCAATGATGCTTCTAATGCTTCGCGGGACGTGGGACTGCAATTTCCAAGTGCCAGACGACTTGGCCTCGTATATGCCTAGAACCGGGCTGTTTGGAACCAGGCGGCGAAGTCAAGCTTCAGCCGCTGCTAAGGGCCATGAAGGAGGGCCTAACCGGCATTGCTGGACGCCATGACCAGCGCCTCACTCAATTGATTGCACTTCTGGTAGTCTGAGCGTATCCATCTCACCTTACCAGGCGCCAGTACACCGAGGCCGGATAGGCAAGCAAAACTGAGCGACCGTGAGTTGGTGGTACAGGTGCACTTCTTCACACGCACATAGCTCTGTGTTGCTGTCAGCTCGAAGAGAAAGCACCTACGTCCGACGGCGTTGAAGCTATACAAGCGGACTGCACTGAAATCCTCATAACATTGGACTCCCACCATGTGGCGAAGTGAGGACTTGAGAGCGAGCGACTGTGTTATGGATGCAAAGTGGCATTTCTCTGCAAAGACAACATGGAAGAGGAACAGCGCACGCACCAGGATAGTCGTGGTCTCCTCCACGCCCCAATGACGATGCCAAGGTCAAGAATACCACGAAGGCCAGTGTCAGTAGACGACGAAGCATACGTGATCGGTGGCAAAGCTCTGCTCATTCGATTAGCAAGCAATCCCTCGCGAGTACCCCGCCGGAGGTGAGCAGCCAACTCGAATAGCACAAGAGCTTTTAGCGGCCTGAGAAGCACCAGTAGTCCCTCAAGAACGGTCAGACAGAGACCAACCGCATATCTGAAAGTCACTTATATCATTGATAGTCTTCGCACTTTCCGAACACCTCAAGAAGAACAACTACCCCAGAGTGGCATTGGTCGCGTCGTCGTTGAAGAGCCCCTCATTAACATGTATGAGGCACACTGTCGCATGGTTGTCAATAGGAGCTGATATACTGTCCAGATACGTATGCTTTCTTACCGTATAGGCAAGGTTGGCTGGTAGTCGGCCAGGGCGGGCTTCATCATCCCATTCCGCAAGATCAAGGCTTGATCATATCTTGACGTGGAGCATTGAATGCACGAGCGTTTTTCTTTGTGAAGACAAGCTCGGCAGAAAGTTGAGCCTACGACAAAGACCAAAACTTGAGTAGACATCGGAAGTCTGTCGGAGGTCATCTCTCTCCTACGTCGACCATCTTCGAGAAGAGTCTGAATAGATGGCATGCTAGGTTTTCAGACAAGACAGAGGATGGAAGCTGGAGATCTGCTCTCTCCCAACAACACTACGCCGCCACGAATGGCATCCCGCAAGAGAGTGATCCGATATCTACGCAATAATTCTGTCAAGCTCGAAGGCTGAACCCTCATTATACACACGAGTGCTCTTGCCTGGCGTTGACCTGGTTTTGGCTCTGGGCCTCGGTGATTACAAGAAGGACGTGGACGAACCGAGAGAATGGCTGATCGGTGCATCCCATGTACGCTCTTATGAATCACTCTTCTGTAACTCAACCGGACATTGAGAGCAATGATGAACGAAGAGGATGGGAATGGTGAGGACGACCAGCATGGTGAAAAGGATGGCGATATCGAACTCACCCAAGCGCTTGAACCGCTGGTATTTGCATGCTACTTCTCATGCTACAATTAAGCATCTCCGTTCAAGTTTATATCATCTTCTAGGTTGAGCCAACTCTGCTTACTTATGCCAGGGTCCCCCAGAGGCTTGCTATGACCTAAAGAGCGCACTCCGTAAGAGTGGTATGATGCAATTTCAACGGAGCAAAGAAGAATCTGAGGATTCCGCGGAGTTTCTCAGTCACAAAATTCGTCATCGCAATCGAAAGCCACGACCTCTCGAACGCAGTACAGAAGAAATACATGTAATGCTGGACATCGAGCAGAGGCGATGACGTACGTTTTCGACGCAGCTGCACGTCTCGTTAACGGCTGAGGTGCAACTCGCGAGAGCCACTCAAACATGACCTATAAATGACGCACGCCGAGCTGCATGAGCATGTGGAGTGCTGCTGTAGAAGTGCGCGAGAAATGACCCGACAACTCCACCAAAAGCCTACGGTCGACAAATTGCTTTCCTTGTGCCACACCGGGAGTGCGAGTACACGTGGTCGTGGCACTTACCAGGTGCGGTAGAAGAGGAAAGGTTATACGTCAGACCAAGAGAGAAGTGCCTCGCGAAGATCAGTACGTACAGCCAGGGAGGAGAAAAGTCAGAGGTGCAATGGTGCGAAGGCAATAGTGAATCAAGGCATGCAAGATGGAAAGAGGAAGATTGGTTGAAAAACTGAATAATGTATCTCTATTTCGATCGTTCATCATGATATTCCCCTTCTTCACTTTGGGTATTACCGCGCTACGCTCCATATCAATCCCTCCCAGTAGCATCCGGCCTAGTACCCGAACACGTTTTCTTTTTATCGATCTGTTGATGGGCAGAACCCGTTGACTTGACAAGAGTCAAATTTCTAGCACTGGTACTCGCCGTTGACGAGGATGTTGCAGGTGGTGCTGACACCATCGGTGCTGTCAGTGGCATCAGGGCCAGGAGAAGCCATGGTAAGGATCGGGCAGTTGAAGTCAGCGAAGAATGGCTTGACAGCGGCGTTGAGGAAAGCGTTGACGAGGTCGACGTTGTCAGCGATACCTGGGGCGAGGAAACCTGGGGTCTCGTCGAAGATGGCGGTGGCGAGGAAGCAGGTGGCCGCAGCTGGGGTGACGTTGCTGATGTCCATGCCGAGGGGAGTGAAGTTGTTGAGACCCTCGTTGGCACCTGGGGTGGTAATCTCAGAAGAGGAAGCGAGGAGGGTGGCGATATCAGCACCTGTGCCGGCAAGAGTGTAGGCGCTAGCACGGCGGAACCAGTTCTCGGGGAAGGTCTCGTTCATGTAGAAAGGAGCAACGTTCTGGTAGTCAGCCAAGTCCTCGTGGGTACCGTTGGGCAGAGCACGGAAGATGAAGACACGCTCAGCAGTGGTGACGGCCAACCATCTAACACCAGCGTTGAAAGATGGGTTGTTGTTCTTGGCCTCGTTGTAGACAAGGACACGCTCCTCAGCGAAGGCGGAGTTGCCGAACTCGCCGTTGTACTTGTCAGCGATGCCAACAAGACGGTTGAAACGGTCGAGGTTGAAGTTGGCTTGGTTGGCGAGGGCAGCATCCTCACGAGAGATGGAGTTGTCGACCTCGAAGAAACCGTGACGGCTGATTCCGAGAGATGGGCCAAGGTTGTCTGGGACACGGGAGTCGGCACCACCAATAGAGTACTTGCCAGAGATCAAGTCACCACCAGCAAGCAGACCGAGGGCAGACAAGAAGGTGCAAGTGTCGTAGCCGAAGCCAAGGGTGATCTGGCAGGCGTTGGCAGCCTCAGCGAAGGTAGTGATACCATCACGGGAGATGTAACCATGGTTGGCCATGGTGTTCAAGGTTGGGCACATGCCACGAACAACGCCGGCAGCTGGTGCAACGTATGGGTGGTTGACATCGGGAATGATCTCAAGGCTGAACTCCTGAGGACTGTTCGTAATGTTAGCTTTTGATCGTGGCGGATGTTGCAACGATGTTCTTACGCTGGGACATCCAAGTCCTGTAGAACACCAGTGAATGGAAGGAGAGCGCCGTTGAGGAGGCCACCACCAACGCTGAGCTCACCACGAGCCATCTGCTTCTTGTAGAAATCGGCCTGGGCGGCGTGAGTCTCGGCGGTGGAGCGCGACATGAGCTTCTTGACAGCGGCCTCGCCAGCAGTACGGGACTCGAAGAAGCTCTTGGCATCGGCCTCTGGAAGGGCACCACGCTCAGCGAGCTGACCGTAGGGGCATGGCGAGGCAGCGGCGACGGCCGCGAGGGCGGAGACGGCGATGAAGCTCTTCATTTTGGATGATGGTGGAGCTGATTGTCTCGAGGTTGTCAAGGTAGGATTGATGATGTTGTGGATGAGGTGAGAGAAGAGTGTGTTTGGAGGGTCGAGCAGGTCATCTTTATAGACATCATCCACGCCTGTGTTGAACGACCTACGAAGACATCTCCGGATTCATCCTGCCCCAGAGAAGTTCTGTCGTCTTTCTTTCTTGCCTCGTTTGGAAAGAGAAGAGCTGATCTTTTCTCGTGTCAATGTTGGGATACCAGCTTCAGCAGATGTCAACGTGGATCGACATTCGACTCCACAATGCAAAGGCATTTCCCGGGGCTGTCAGGGTGTTGAGGCTCCATCGTTATGTCCTATCAGAACGCTTGCGAAAGTCAACCAGACATGTCAAGGGTCCAAGTGATCGGCAGACGAAGGAACCACCACTTAGACATCGGCAATAGCTGAAAGTGAGGGCAAGCATCTCCGGACGGGCGACATAGGGTGGCATCTACCCTCATGAACAAGCACAGAGCTCTGTGTACTATCAGACTCTGATATGCGAGGTGCCGATCGCTAATCACAGTGCATATAGGCCGCTGCGCGCGCGAATAGGACCGCTCTTTTGTGGCGCTCAGGGTTCATCGAAATAGGGTGGCAATGGTCGGCAGTGGGTCTCTACTGTCGATCAAATCCACGGCAGTGGCTCCGTTGTCGAATTACTGGTCGCTGAATTGCAAGTACCTGCGACATGCGAGAAGGTGTTGCTTTGCTGGTCGCAGTAATGTTCAGCCACAATGGTACCTCAGCTGTCCGCTGTTCCGAGGTCAATGTCGACGCATGACGACTGTCATGCGAGCCTCCGAGCCTCTCGCAAGCTGTTGAGGCAGACAATGGTCGGCCTCCCCCGGAACCCGACCTAGTACTTGCGAACACCGCATTTGGGGAGGTCTCGCCTGGTATATGGTTGTGAGACCCACGCAGTGCGAGCGACATCTAAACCGGGAAAAGGGCTAAGGGGACCCCTGGAAAGTCAACCTGAATCTCGTCCTAGGCTTTTTGTCGCAGGTCTGCCTTTGGTCGCTCGAGCTTGACGCCGGCAGCTGATGGGCATGGTTCATTGGTCGAGATTAGAGAAAACGGACGTTACCGGGTTTTCATCTGCAGGCTGTGGCTGAGTCCGCTGGCGACAAGCTTGTCTCCTGCGCGGCGTAACCGCCTGCAGCACTGCGATGTTTTCGGAATACTCGGCACCGCCAAAGCGGTGTTTGGGCATAGATAGCGCTTGGCGGGAATGTGAACATTGCAGAGGATAGTGAAGCAAAGCTTCTCCGAGATATCTGCTGTGAGCTTGGCTCTGACCGAAGTAGTAGTCGCTGATAAATGAACGGGCACTGATTCGCCAACCGCCATCGTCAGGAACAGGAGATTCTGGTGTACCAAAGCGCCTTAGGTTCACACGCAACCAGACTGGAATGAGCTGGATCGGCTGCCGGATGGAGAGAAGCGCCAGTGAGAATGTCGATCCTCCAGCGTGGCGCTCCACCAAGCAGCCGCTTATCTGATTAACCGCGCATTAGCTTGTGCTCTATCGCCCACGAAGCACTTCCAGGAAGCAAGCATAGATAACGTCGCATATGTGCCTCGCTTTCTTCTTTGCACCCGCTCAAGAAGCCTATCTTTGACGATTTGGCTGCGAGTGGGGGTGAAGTCGATAACGCAATCCACTGCGGCGCACTGCTACACTTTAGCCAAATTATGTCGCAGTCAGGCCCGCGGTCTCTCATTCGTGAGCTGTCTGCCGCAGTGTCGATCATCTTCCTGGGTTCTCCGACATGGAGCATGCAAGCAACGCAGCAGAGACCGCGGCACACACGGTACTATCTTCTGTCGCGATGTGATCTGTTGTCGTCTTGTGTTCAAACGTCTGTACATTCACTCATTGGGTTTCGAAGAAAATCGTGGAGAGCCGGACCAGCGCACCTACAGAAACAATCTGGCCATCAGGTAAGAGTCGGTCGAGAACCTTCCATTCAGGCAGAGTTACTTTTGCTGTCAGGGTTCGATGTGTATAAGCTCAGCATTGCCGCCAGCGTCCATAGATCATCTTGTAGCAGTGATGATTCGCACGGAGAGGCTGAGGCTGCAGTATAGCATGCGAGTCTGTGCTGCATTTCGGGCTGTGATCGATCGCATACATTGTGGCCCACGTCTTAACGACCCTGGCGCGGTTGCACACCTTGGCATCTCCAGTCCCACAATGTTGTGCGCAGAGAGGCTCTTCCCGTCATAGTCCAGCAGCCATAGACATGTTTCGCACGTATCTCAAACTTGCTTGCTTCGACCCTGCCTTGGTCGAAGTGATAAGGAAGCAGCATGTAGAGTTGGCTTGACACTTCTCCGGTCCCAGGCTACGTATGCATGCCCTCATTACCCGTTGGAACGATCTTAACCTATCCAGGACAATGTATAGGCCACAAGGCTGCTCCATGGAGATGTCCCAGCTGCAGGGTAGTATTGTGGAGCCTGAGGATTGACTACTCTGCATCGGCGGCGTAAGGGTGGTTTTATGCAATGCATGGGCGTTGGCGTTGCACATCAGTGGAACAAGTCCAGGGCTTGCAGTCCCATGATGACGGATCAAGTACAGCATGGAAGGTAAGTAGGACGGAGTTCCTCTCGTTCGTTCGCCACTATCAGCCACCGACGATGAAGCAAACACTATCCAGCTCGACTTCGAAATTGCAAGTTCCAGTATACGAGAAGCACCGAAACGGAACCTTCGGTCGTCATTTGCCACCCAAGGGTTACGATCTTATCCTCCGGAATTTCGGGTACACAGCGATACCCTGGCCCTGCTCGGGAGTCGTAGTAGTCTTCCATTACGATCTAGTGGTGACGAGACCTGTTGGCATCAGCTGGACGTTGGTCGATGCGAAAGATGTGTAGGACTGTATGAAGCCCTCGGCCGGTTCATCGATAGAGATGTTGCCACTGGTCATCCACCATAGTCGCCTCGAGTCGTCGAAGAGTAGGGACAAATTGATACCGTGCTTGCGGTAGCAGACATGCAGGCCGCTGTTCTCAAGCCTTCTAGACGGTAGAGTGGTGATATAAGGGAGTGGTAGAGGCGGTGCTACCAGTCACCAGTACACAACGAACCAGAAGTAAGCTGGCCGTCGCACGATACTGTCAGCATCGCTACCATGTTCGTTGTCGAACAGTGTTGGTGCGCTTCCACGTAACGAGGGGAGGCCCACGAACGGCGAACGACCCTTTGCCGGTCGGCGTATGCGAGTTCTCAAGGTGATCTGGCGAAAATTTCGTCTCGAGAAGCGAGGTGTCGCCGCGGAAGAGACATTGCCGTCGCGGTCGCAAGGATATGGTATGTTCGTGCAAGATCACCATTTCTATTTGACGCCAAAGATGGCGTATTCAAGATTCTGATTGCGCGGAGCGACGTGACTCGATTGTTGCCTCAGTTCACAGAATGCGTCAATCTCGTCGCCGCATATCCTCCACTCGGCCATATCGACAATACCATCACCATGGAAATGGAGAACATGACCCGTGTTCCCTCCTTATCGGTGACATCGCCACCGAGCCTACCAGCATGCCGCCCGATGCTACTGTGCTTCTCTCCGTCTGTGAGATGTCGCTGAGCGAAGAGTCTGCCGTTTGGGACAGTGGCAACGACTCCTCGATAGACTACGCTATCACGATCGATGCGGTCCTTCGGCATCGATGAGATATTCGCCCACTGTCGTTCGGCGGTGCAGAGCGCATGAACACGGCTGACGAGCTCGCGGAGATGTATGTTGTTATCTCATCCCGAGACAACCTCCAAACATACTCTGTTTGTCGCTCAGCAGCTCTGACTTGCATCGCCACCGCTTACAAGCGGTTCGTGCGCCCCGCTTGCCACAGCGACATGCCAGTGTCCTCCAAAATCGACCCCCCGCGAGACAACTCTGGAGGGAAACAACAAGGAGCTGGACAATGCGAGAAGTCTCAACAGCACTGGATCTGGACACCTCACCGTTTCGAAATATACTTGAGAGTTTCCACCGCAACCTTGCACATCAGGGCACTCAAAGCAGTAGATCGCTGCTGCAACAGTGTTAATCGGCACCGGCGCCACCCAAGACGGCCTCAAACGTCGTCTCGATGATTCCAATGCTCCATTCGTCAGTCAATTCCTCGCACAACGATTCTGTACCTGGCGTTCGGATTACTGAAGCTCACCGACACGACCGACGGTCTCAGCGATATAACCCATCCGATGCTCAACTTATTGATACCAAATGAGCATTGTGGACGACTACGCAGGGCTGATTTGTCCTATAGAAGACGATACGACAATCGCAAGCGGCGAGGAGAACTGACACAACTCAGTGATCGGGACTACTCGCACCCGTAGTTACAAGCGCCTCAAGCACAGGAAGGACAGGTTTTCTCGCCAACATGACCATCAGTGGAAACGCTCGAGGTGTAAGTCAGCCAAGTCGAAGCGTCACCGCCGCTGAAGACTCGACCTGATTCATACATCCTGTTCGAGTTTGCCAGACGCTTCGGCAGACAGCGACAGTAACTTGGACGCGATCGATCGATTCGACTGAGGGTAAGGTGGGTACAGCATGAGGTGGTGGGAGCGGAGGATTTTTGCACCAATGCATTGTAGGTTTGGAAGTACAAACAGAGCAAGCAGACACTGGACGCCGTGCGAGAGATACTCTGCGCCACGTGAGACCGCGAAAACACCCAAATCGCTCATCCAAATTGCGAAAACCCTTCCAGCGTCCACTATCATGATGATTCTCGAGCCTTAAGAAGAAGCAAGGCAGATGTTCCGCCACTACAGCCACATAGTCTTTCGACCTAGCTTTCACGTTCACGCAATCATGGTGGGCCACAGGTGGACACACCACCAGCAAAAGACGATCCGACGTTACAACTTTTGGTATTCCTTGATGACTGAATTACCTCCCACAACGTCATGTTGAATGATTCCTGGTAGTACTCTACCCTGCCCTCCACGGTGTGGTCATCGAATTTTGGGCCAATTATACTCGAAGCGAGAAGTTCCACATGGTGCGAAGCATATCAACAATCAACCTTGAGCGCTGCGGAATTCATCCGTAACCTTCATGTCTTGGAGGCTGCTTGGAGCACATTTCCAAGATGTTGGACGAATACTACAGCATACAATTCAGGTTCATTTGACAACGCGAAAAGACGGTGTGGCGCACCTCATATTCCTCAAGCCCAACATGATGCTAACATTCTGCGTCTATAAGAGCTGGGTGTGCTATCCCTCTGGCTTGCTATTGGTCATCGACTTACCATATGCCATGTGATAGATGAATATGAACTCCGCCTTTCATATATGCCGACGAGCGGGCATCGTGAACAAGTGTCCAGAGAAGTCTTGGGGCTTTCAAGCAGCCTCAACATTGCCGCAGTCTTCATCTTCAACATCATCGTGGCCAGGCAACATTGAGGAGACCAGGATATGTGTACAGTAAGAGAAGTGAGTCTACCACATCGATACCCTGACTGGGTGTGCTCATGACGAAGCCGGTGCGGCTATCTCATCGCTATTCCAGCTGTTGATCCTTCCGCTCTAGCTACTCCTGCTAAACGACCGACGATGACCCGTTAGTCATAGTTCGAATTCACTCTGACCACTGCTAGAGCAAAATGCGTCGTCATCTGCGCTATGGACACTACGAGACCGTTTCTGTTTTCAACCTACCGGAACATAGGAGATAACCACCATCGGACGACCGTTTCTACACACGAGGCAAGCTAATCGGATCTGTCAAGCGCATTCTGCTCTACACTTCATCGTCCTCCATATCGCGACTTTACGCGAGCTTGACGGATGGCGATGGCGGCATGCGTGGAAAAATTACAATGTCTACTCTTACAGATACTTGTGCACGGTACGTATCTGCTCCAAGAAACAATACTACGAACTCTTCAGCAATGCATGGATCATATTCGTCACATCCTTTTCCTCCTTCGTGTCTTGGACAGCAACCAAGATTGCACAGTCTGCTTTTGCTACTGCAAGAGCTGCGTGCGGCGTCGTGCAGTAGCAGAGAGAAGAGTAGAACCAGTCCCTTCCAATGGATCCTTATATCCTTACTTAGCCTTCAATCTCTTCCGGCTCGAGACCCGGAGCAGAAGAAACCACAAGCCATATTGTGAGATCTTCGAATTTTCGAAGCCACGTACTACTGCAGGCAACTCAGCGGGACTCCAGACGAATGTGCTAGTTTCTGTAACCTGACACGATATCGCGGCTCACCAAGGTAATCCCTGGGAAAAGAAGCATGCAGCTTTCTAGAGATTGATCCGAGGGTTTCCTCGTAACGTCCGTACAAAAATATGGTCAGTCTTCCAAAAGGCTCTTGGACAAGCGGGAGTTCTCTTCGTATCGATGGCAGTACATGCTTCCTTAGACCCGGACTTGCCGCGCCACGAAAATGGTCGGTGGAGTATAACTTTCGATGCCGAGGACTTAGGACTGTCAGGTGATAGTATGAGTGGTCAATGTATGGAGCTCGCAACATAACGAGGACTCGAGTCATAATACCACAGTGTGGCTACATGCTTAGGACGCAGCGTCGATCAGTAACACATCAGGATTTTGTGAAGGTGCAATGCTGCTCGCTGGGGAGAAGATTATCGACTGTAGAGAAATGAGGCCCACAAAGAAAAGAGAGTCTTGCGGTGCTCTCACCAAGTATAGCAAGTGTGTTGCACCAGTCTTCCCAAACCCCGTTAGCATGGCTCATGCTCGCTTGTAACACTGGATCGCTTCGGCAGTCGGAGCGAGTCTAGGTAGGTGTAGCGTACCGCTCGTATGACGTCAATACTAGGTCTTCTTAATCAAAATACTGCGTTGTTGTTTGAATGTGACATGTTGAGTGAATGTATTATGCGTGACGTTGTGCACTCCCCACACTAATCCACATCGGGCATGTTATCTAGTCACGAGACTCCGCGGCTGCGTCGCGCGTCTCCGGTCCAACTCCACCGCCCCTACTCATCAAGACCACATTATTTGACGTGTTGCTGCATTCAAGCTGTATTCACACGCGCGCAATTGCTGGAGATGTTGCCGGCCAACACATGCGAAAGCCATGGCTGCCCGCAGCCCGATTGTCCTGGATTCGTCTTCGCCAAACCGCTTCCGAGCCCCTACCATCACGCCTCAGAGCAGTCGGAGACGACTGAGCATTCCCAATTCATCATCTTCTGCACTCCCGTCGCCCTCAACTTTCATCCGACCGCTTGCGAGCCGCTTCGCCTCTGATTCGTGGGCTCAGCAGATCCCACAGGACGCCCAGACAGGATTCGCCTCGGCAGCAAGCTTGCTAAGGGAACAGCGTCTTGGAACGGAAAGAAAAGCTGTAGAAGATGCAGATAGCGGCATTGCGCCTGCTATGAATGCAGTTGAGGTGACAAAGCCTGATAAGACTACTGTACAACCGAGCAAGACCAAACGTTCGAAAGGCACAACTAAGAACAAAGCTCTGCCTCTCCACAGTCCTTCAAGAGAACTCATGTACCAGGACCATACAGTGAGGAAGGATCGTCAAGATATCGCAGTATCAGATTGTTCGTCGAATGCCGGGAATGAAGGCAAGACGCTGTACCGGCAACCGAAAAAGGCTCTGTCCGACTACGACTTTCCCAGCGGCAATGACGCGGCATTTGTGTCTCGACTTCAAGCCCATACGAAGAGTATCCTCAAGCAGCCACGTAAACCTGCCACGGCAAAGAGGTCGAGGCAACGCGCAGCCGCACAAGATGTTGGCACTGAGAACCCGAAGCCCAAGCGGCCAAGAAAGAAGCTAGCCAAGTCTGAGTCTATAATTCTCAACTCTGATGAGCCTGAACCTCTCTCGGTACCTCAAGGAGATGAACCAAAGTCATATGCGAAACCTACGCAAGCGTTCATGGAAACAACAAAGCCTTTGACAAGCGCGGCACCTCTTGCTGCACTAGCAAGTGATGATGCTGCGCAAGTTTCGGTGTACTTTACAGAACGTGAGCCTAGCATGCGTGCTGAGACTATATCTGCGGATCTGAACGCTTCGGCGTCCCGCCCGCGTGGCATTGCTTCACCGCAAGTCGCTCATGTGGCTACAAAACGCAGAACGAGCTGGACACCCCCAAAGGATACAACGGACGTCCATGCTTACCATTCGGGAACGTCAAGTCCTGAGTGCCCCCTTGCGCTAGAGAAACCGAAGATGTCGCTTGCAGAAATAGTCAATGGTTTGGCATACTCAAGTCAAGAGCCCAGAGCCTCTCCAGAACGAGGCACTGCTGGGAAAGCGTTGACAAAGCGCCGACGCATTGAGCTTGTGGATGCGTCAACACTCCTAGATGCTCAACAAGCAGACCCGAAGCCCACAACAGCAGATAAGCCGAAGAAAGCCAAGGTTTCGAAGAAGAAGCCGCGGACGATCACAGATCTTGCAACGAAGGCATACAGATCAGCAGAATCGGAGGAGGTTCAGCATGACGTATCGACTTTCTTTGCCGCTCAGCCCCCGAAGATCGCAACCCAGCATAGCAAGGATCAAAGCAGTGCAGTCGTGAGGGACAAGAAGCTCCGGAAACCACGTGCGAAGAAGACTGAGGGCAATGCGAAACCCGCGAAACTTAGCAAGCCAATGAAGCGGAAAAAATCCAAAGGTGGGGAGACTGCCATATCGGCTAAGCTTTATTCTCCGGAAGCTGCACGAGCGGAAGAGAACAGGCAAGACTTTCTGTTTGGAACGTCGAGCCAGCTAGCAGTCGAAGATTCGCCACCGTTCATTCGACAGATGCAGGCTGCCTGTCATGCCTCCGAGATTTCGACACAGTCACAATTCGATGGCAGTCCAATTCGCAAAAGTCGTATCAGAGTGGAGTCTGCACCCAATGGCACCAATCTGTCCGAAGGGCAGGCATTCCTAGACCACTGGTCCGTCGCGGCCAGGAATGACCAGGACGATGTTCTTGAGTGTCACGATAAGGAACGGCCGCCCCGCACGATGCACAGCCTTGTCCAAAATTCCCGCACAGCTGTAAGGCTTGATGTATCTCGAGATTTGAGCGTCACTATGCCACCCGAGGGCAGGTCAGAACAAATTACTGATCGAAGCGACGTCCCAGATCCCGACGAGGCACGAGAAGCTATCACACCATGCATCACCTCGCCATCAGCACCCGAGTCGAAAGCACATTCAGCGGCTCCAACTGCACTGATTTCTAATCTTGAGGCAGTCGATCAGCTTGAAACACTACCGTTGCTCGCAGAGCCGTCGTCTGATGATAGCTGGATGCTTCTGAGTAGCGATAGCCCTCCTCATACCATTGCTGCTGCTGACTCCGATTTACCATCTGGCAAAGTACGCCTTGTACAGGATGTGCAAGACTTATCTCGAGCAGCTACTTCGCCGTCTGTCGAAAGACGTGTGCTTCGAACACTGGACGCCAACGCAGGTCTAAAACCCCGTACATCGCCACTCGAAGCCTCAGGATATGGTCAGCAACGGCCCCCATTGACACAAGGGGCGTCGAATGAGAATACTGCGACAGTCAAACAGCGCGGCAAACCTCCAGGAAGGAGAGTACAAAATCACATCCTACCACATGTTTCACCAGAGCCTGGCCATCCTCAAGCTAGGGTAGCGGCATCTCAGCCAGTGGTGTCTGTCGAGTACATGAACATCGATGAGATCTCGGATTCCGACAGCCCCACCACACCTTCACCCCCTCGCCGTCGAGCTCATTCTTCGACGCCAATTGTAGAGCCTCTGCAGCTAGAGACCATAGCTTCTCCCTCGGTCAGAAGCAGACCCACAGCACCGACTGCCAATATCAAAGCCACCGACGACAACTGGGAGACCCTCATGGCGGATATCTTCCCGCGAATCACTGCCACTGTCAGGTCCACGGCCCCAAGCACAGACATTGCCTTGCCCACATGGCACGAGAAGATTCTGCTGTATGATCCGATTGTTCTGGAAGACTTCACAGCCTGGCTGAACGGTCAAGGCATAGGATTCGAAGTGCAAAAATTGAAGTCGAAGGATAAGCAGAAAGGACGCAAGAAAAAGAATGCCCCACTAGACGTGCCTGAGTATGAAATAGCAAAGGAAGAACTGAAACCTTGGATGGTCCAGAAGTGGTGCGAAGACAAGAGTATATGCTGTCTTTGGAAGGAAAGCTTAAATGGTGGTCGCAGGAGCAGGTATTGATCATGTCAATATCCAAGTGAAGTAGCTACAATGAGACTATCACCTCTAAGTCTCCAGAATATCACTGGAGTCGCCGCACCAGCAGCTTTTGTCAGTCTGGGCTCAATTGTTGCGCTTGCACCTCAACCACACATCTCGGTAGACTCAATCTTCGAATTGGTCTCCTCCATCTTGATGGTTCTCTGGCAACGACATTTTGATGGGCTGCCGCACTTGATCAGCTCATCTTCCCTGACTCTTCGTCTTTTACGGCGATTGACCACAGCTAATGGTCAGCGGCTTTTTCGCTAAGGCCTTTCGGTCTCGGAGATCGACTACGGCTCAAAGCGTTAATATTCTCATGGTGACTCTCTGTTTCACTATAGACTTCTTTGTGGTGGCAGCACCGAACATACGAGCAGCATTATCCAAGTCCGTAAGGCTGGTGCGCGCTTGGTATGCAGATATCTATACTCAGCGTACGAGCTTCGTCGTTCTCCGTATGCTGAGAAGCCACCGTCTCAACGTTTCTACGTTCCGTTGCGCTTGGCATGAATGCGAAGATATCCTCGTCAATTTGATGAAAGCTGCACAGCCGACAATAGTGCCAACTGCGAGCTCGTCGAGCACTGCATGCCACGAGAGTCCGATGGAACGCAGTGAGGAACAAGCACACCACAAGCTTAAGGATTCGCCAATCGCTGCAAGGTATATTGCTATTGCTGTGCTTTGACATGGCATTAGATTCTCAGGGCCGGAGAGGATTTTTGAGTCGGGCCACCTCACCCCACGTTTCGACGCTACAATTGCGATCCCTGGTACTCTATACATCAATCTTGTTCCCAGTCCGGAAGACTAGTCTTGCTGAAATTTATCTCATCGCAGCCCTTCTGCAGTGGCTGGGCTGATCAACTTGGACGATCAACGAGACCACATGAAGCAGCTTTCATACATAATTCAGATGTGAATACCTACTCAAAGGGTCAAAGACACGAGCGATTTCATGCTACAACGCCTGACCAATCGATCTCCTCACCCTCTTGGTAGCTTTCGCCTACCCCCTCATCAGCAATTCTTCACGATTCGCCCCCTGCATCAGTCGAGACACGGCATAGCACCGAAGTCTCGCTGCTCGAAGATTTGCACCTTCTCTTGTGATTCGCTTTGCCCTTTATTTCATCCCCATCGCTCCAGTCGCTCTTCACTCCGCTCTTGGCTCGCTTCGTCTAAGTTTTGGCGACTCCTGCGGTCGAGGCTTGAGCTTCCCCGGCATGCTCAAGCTTCTTTTCCACCTTTCGATGGTTGACGCGAAAGCTATGAGCGTTGGATGCACCATACATCCTACTTGCTTTGGCCCAGTCGACAGTCGATATATTGCTGCTTAGGAACACGCAGAGAATCAGGTCTTTGTTCTGTTCGCTCAGAATCGATTTGGCGGTCTCGAAGTTGCAGGACGGCATTGTGGGATATTTGCGCTCGACAACCAGGCGTAGTGGCGGCAGCATGAACAACGATGAGCGATCGATCAATCGACTTCGCACGGCATCATATTTTATATGCACCCACGGACGAGGCTGACATCGATCGTTGATGAGACCGTGGCCAACTGGGTGTCTCGATTGATGCACTTGATGACCACGCCTGTTAAGGACTTTCCAGCATTTTGAACTTTCAAGAAAACTGATTTGCATCGGTTGGGAATGCCGAATCTCAGGGGTACGTGTTTTTAGCTACAGTAGATTTTGTGTTGCACGAGGATGTGTTGTCCAAGCAAACGATGAAGTGCGGGAAAGGTGATTGATACCCATGTGCCTGGGGAATCCCTACATGGAATATGCGGCACGTACGCATATGCACTCGAGTACCGCCAGCTGACCGTCCGTCATAATCCGGGTTTCTGTCATGATCATCGTATTGTTTACTCGCTACAAGTATGGAGTCGAACAAGGACCTTAGCAATATCAGGTCATAGAGATATTGCCAATCACTTCACGTCAAGCTACTGCTCATGCTTCCTCCTCGACCTCATCTTTTGCAGCAATCTCGATCCTTCGCTTGCTATCATGCTCCTCGTCATCGCTAGCTAGCTCTGCTTCGTTAAATCTGGCCATCTTCTGGCGGAGCTCCACGTCATCGTCGTCTGGCATACCTTCTTTCTTACGCTTCGCAGACTGCTTCCCACCAACCGTTGCCTCCCCCTGAGTAACAAGTTTCTTCTTGATCCGCGACCAGGCGTTCTTTGCCGAGCCTGGATTTGTCATCCCAGAAAGCTTTGCCAGCTTTTCGTAGTTAACTTTGGGCTCTCCCTCAAAGCATTGCCAGGCTACTGCCATCAACGCTCGCTCACGCTCGGTGAACTCGACAGTAATCATCTAGAAGAAGCCGGTCAAAGACTGTTACTGTACTCTACTATTTACTTACCTTGGGTGTGCGGTTCCTATATAGAGTTGGAAATGGCCGAGCTGCTGAGAGTCGGATCTAACGATCTTTGTGAGAGATGGGGACAGCCCGTATTTGATATGTGGGGTCACACCGCTGAGCTCGTCGAAGATATGTGAGCACCTGGGAGATGCGCTTGGCGTGACGTACCATCTGTAGACCTTGGAGTATGCAGCTGCTTCATCACTGTCTTGTCTCATCGTGGATTGGAACGTCCATACCGGACTGCTGCCCAAGCATTCCCGTCATGTTTGGAGACAAAGCTCCAATACCGCGACTCCCATATCTTTTCGATATCCGCCGGAAACGACGGAACATGATACTCTCGATCGACAGAGTATCTGTTTTTGCTCGATACCGTTTCTATAGGGTTCCGAAGCTGGTCTTCGGGCACTCATTGCTTGCGAAAGTAAGGTTCGTCCAACAGCATTGCTGATCACAAGTCCCAGATCGAGGTCGATATGCATTTACTGCAAGAACTGCATAGCCGTATGTGTAGAGGTAAGGTCAAGAGTGAAGTGTATTGAGTGAGGTCAGGAGATACATGACAGGATTGAGGAGCTTCATCCTAGTCAAAGAGCATAACCCCCTGGGCATACCCCGCCCACTTCGCCAGCCTCCCAAACGATTCCATCGTAACACAAGACGATGCAGAGACTGAAGTGACAGAATGTCTTCAACGTTCATGGGATTGATAAATCACATCTGGGCTCTCACTGCAAAGGATTGAGCTCGGCCTCTCACCACAGACGTGGAAATCGTGAGAGACAAGTTTCATCGGAACAACAATTGTCTCCCACAGTAGGAAACAACGACTCAGTCATCCTACAATTATAACAAGACTTCTTTCACTCCGCTACAACATGGTCTCAACAGGTGATGCACAATCTGAGCAAATGATGCTCGGTGCTCTCATGGCAGCCATGAAGGCGAAGGGTGTTCGGGTAAGTGTCTTTAGACTAGAAATTGACGATGGAATCGATATTGATATCATCTCCAGCCAGACATCAAACTAATTGCCCAGATGCTGGAAGTTACGTACCACACTGCCGAAGGTCGTCTTCGTCCTGCCAAACGCCTGGCGGATGCGATGCTGGCAAAGCTCAGCGGCGATTCACAACTAGCCGCGAAAGTGAACAAGGCGCCCGCAGTCAGGCGCAATCGCGGTCGTAAGGCTTTAGCTGGTAAGACCAATACTGAGGCTAAGGATGGCGGCAAGTAAAGGTATTGGCGCTCACCCTCCTTGCTGTGCTGACGACGTCGGAAGTGGTCAAGTCGAGGTCGAACAGCAGCTGTGTGCCCTTGACAGTCCGTATGGCAGATTTGGAATTCATGGACACGATGCCATGATTTGTAATGATAAAATGTACCCAACCAACATGACCAGAATCCGTTGTCGTAGTAGTCTTATTTTCCTGTGTCTTTCGCAAGCAAAGTTTTGTTGGTATACGTTCGAAGCTGTGGATGTCTGTCGAAGCTTACTACCTGAAGGTTGTGACTGGCCTAAGAGCCTGGTCGCAGTCAAGCTCAATGCTATGCTAGAGTTTCCGTAAGGGTAGCTTAGACATCAGGTATCAGGTCCTCTAACATCGCTATCGCTCCGTGACAAGAGCACGGTGGCCTCCACATCTTCTCGATCTTGAGGACCGCTTGACATTGTCTTGGTGCTTGGCGTGGCGTTGAGCTGATGATACTCGAAATCGCACATCTCTAGACGATTCGGATGTCCCAGCAAAGCCTGGATGGCCGTGATCGCCATCGCAGCTTCAGACATCTTGACGTCAAGCAAATGCTGCGCTCTGCAGTATATAAGCGTACAATACGGTAGCACCAGAACATGCTTGGAATTTGACAGATCGTACACTCCAGAATACCCTCTTCTTTGCATACTCTCGCACACCATCACAAATTTAGTTGCGCTTTCATCCACTATGCCTGTCTCATGGAGCCCTGCCATGGATCAAAAGCTTCTTCTAGCCACTCTTTCAGTCGTCAAACTTGACGCGGCTTCTGTGGCAAGAAAGTGGGCAGAGTTATATGGTGAGCCCTCCGCCATGAGCAGCCTTTCTTGAATCAGATGCCCGATTGACAGTTCGAAAGGCAACAGCGGTACCGATAGTCCGACTCATCGTGCCATCACTGAGCACATAATCAAGCTCAAGAAAACCCTCGGAGTTGCCGGCTCAGTCCAGCACGTAAAACGTCCGACTTCGTTGGTTGGCTCAGTCAGCAAAGGCCCTGATCCCAAACGCCGGCGGAACAGCAAGACCAACGATAACGATTCGGACGTCGAGCCACCGCTCAACAGCAAAAGAGCTGATGACGAATTTGTCGGCAGCGTTTGCTGCCAAATCGCTGGGGATCCGCTGCCGACTCGCCAATCGTACGCCCGGGCTGCCAAACTGGCTCGAAAGTCTTTTGTGGACGAGACTACAGACGACGAGGATTCTGGCTACGAGGATTCTGCCACAGAAGAAAATGAGCCAGCGACACCTGCCTCCTCGGCACCGGAGCAGGATGATTCCAACATCATCGGCAAGCAGTTGAACCGTGAGATGGTGGAGTCTGATCTGGTACAGGGTGAGGCTCCAGAGGCTACTTCTTGGTGATAGCGAAGTGAGAGCCACCGTAGATATGATGGAGTGATCAATTCTCTTTGCGAACGGGTCGGGCATTGAGGTGATTATTGTACTGTCCCTTCGAGTAGGTCATATGATATTCAGCAAGCTTCCTTCGCCTCTCCCTCTTTTCAAATACCGGGGGGCTTGCCCGGAATCACCTGGAGTTTTCTGTGGTGCAATGGCGCGCTGTAATATCTCGTCACGGTCATAGTAATGAGGTCCCAGATCGCTTTCCAGAGATGCCTGCCGCATCCGGCTACCCTGACCATTACGGGCACGATTCCTATTTCATTCATGAGTTGACCAGATACCGAACGTTCTCATTCTGTGTACTTACACGGAACCTACTCCATCCGTCTTCTTTGCAAGGCTTTCAGGAGATGTCAGCTTAGAGTGAGAGGAAGCGCAGAATGATAGGATCGAGGAGTACAAGCTCTGGGACAGTTCCTTCGTGGAGACCATCGAAGTTTGTGCGACTCGTGCTGTTTCCAAGTGGAAGGTTGTGATATGGTGTGTCGAAGCTGGCCGAAGCATGGTAAATGTCGAAGAAGCTTTGGCCACCTTCCATGGCTGACAAATTGGCGCTAGTATAATCCCAAGCGCATCCTCGGATCTCTTGAAGCTTCACAAGCAATTCGCAACACTACACAACCACGCGACCACTCCGATCCTTCCTTGAGAATTCCTCGAGACTACCATCACATACCGGACTTCCCATCATACACTACCAAGCCACACGCGCCCAGCATGGCCAACTACCTCGCCTCCATCTTCGGCACCGAGCAGGACAAAGTCAACTGCAGTTTCTACTACAAAATCGGCGCATGCCGACACGGCGACCGCTGCTCGCGCAAGCACGTCAAGCCCTCCTACTCGCAAACGATTCTACTTCCGAATCTCTACCAGAATCCCGCATACGACAACAAGAGCCGCATGAACCCGTCCCAACTCCAGAACCACTTCGATGCCTTCTACGAGGATTTCTGGTGCGAGATGTGCAAGTATGGCGAGATTGAGGAGGTCGTGGTCTGCGACAACAACAATGATCATTTGATTGGAAATGTGTACGCGCGCTTCAAGTACGAGGACTCGGCGCAGAAGGCGTGCGATGCGCTGAATAGTCGGTGGTATGCAGCGCGGCCTATATACTGCGAGCTGAGTCCTGTCACGGACTTCAGGGAGGCGTGCTGCAGGCTGAACAGCGGAGAGGGATGCGTACGAGGCGGCTTCTGTAATTTCATCCACAGGAAAGAGCCAAGTGCGGAGCTGGATAGGGAGCTGGAGCTGAGCACGAAGAAGTGGCTGAGGCAGAGAGGGAGGGACGACAGAAGTGTGACGAGGAGTCCTAGTCCGGAGCCCGCGCGGCCGAGATATTAAAGGAGGATCATCGATGGGTGGCATAGGAGTGATGGAGACTGCCTTATTTGTGCACGCCTGGCTACTGAGCCTAGTCGGCACGAAGAGCCTTCACGGCACTCGCCAGCTGCGTCGCTATTCATGCCCGCATGCGCCACACCACTAGCAGACGGCGCGCAAGAGAGGCGTACCGGCAAACAAGCCGGCAAGGGGTCCAGAGAGACAAGTCACAGCAAGGCGTTGGTGGTACTGATCTGTATAATGGCCAAATTGAAAAGCTTGAAATGGTCTCCGTGCGTCTGCTCATTCGAGCCAGTATCTTGTCTTCGAAGAGAAAAGAGCTGCCGTTCGAGGGCATGTGTACTTCTGTCGTGGTATCATAATCTTATACATTACTGCGCCAGACGCTCGGATAGGCAAAGCTCAGTCCAGCCGAATCTCTCACCCACATGCGGTCCTGTTTCCTCCCGTGCGCAGTTTTTGTATTCAAGTTCCGTCCTCTGTAACCATAAAGTACGTTTCGTGACCTTGAGCCCCAAGCGAAGTGCACTGCCTCATCTTGCGGAAATCTTATCGCTTCCATTCGGTCCCTCCAGGATGTGACTGCTCAGCAGCCAGATGATGACGGCAACTACACCTGCAATGAAAAGGAAGAGGCACATCCAGAAGCTCCAGCATATGTATGATTTTCGTGACCGCTTTCCTTGTTGACGAACAAGCCAAGAATCACTGCAAGAGCGTGTCAGTATAGAGGCTGCGGGCCGCGTTCAATAAGGGCTACGGTCTTACGCGTCGTCTTCTTTGCCTTTCTCTTCGTCTAGATGTACGGCCATGGAAAAGCGCTTCCAAAAGGCAGGATCGCGAACGCCGGACATCGTGATTGTGCTGGATGTGGGTGGCCTGAGGATGGCTTCGAGTTTGGCGAACTCGTCCGTCGTGAGACTGTTCCCCCTAATCTGAACTTGCGATGCGACGACTTCCTAGCTGCTGTACAGAACGCTCTCCTCTCTGTCGCGAGCGAGTAAAGACTGCAGACTTTGGTGTTGCTCGAACCGCACGCCCGATCCTGGAATGTACATATATCTCTCGCCTCCTGAACCCTTCTCTCTCGCCTGAAAAGAGCGACCGTCTTGCTGAACACGCAATGGAAAGGAGCGAAAAAGAGTCGATTACGCAAATGAGTGCAGCGCAGTCGTCCTTGAAAGCAGAGATGGTATCAAAACGAAAGAAGTCCAGAGGCAAGAACGTCAATGCAGGAAGACAAGGAGGAAAGATGCATGTGCCTATATCAGTTCCAGGAGGTACAAGTTCTTGGTTCAAGGGACCGTTCAGCGACAGCCATCCAATCCGCGTCTTGCCCGCAAATGTTTGCAGACTCACGCCGTTGATGGTGATAGACCACTCGCTTTGCAGGACTAGAGAGGCGAAGATAAATCTTGTCAGGAACAAGTCTGGTGCACGAGTCGGCCCGTACCTTGACGTTTGGGTGAACGAATCACGATGGCAACACTTAAGGAGAAGCGGAGATTGGAGTGCTTCCACAGCTTCGGCCTGCCGATCGAACTGAGGTCCGGACATCTGAACTCCAGATGTTTAAAGATGCATTTGAGAGCACTTGTAGCATCATCAAGCAAACTCATAGCCTGCTTCATGCTCAGCCGACGCATATCGGAATAGGGAACGTGAATGTACATGTAGCTCCATGTAGGGAAGAGCTGTGGCTGTGTCGGGTCTAACCGCAGAGAGCAGCCGCTAGCTTACTCTCTCGTGAAGCCAATCGTAAGTCCGCCCACATCCTGGCTCGAAAGCGTCGAAACGACTCACAATAATTCTCACTCGCTCTGCGTCGACTGTCACCAGACAACATCGAACCGCCACTGATCTGCACAAGACACAGAATCTATGCTCCCTCGGTAACACCACGCCCTCGTGCACGCTGCACATCGTCGTCTCGGAACACAACCATGGCGAGCAAAGACGGCGACCAGGTCGCGAATGATGCGGACGCTTTATATACGGCCGTTGCGGCGGCATCTGTCGACGAAGAGGGCCGTCGCAGCAAGATCTTCCACCAGGAAACACTGCTCGGATTCGCTGGCGTCGAGGATGCGAAATCACTTATGCCACTCATACAATTCCTAACCAACAAGGGCCTGTTCCGCACCCTGAAAGTCGCTGGCAAGCTAGGATGGAGCGTCAGACCAAGAGAGGCTGCGCGGCAGATCCTCTCGTTGGACAAGGAAGAGAAGATGATCTACGAGGTGATTGAGGAAGCACATACGAATGGCGTGTGGACGAAGGACATCAAGAAGAGGGTCACAGTGGCTCCGAACACTGTCACCAAGGCATTGAATAAGATGGAGAAGAGCCGTCTGATCAAAGGAGTGAAGAGCGTGAGGAATCCAGCTCAGCGGACGTATATGTTGTACCACTTGCAGCCCAGCGAAGATGTGACCGGCAACAGCTTCTATGATGCTGGCGACCTGGATGAAAGCTTTCGCGACGAGCTTTTGAATCTTATCGTCTTTCGAGTTCGTCAGCAGAGCTGGGTGGACAATAGTCGGAAGAAGAGCCACAGACGTGAATCGCTTGGTGAAATCGACCTCGCTGCGGGTACTAAGAAACGCAAGCGAATCTCGGACATTGAGGACATCACGCAGCCCGCGAAATTTCGCAGTCGAGAGTTCGATCCTGATAAAGACTTTACACAACTCGCATTCAAGGCTGGTACTCACAACTACCCTACTGCAGATGATGTACTGGAGTGGCTTAAGACTCTCGACGCTATCAAGCCAGCAAAAGCTGCATCTCTGACGGCAAAGGAGATTCAAGGCTGTATCGACGTTCTTTGCTGGGATGAGAAGCTCGAGAAGATACCAAACAAGGACGGCCTTGCTTGGGGCTACCGTACGGTGCGTGGCGCCAGTTTCATGCCCCCGGGATCTTTGGAGGAGTTTCAGTACCATCCGGGAACGGGCTTCACTCAAGCTCCTTGCGGTCGTTGTCCTGTCTTTGACCTTTGCCACGAAGACGGTCCGGTGAATCCTCAAGAGTGCACATACTTCGAAGAGTGGCTGAAATGATGTTCACTGTCTTTCTGATCTTTAGCGATGGCGCTGGTGGTCTTTCTGAAAGCATTGCGGCGGCGCATGGCATATCACTCGCCCTTTTGGCAGTGGAGTGACAGCCAAAATACCCAATAATTACGACTTTACGGCATCTTGAGACATTTCTCTCTTTCTGAGCCACTATGAGGGGCTATTGCTCGTGGGGACCTCAACGTACGCGGTCAGTGATGTTGACCAAGGCAAAAGCCCTTCGCTTTGCTATGCCTCCCAACTACATTGCACCGCTTAAAGTGGCTGGCACACTGCTAACAGGCTAGGCACTCGCGCTCCCGTGTACGATCGCGGCACTTTTGCCATTGCGTCACGGTCCAAACCTCCTCCAACCTCATTCCCAACCGACTCTTCTCCCGCAAGCCCTTCTTCTCTTAATCAAGTTATAACACGCCGACTACTGTAACCATTATCGCCTGAATGCTGCATGGCCAGTCCAGTATCGAGCCAAAATCACAGGGACTTGATTTCAGGTCCGGTCCGGCTTGCTCCTCGTGCATTTCTTAGCGTAAAGTTTTGCGAATCCCGATCGGCACTCCTCACTCCTGCACCAACCGCATGCATACTCACGTTTTCTTCACTTCATCGCCTTCGGACTACGGACCTGCGAATTCCATTTTCACACTGGCGCCTTCATTGGTTCTCACCGTGGAGTTGGAGATGCACGACTGCGCACGATGTCCGATAATCACACGTGTTGCCCATGACTCTCATCATACCGCGGTTCCTGACAAAATGCAGCCAGCTTGGAGTATGCGTTGTACACGCAGCAGGAACATAGGTGGGTCGCTCCAGCTGGCTCCAAGAGCTCGCGTCGAGAGCACAAAGAACTCACCGCCAAGGCATTTGACCACGAATACGTTCCGGACTTCTAGTTCTCATGCCTATCGACGGCCAATTGGAGCATAACAACGGGCAACCTGAATCAACGAATACCGACTCTTGATGTCATGGAAAGATTGTTCCCATGCATGCACTTCCGGGCGGGTTTTCCTGTTTTTAGCTGGAGCGGAATGAGAGTTCGTCACTCGGGAGCACCGGCAAATGAGTTCCATTCCACAGTGAAGCCATCATGCCAGACATCCAGTCACAGACCGTACTGTCGCTGCACCTTGTCCCAGATCACCTGAAACACTTCCTACTCCTGCGTGGGGTGCACTAAGGTACCATCTCTGCGGATCGGCTTCTCTGCCATGTCGCTGATTGGAGGCTTTACGGATCTTTGATCGCATCCCAGTCGATCTATGAAAGAATGCTAACGAGTAGGCTCAAGAACCGGCTGGCTCTTCTTCGCATATGTGGGCTTCTGCACATGAAGAGCACTCGTCTCTTGGTCTCTTCTCGCCGTCTTCTTGCAGCTAGGCAGCACAAGCCTCGCCTCTCGTGGCACGCGTAACCATCCCGACATGGCTTCACTGGGCCTTTGACCTGGTGCGCGGGTTTGGATGTCTTTTCGGTGAGAGGTCACACATTCTGTATCCCGAAAACCTGGACACGGTACTGCCATATCGACTCCAATTATTCTTCGCCGAGGCTCTTGGCTTCAAAACTCTCGCGGGTCCTCGATTTGGTTGCTGTTCAGTATCTTTGAACGTCTCTACCATCATCGTCATGTCGTCGACAGCACCTACTCCAGCTCAGCTGGCCATGTATCGTCTGTGGGCAGAGTGGCAGATCAAGAATCAAAATACTGCCCAGTACTTTGCGGCTGTGATATGTGGTCTCATTGCCGTCTTCACGATCTTTCACTGGTCAGAGATCATGTTCAGAAGATATCTGAGCAGCCCAGGCAGCGTTAAAGATGTCGCGAGGTTGGTCATTCGACCAATACGACCATTCGATGCTACACACCCATTCGTTCGACCTGGACGAAGTCTGCTGGCTCTGGTATATTTTGGAATCATGGCGACCTTGACATTCTACGATCGACCGGACAAGGCAGGCCTGACCATATTGTCTAAGAGGCTGGGGTGGTATGTACTTACTATATTGCTTGACAGAAACCGTACGCTGACTTCTACCGGAAAGGATGGCGTTGCTTAATATGTGCTTGGTGATCTTCCTTGGCCTCAAGAACACGCCATTATCTCCTTTGGCTGGAAAGAGCTTCGACTCCGTCAACGCATTTCATCGATGTGTTGGTTACACGACTGTCGTATTCATGCTCATTCATGCTGGGTATGTCCTCGCTCACGAATCTCTTCCAATATGTGCTGACCAAGACAGAACTTACCTGGCGGGCTTGCAACAACACCACGCATTGACCGAAGTAATGAAAGAGCCAGCCCAGATAGCCGGTGCCATCGCCGGTGTGGGCATGTTCCTCATCTTCTTCACCGCAATCGGCCCAATACGAAGATGTCAATACGAAGTCTTCTATATCACGCACATCCTAATGGTAGCAACCATCCTCGTTGCCGTCGGCCTCCACCGCCCAGACCTCACTCGCAAAGCTCTCATCATCACCATCGTCTCGGGAGCACTATGGTTCACCGATAAATCCCTTCGTATCTTGCGCTGGCTTTACTTTGGCTATGGCAATTACTGCACGCTCACTCCGCTCGCGAATGAAGCCACCAGAGTGACAATGCACCGCCGCATGCGAGCACAACCTGGTTCTAGCGCCTTCCTATGGATTCCAGCAATTCGGCCTTTCGAGAAACATCCTTTCACTCTCGTCTCCAGTGATCCTGCCGCTGAATTCGTGATCAAGAGCCACAATGGCTTCACGAGAGCGCTGTATCTCACGGCGTGCAAATATCCCGGGGGAAAGTTCAGGGCAGCAGTAGAGGGACCTTATGGTCAGAGTCCGAACGTGCATGATTACGATAAAATTGTGCTTGTAGCTGGTGGAAGCGGCGTGACGTTCACGATCAACATGGCTCTCGAGTGGGCCAGGAAGCGAAGGACGCCCAACGACAATTCCTCGCTCGATTTCATCTGGACAGTCAAGAACAAAGGTCAGTACTTACTTCCCAGCCCATATATGTATATGTATTTCCTACTCCAAAAACACCAACGCAAAAGCTGACGTACTCCCCTCAGCAACACTCTCCTGGTTCACTTCCGAACTCGCAGAACTCCGAGCCAACTCCCGCGTCACCATAACCCTCCACCTCTCTGGCACACAGAGCTCTTCCTCTTCCACATACTCACAGGACAAGCTCGAACCACCCAGCTCCGACAGCGAAAGCGAGAGTGGGAAATCCCTCCCAGCAGCCCGCAGCTCAGTCGAGTCCTCTTCTTCCACACTTCCCATCCCGGGACGCCCCGACTCCCAGATCATCGTCCGTAATGCTCTGGCCGGCATGTCGTCGAACAAGAGCGTTCTGATTGCGGCCTGCGGACCGAGAGGCCTGCTGAGTCAGCTACAAGCTGCGGTCGGCGAGGTCACTGTCTGGGGAGCGCCGAGTCTGAGATTGCATCTGGAGGAGTTCTCGTTTTGAAGAAAACCTAATTCAACGTGGTGCTGTTGAGTTTTTGGGGTTTCTGTTTCTGCTTTTGCGTTTGCGAGGCTGGTGTGCTGGGAGGAGGAAGGTGGCGGGCGTTTTGTGTTATTGCTTTGATGGGAAATGGCGCTGGAGGAGTGAAGAGCTAGCTGGCTGTCAACGAGTGAAGGCGAAATTCTACCATCAAGTCCGGTTTTGTCTAGAAGCTGTTTATGAACGACACGATAGAACAAGCTTGCATTTGTCCGTGTGGTTGTCACTGCGTTTTTTGTTATCTCACTTACGCTCAAGTTGATTTGGCTTGAATTATCCACCGGAGAACGATGTGTATGACCGGCAGGCGCTCGCTCCTCTGATT
Source organism: Microcyclosporella mali (assembly GCA_002785985.1). Lineage (NCBI taxonomy): Eukaryota > Fungi > Ascomycota > Dothideomycetes > Mycosphaerellales > Mycosphaerellaceae > Microcyclosporella > Microcyclosporella mali. Next base: position 1,159,515 of record NHNU01000007.1, read on the forward strand.
GTAAGGCACAAGCCGTCGCAGCATTCCTGAAAATACACCATCAAGAGAGTCAGTGGCTTAAGTGTTGTCGCGGTGTTCCAGCCATCATGCTCATCACACATTCACCTTGCTTTTGAAGCCATTGTCAGAGTGACTGCTCTAAACGTTCGATAATCGGCCAGGAGGAGTCCGGTCCCGATCATGGCTCGGCATACTTTCGATGAGACTCAAAAGAAGACGAGACGTAGACGGCACTATTACGTATACGATCAGGGAGCGGTGAAATACATTGGACAGATGGATTTCCTGAGTAGAACGGTACCTTCCAACGAAATTGTACCTCTCAATGCAACGTGTCTAGTCTTGGAGCCTCCTCACGAACAGCAATCTCAAGACCACAACAGCGTCGCGGAAAAGCTGAGCGAAGGGTATGCTCCATGCTAGCTCGAGCATGACTACGAAAGCAGTCGTAGCTCTCGTGACCCCTATGAAGGTCAGAAGCCCGAGAGCTTACCAACCGCCGCTGGTCTCGACTCCACCGGAGTCTCCACCACCGGTCTCCCAGCCTCCAAAGTCGCCACCGATCGGAGCACCGCCATCAGCACCGAAATGATCCTCCTCGACGACAGCAGCAGGCTTGGTGCAGCGCTTGTAGGAGTGACCCTTCTCCTTGCAATTCGAGCACTCAACACGAGACCAATCCGTCGGCTTGGGACACTCGCGGCTCATGTGGCCGAGCTCATCACAGCTGTGAGACGTTAGTCGAGATCATGAATGTGCAGCTCTCAAGGGAATACTCACTTCCGGCACTTCATCACACGCTCATTCTCGCACTCCTTGGAGCGGTGACCCTCTTGCCAGCAGTTGTGGCACATGTCGGGCTCACGAGATGGGCAATCCTTCGAGAAATGTCCCATCTAGATTGAAAAGGCAAAGTTAGCATATCTTTCTGAATCTGGACCTGGGATCTGCTTGCCATACCTCGTTGCAGTTCTTGCACTCCACATTGTCGGCATTGCGAGGTTGATCGCACTCCTTGGCAATGTGCTCCTCGGAGCCGCAGCTATCGAATGTCAGCGCTGCGCATTACAGGATGCGTAGGGAGGTACTCACTTGCGGCAACCCTTCTTGTTGGACTTGCGCTCCTGGTTGCAGTCTCGAGCACGGTGACCCTCCTCGTTGCAGTTGTAGCACGAGATGGCGACCTTGGCACCCTCGTTCTTCTCTTGTTCGCAATTCTTGGAGCCATGACCAATTTCCGAGCAGTTGGAGCATTTGATCTGCAGGCTGTCCATTGGGATACCAGCCTCGGCCAGACGTGTGAGGTTCTCCTCAGGAGACTCTGGCCAGCCCTCGGCGAACTTGGCGCGCTGAGGCTTGCTGGAGTATTGAAAGGACACGACGTACTTCTGGTCCGTAACACCTTGTAAATTGACTGGGGTCCAGACTCCGACGAGCTCCTGCTCCTTGGCAATGAGATGAGTATTCATCTCATTGTCCCGGAAGGCCGACTCCAGATCCACGAAGGTGAGCGCAGGAAACGCCTTGGCATAGGCCCAGACAGCCTGCGATGTGTCAGTCTGATCAGAAACATCTCAACGCGCCGACGTGCACCCACTATCTTGATGTCGTCCGCATCCTTCTCCTTGTCTGCCTTGACGAGTGCACTCCATGCCTCCTCAGCAGCCAAATCCTCAACACTCAGGGCGCCGAACATGCTATGCATGCGATTGACATTGCAATCTGTCGCGATGTGGCCCTCGCCCGTGCAGAGCTTGCAGATAGTTGGGCCCTTGTCTGGGCAGTCGGATGCACGGTGGCCAACCTGACCGCAGGTACGGCACTCTCCAGTGAACTCGCGCTCAACACGCTCGTTGGTGCATTCAGCTTTCGAGTGTCCCTGTTCGCCGCAGTTGTAACATTCGCCAGAGTTTGGAGGCTTGTCGGGGCAGTCACGAGCGAAGTGGCCGTCGGCGCCGCAGCTGAGCTTGGCGTCAGTAATGCAATCAGATACCTGGCAGAGGACAGACTCACCTGCGACAGCCGCCATCAGCAGGACCATCACCGAAGCCGCCGTCGGCATGCTTGGAGGTGTTGTCGGATGAGATGTCGAAGCCAGAATCGGCACCAGCAGGCTCGGGTTCCCAACCGCCACCAGTATTGCCGCCGTCGGTCTTCCAGTTGTTGGCTCCAGCGGCTGCGAGTAGTTAGTGACGTCTCAGGAAGCGAGTGGGCATCTTACGAGCTGGCGCATCGTCCCAAGTAGAGGCACCCATAGTGCTTGAGGTGGACGGGCGTCGTTGATGATGAATTTCTGTTCAAGGTGGATGTCTAAGGAGAAAAAGTCAGCGAGATTCGACGAAGATAGGTAGGAATAGCGACACATGCACATGCACACATGCATATGCGCAAACGAAGGAAGACAGACCTGTTCGAGGTGCGCGTGTGATGACACGTGAAGGATGTGCTGCGAGTCGACGTCAGTCAAGATATGTACTACTCACGTAGTGAATGGCAAGTGTACGACGGATATATACCTGAATAGCGTGATGCTGCAAGATGTATTGCCCTTGCGTATGCGGTCGAAGCAAAGCAGCGCAGGCAGGTGCTGCGGTTGCAGTCGTGTGAAAGAGGAGGAGGAAGAAGAAGAAGAAGAAGAAAAAGAAGACGATCTAGTCGACTTCAAGGAGGCGAAAGATCTTATCGAGCGTGCCTTCCGTTTATGTTGACGGGTCGAAGAACGGTAGAGCGCGCGGATAGTTCGGCAGACACCCACGTAGGAGCCTCAGGCCGTTAGTGCAGCTCAAGTCTCTGACATGTGCAACTCTGTCAAAGGTGACAATCGGTTCCGGAGCTGGTTCTACGCGCCGTATGCGCTTCGCTTTCACGATCGAGAGGACCTCGCTTCATCGATGCTTCCACATCGACGGTACGTTAAAAGTCTTCGAACAAAGGGAACAAGCTGGGACGCAGCACTCACGTGACTCAAGTGAAAGTTCTCGAATTCGACGCTCCTCAACTCATACACAAGGGTATCGTGCGATCATTTTCCAACACAACCCACCTGAACGCCATCATGAGCTCATCTACACTCCTCGGAATATCCTGATGACCAAGAACCAACAACATCCAATGAATCTCACCGCGGCCAGCGCTGCAACAGAATACAGCACCACAGCCATGTAGATCGTCGCTCGCTCGTTCTCGATCTGATCCTCGTCCTGGGTGGCATTGCTTCCCATATTCACTCTCTGCAGACCGGCAGTGTTGAGCACAACCGCCGCCAAAGCAAGATTGCAGAACATCCACGCCAAGACAACCGCAGATCGGAAACCCTTGTAGTAGTCCTCGTGCTTTTGCTCTGCAGTGACCATCTTCTTCGGAGTCTCATACTTGGAGCTGAAGGCACGCAGTTCAGTCTCGTATTGGGTGTTGAGGTCGTGGTCATCAGTTGGGATGACGACGTCGACTTTTCCACCCGGCTTGAGATTGGCCGCTGGAAGCTTCTCCGGCTTGTCGTCACCTTTGGTACCCCATGTGATGTCGTGGGTGTTGCAGAATGCGTACACGTTGAGGATGTTGAGGTACGTAGGCGTCAGGAGGAGGTACTGAATGAAGGATGTGAACATGTGCCAAGGATCGAGGAACATGATCGAGGCCACCAGATAGAGCACGTAGGTCGACAGCATGGAAATAATCAGTGTGAAGAAGAGCTTGTTAGTGAACAGCATTGACACGCTGAACCCATCGTGCTCTGCGATCTGGTGCTGCACCGATTTGACGGTGATGAAGATCGACGCGAATAGCAGATAAGCCATGATAATAGCCCAGAAGTATACTTGCGCCATGTAGAATTTGTTGCTTCCCTGCGGTCGATTGCCGAGCGCCAGGACGAAACATGTGAGCAATACAGCCAGGTAGACCCATTCGAAGATTACGGATAAGACCAGGCCAGCTGTGCCCAGGAGGGTGTTGTCTGAGAGCGACGATGTGAGGATGCGGAAGACCAAGAAGAAGTTGCCCTAGAAGATGTCAGCGTGGTGGAGGATTTTAGTGCATGTTTGTACTCACGATTGCGAACCAGGCGAACAGCATGCTGACGAGTTGGTAAACAAATTCGATGCAGAGGAAGAATTTCCTCATGACGGAATGATGACTTCTCCAGAGCTGGTAGAAATGCGCCAAGGAGTATATGGCAGCAAAGAAGGATCCGTTCAACCAACGACGTCTTTGCAGGATGAAATCTGCCATTTCAGTCGGCACGTCAGTCTCACCCGTGGCAGATTTGACATATTGCAAGATCCATGAGCAGTTTCGTTTGCTGACTAGCTCCCAGCACAGGATTCGATCTTCGGCAAGGTACATGTTGGCAGTGAAGATGCCGGCATTGGAGCCGTGCATCTTCTCGCCAGCAAAATACTTCTCCAGAGGTCCATTACCGGTCTTGTCGTTTTGTAGGGCGACGAAACGATAAGCTGAGAATGCACCAGGAAGCACAGTGATAAAACCGAAAGCGCTTTCGAGGGGCTTGTCCAAGATATTGCTCATCTTGTACTCGAAGTTCTGTGCCGCCACAAGTGGGTTGATGAGATTCTTGCCGTGCTCCAACATGGCCTTGATCTCACCACAGGCACCTCCACACATCGGTTCCCTGTCGAATGTCTTCCAGAGGTCGTAGATACTGCTCTTTCCTGGTCGTGTACCAGCATCAATAAGAACGCAAATATTGGGACGAAGAACATCGCCGAATGCTTGGAAGAACCATCGATGCGAGTTGATCTTTTTCTGATTCTTCTCCTTCAAACAGAAGATGATCTGTACTGGAGTATTTCCCTTCTTGACCTGCACGATGCCCTTCTTGATCTCCAATGTCATTTGAGTGGTGTACTCGTAGATGTGGGCGGTGACATCTTTCTCGTTGACCTTCTGCTTGGCGATGCCGTCTTGATAGCAGCCCATAGCTGCAAGCACTGCTCTTGTCCTGGGATTGATCTTGGCACGACCGTCAGATACGATCGCGACAACGATCTTCTTCCAGGCGTCCTTTCCCCATGTCTTCGAAGATGTCCGCTTGTTCATGAATTCTATGTTCTGGATCACACCAATCAGGGTCCTCGCAAGCAATTCATCCTCCTCGTTGTACATGGTGATGACGATGAAGAGCTCCGTCTGTCGCTTCTTCGAGAAGAGGCATTGTCGCAGGGTGAAGCGCTCGTTTGTGAATTCGCTGGGATCGCAAGTCGCCGCACTGTATCTCATGTGGGTATATTCGTCTCGTTCGGGTGGAGGAGCGTGCTCGACTTGATTTAGTAGCCGTGGCGGGATTGGGCAGTCCAGCACCAAGTTGCCATTGTAGAGTTGCACCTCCTTCACCGTTTTCCATCTTCTTGGGAGAGAGCTTGCGGGAGGCGGTGGTGGATCATTATACCCAGCCTCGACGTCACCAATGTCCCCTGCGCCTGGTGTGGCTGGGCTGTGGGGATCTGGGCCGTACGATGGACCTGTCTGCAGCATTGGCCTACTGTCTGCCTCGTCCTGGTAATATCCGCCTTGAGGCTCGTCGAAGGCCCCGTGATGGGGATATTCTGGATGCTCATACTGTGGGCTCAAGTTGTACTCTCCTCGTCCCTCATGCGCAGCCTGCTGATATGGATTCGGAGTATATCCATGCGCGTGTGTATCCTCATACGCCTGCTGGTGTCCATATGTCCCCGGCATGTTCGTGACTTCGTATGTTGGCTGTGCGGCAAGTCGATCTGTTGAGTGGAAGGGCCCAGGACCTACAGGAATCTCAAGCGGCTGGTGGGCGAGGTGATCATCTTGGATGTATGGGCGGTCTTCGAGCTGGTAGCCAGGGCTGTGACCATAAGGATCTGGGGTATGTCGCTCCATGAATGGGTTCTGGGGATCGTGGTCGTGTTCGTCGTTTGGGTGGCCGCTGTGGCCGTAGCCGCCTGTGCGAATGTATCAGTCCCCGAACCTGGTGGTGTTTGCGATTTCTGCACGGTGCAGGTTCAATGTCGGCGCGAAGTCAGAGGAAGCGAACAAGTGCGCGAGGCCGGCAGTGTGGAATGCGGGCAATCGATCGTGAAGCATGAACTTCTGACAACGCGCGCACAGATGCCCAGCTTGCGAACCTCTTCCCATGTCCTCAAACAACGGCCAAACACTCGTCATTTCAAGCAGCTGCCGCTCCTCTCCCCATGCACTCACCTAGCGGGTTGTAGCTCATCGTACCCTCTCTTCAGCGTGTCTCTTTCGATATGCTGTGATTGGCGAGGTATGCGGTTTTCGGAGGATAATAGCGATCGGAGGAATGAAATCGTATCGAGGGTGTTGTTGGCTTGGCAGAATGCGCAGAAGTAACTTCGAGGCCTCGTGATGAAGCTCTGTCTTGATGGTGGTGCGGGACTGGCGTTGCTGTTTCAGATTTCCCCCCAGCCCAAACAAAGCAAGCGTCACTGGCCGAGCAACGAGCAGCTGAAACTTCAAGGGTTCGATGGTATGATGAGCGAATGTGCAAGGGTCGTCAACAACAATGACAGCGATGGCATCGAAGGAGAGGAAGGAAAATTACTGTAGGAGGTGGTATGGACTGCGGGATCAGGCTGGGCGACATCCACTTTGTGACTTGTTCGTGGTGGCTAAAGCGACAGCCACGTCCACCAAAAACGCGAGCTGCACAGCCTTGCTGAGCTCGAAAGACACGCGTAATAATAAGGAGAACGCGAAGTTACAGTGGTCATGCCATGCTATACCAGGGTTAAAGTTGCCGATCACCCGCCTTCGACCTGATTTTCGTCATCTTGGCTCTCGTGATGGTCGCCTCTTGTGCCAGTTCTACTGATGAGGAACGGGCGAAAACACTGTGAGTGCCAGTGTACCGAACGGGATGAGATGATCTCCTGACTGCCGCTCATGCATCAAGCACAAGTACAAGTACAAGTACCTCGAGCCACTGAACACAGCTTCAGCAAGCGCCACATCGGCCACGTTCAACATCAGCTGAAATTATGCGGGTGCCTGGCGACTACTGTCGCGCTACTACCACACACCCGATGATTGAGCAGCATCCGAAATAGAACTGCTCCTCACATGCTCACATTGGCAAAGTTGCCACCATCGCTATAGAGACCGAACAAACCTGTTCACCTTGCTTGCAAGCCTCGAGGATCTGAAGGCTGTGGAGGAAAACCTCATCAGATCGTTGCGTATTGCGAAGTCCATCTGAATGAAGCCTTGCATGAACATCTGCCAATAGGTTCTCCAAATATTTGTTGATCATCATTGGTACCTTGGCAGCAGGACTCCCGTCTGCTATGTAGGAGGAACTGAGCCAGGCTTGACCCATGTGCCTGAGGCAAATCTGTTTCTGCCCCCACCCATGACGCACGCTTGCTTGCTTTCACGTGTCACATTTGCAGATGCGAGAGTCACTTTCCCCTTCACCTTCCTTCCATCTTGTTGCCCGAAACGAAGCAAGCCATACCAATGCAATTCAACCCGCAGACCGCGATAATGTCATCATCCTCTTCCTCTCAAGTCTCCGTGCTCTTTGTCTGCCTAGGCAACATCTGCCGTTCCCCAATGGCCGAAGGCGTCTTCCGCCATCTCACAAACTTCCAAAACTCCTCCCGACACCCCTCAATCGCAAACATCGACTCCTGCGGCACTGGCGCATACCATGCCGGCGACCGTCCCGACTCCCGCACCTTGTCCGTCCTCTCTGACAATGGCCTCACAGACTACAAACACAAGGCTCGTCGAGTCAAATGCCCCAGCGACTTCGAGCACTTCGATTATGTGCTTGCCATGGACAGTAACAACTACGAAGATCTGCGAGACATGGTCAAGCGGGCGGTGAAGAAGGGAGAGCTCGGGGAGGGTGCGTTGGACAAGGTCAAGATGTATGGCGAATTCGGAGGCAAGAGTAAGAAGGAGGAGATTGTGGATCCGTGGTATGATGGTGGGAGGGAGGGTTTTGAGGTTGCGTATGAGCAGGTCACGAGGATGGGGAAGGGACTGCTGAAAGAGATCGAGGCGAGAGCTGGACAGAAGAGCGAGCTCTGAGCCTTCCCTGTCTTGCTTTCATCTTCAAGAGTGATCCGACACAACACGTCTGTGGTCACATGTCAGCAGATGACCACTTGCGTTCGCTCGTAAAGCGCTACATCATCAATACGCCAGCTTGGAGCTTCCTTCAGGCCCTCAAATGGTCCACGAGTTGAATACAACCCGGGAATATTGCCGCGACACGCGACAAGCGACATCGTGTACAGATGTCAGACGCTGGGCAATTTGGCAGACGCTAAACGTGCAACGGATAGCGTGCCAGGAATGATCTCGAAGTATTCAAGTCTGCAATCGGCTCAATGGTACGGACTGAGCTGAGTCTACAAACATCTCAGTACGGATGCAGCACCCCAATTATCCTACATATTCAGGTCTCTGCTCCTCCTACAGCCCGTGGTGCGCGAGCAGGATGGTCTCCTCTATGAAGCTCCGGAGCACAGTCATGAGCTCCTCGAGCTGTTCAGATCTAGAGCGCGAGCAGCAATCCACAGTACCCTATCAGTGCCGCCGCGGTGCGATGTATGAATAGGAACGGCCCAATGAGAGAATGGCAGCAAGTACTCAGAATGCTGTCCAGAGGGCTCCCCACCTTGCCCTCATCAGCCCAACAGGCAGGGAGTTTCGCGAGTGTCATTTGTTTGCCTCTGGAAGCAAGAATATATACACCAGCGAAGTGTCGTACAGCAATACTTTTGTCTATGCGCCATTCATCATACGACCTCGTTTACGATTGCCCACGCCAAGTTGGAGAATCTGCCTAAGTATTCTCGGTGAAGCCCTTGTTCGCCAGACTGCTCACAAAACCCGATTGTTTCCTCGTCTGAGCACGCTGGATCGCTGCGGTGAGCACACTCGCATACGACCAAGTCAGATCCTCACACCCCTGTGGTGCCCCGGTATTGCGATTGAACTCCTCGGAAAGCCTCTGGTCACTAGGGGTATAGTATTTGATGGTGCGCATGAACGCATCGCCCCAGCCATTCAAGCTAGCGATGACAGTTTTGAACTGTTTGCAGTTGCTGGCGTACGTCTGGCCTGCTTTGACTCCCGCCGAGGGCGCAAAATAGTTGAAAAATGCCATGGATGTATTCGTAGGGACGATCTTTCCAGACACTGAGTACTCTGCTGAGGCAGCGTACATGTACTGCGCCACTGCAGCAGTTGTAAGGTACCAGGGATTGCCACCATTTGCTTGAGTGCCGGTACCGTTGTAGACGTCCTCAGGGTAGCGCCCAATTGGAATGCCAAGCGTTTGTCCTGAAGAATCCTTCTGAGTCGCATTGGCGATAGAGTATACGCTGAGAAATGAGGTGACAAATCGCACAATAGTCGACTGTACTTGATCGTTCGTCCAGCTGTAGACACCGTCTCCTGCGTAGCCATGAATCAGGCCAAGAGGGACAGCCGCATCGAGATAGCTGGATTTGCCGTTCAGGACTGGACCGTACTCGTACAGCAAGATCTGACGACCTTTATCCCAAAACTGAGAAAGCGTTGCGGTGAGGGCGTCCGCAGCGCTCTGAAGCGTAGACGCCGTCGTGCTGTCGTTGAGGCTCTTGGCGAAAGTGACGCCCATGATCAGAGCTCTACGCTGGACCATGCGGGTGTAGAAGTGATCTGAACTCTCTTCCTCCCAGAGATCGAACGACGTCGAAGTCCAGTTGCTGGCGACGAAGAGGAGATCCTTCTTCACTGGAGCCGTGCTAGGGTAATTTGTCGAATCGTAGATCTTCTGCATCACAGCGGAGGTATTGCCCCCGGCTTTCAGGTAGCTGTTCGCGAACTCGATCAATGTGATAGCAGCAGTAGCGGGTCCATCATTCTGCGGACGACCCCACGGACCAGAGAAGATAGTGTTGTTGAGGTAGAATTTCGGCTCGCCCAAGCCAGTCAAGAGATCTATTCGATGTCAGTCCCTGCTCGCTGGTGTATGTCGTTTTTACTCACTAGGGTCGTTCTGTTCCGTTGCTCTCCCAGCCGCATAGGCGAAAAGAGCATTCTCGTATTGTGCCTTGGCTTTCTTCTGTGTAGCGGCCGCGTACAGCGTCTGCACCACATCCATGGTCAAAGACGAATCTCGCACCCAGTCATATTCGTAATCCGGATTTTTGGAGTCAAACGAGGGACCACTGCGTCCCGCCACGACGACTCCTTCCACAGCCCCTTCGACAGCCGGGTCGATGTTCACGAACATCTTCGTGAATGAAGCGGAGACCTGGGATCCATTGGCGGCCGCCAGCCAAGTGGTGATATCATCCGAGAAGCCGCTCGGCGTGGCGTACGGTTTTGGGGGAGAAGGTAGAGTAGGTGCTGGGGCTCCACTGGCCGTCACTGTCAAATTCAGTTGTTGCGAGAACGTCTGGCCCAGATCTGAAGCAACGAAAGTGAGATTGAGCAACCGTTGGATTCCTTCGATCCAGGCCGGAGTGCTCGACGTCCAGAGTTCGTAATTCGTATCTGCGACGCTGCTCGCATAGTTGAGACCTGCTGATGAGAGGGGCGTGCTATGTCCTTGGGTGTCGGTGAAGTAAATCGTTACGACTTTGTTGTAATTCAGATTGGCGATGTAGGCGGTAGTGTTGAGATTCCCCCCACAGTAACTGTACGACGCGAGAACAACGTTCCCACTCGTCGGGACGCCGCTCTGGAGTGTTGTGGTATTGCATCTTTGTGCTGTCGCGGTGGTGGCAGCGAGAAGGCCCAAAGCGGCCGAGTAGAAGCCCTTCATCGTGTCGATGGGCAAATATGAAGTTACAAGACCCGCGAGGAATAGAAGCGTCCTGTACATCTTTGTACTTTGTGTAAAATCGGTACTACCTTCTTGCTTACTTCGGATAGGAGCCGCGTAACTCCTCTTTCTGATCACTCCGACATTAAGACCGGTTCTTTTAAGGAGATTATTGGTCCACAGGCACGAAAAGAGGAGTTGAAACGGACAGGTGACAATCAATGCCAGGAGGTACTGGTGACGACACATCGGTCTACACCCCGGATCTGCAGGAACCCCTGTGTCCAGGGCATATGACATGCACATTAGCCGTGGAGAAATTGGGCATGTGCATGTAAATGACTGGATGATTGCTGGGTCATCCAGCGGCTCTGAAGATGCAACACATGGAAATTGTGACGAACGAGGCTTGGGAGTCACTGTTCACTGCAGCTGAAGAGAGGTTGTGATTTTATCCGGTCGGCGAACCACACAGCCAGGCTACCAGATCTGGCAAATTGCTCTTTTGCTTAGCTGAGCCAGTCGGAAGGGAGATACTCATTTCTGCTGGATTGTGACAATATTCGCAGGACTGACCTTGCACACAGCTACAGACCCTTCGAGCATGGCCTTGTTCACGGCTCCACAAGAATTCGCACTGAGCTCCTGCAGAATGCTCGCAGCCACGATCATGGCCGCAGCGGCAAGACCAGTCTGACTAGACGGACTGTTCTCACGGAGCATATGCGGTTGTAATCGGTGGCTGCACCGCCCAAATGCTAGATCTTAATCGGATCTGAAGTCTTCTCTTCTCAGTTGCAGCGAAAATATCCTTTTCGATGGTCATCAATGCTACCATGTGCACACGCAGTGTAGGTCTATACGGGGTTTGCTGGACAGGGCCGAGCCATCATAGGTGTTATTCTCGATGAATGCTTGCGGGAAATAATCTCGAACCCTACACCAGCACCGTATACGACTACGCTCCAAATTCAGGCCATCTTAATTAGGCGCTCTGCAGCTCTAATCTTCTTTGGTGTATGATGGTACGGAACTTCGCGAGCGGCAGAAATCCTTGATAATCCCCAAGCAGGGCGCTTGCTCGACTGGTAGTAGCGGACGTCGCATTTCGATGCGCTAGTGGGTGCATTGTATGCTCTCTTTGCCCCATTCCTCGACGATGCTGTAAGAGACGCAGCTCCATCGCCCAATTTTGGGAGTCCTGGTAACGAACGCTCGGGGCGGGAAATAATGGACGTGTAGCCACAGGCAAAGTAATGGCATTTCTTGCTAATAGCATTGCTGAGAAGTGATCGTCTGAACCATCGGATCCATGATACTCATAAGCGGGTCTCGGGTGCCACATGCCGTCAGCTGTTGACTGATGTTGCATACTGCTCAAAGCTTGGTCTCACGGCTCGCAGGATGCTCGACATCGGCCATGAGGTCGCACAGCCAACGCTCTGCATGCTTGCGCATAGGCCCAGAGAAAGCATGTCCGGCGTCTGGATCCACGATGTCCTCTAGGACAATGTTCTGCTCCTGCGCCCAGCCAGAAGGCTTCGCAATGGCCCGCTTGAGCCAGTCGAGAAATAACTTACTTTGCGCGTACGGCACCAACTTATCTTTGCCAGCGCACATGGAGATGATCTTCTTCCCAGCCAGTGTTCGCTCCAGTATAGGCCGTAGTCGCTTGATCTCGGTCTCGGATGGTGTCTGCGCAAAATCCTGTTCCGAGTAGACATCGAGCTCTGAGAGCAGGATTCCAGCAGGATCGTACTGTTCTACGGCTGCAACCAAGTTCTGCGGGAAGTCTGGAGAGCCTAAGAAGTCTCTTCCAGGCGGATCTGACCTCAGTGTCGAAGGTACTTTGCTCCGTATCGCTCGATCGGTCATCAGACGCACATAGTCTGGGCACCCAACAATCACCATTCCAGCAGTTATCCGTGGCTCCAGCATCAAGGCCACCCATGTGGCGTGTCCGCCCAAGCTCACACCTCCACAGATGTTGTCGCTGATCTTGAATGGCAGATAGTGTTGTATCTGCGTGATCAGAAGACTGAGATCTTGCGCCGTGCCGACGTATGTGTTGAACATATCCGGCCCATGTGTAGAGTTGCCTTGCTTCCAAGACACATTGTTCGTGTTCTCCACCATTCTTGAGCCGTGATTCCTTTGGTCGAAAGTCACACATATCAGTCCTTTGCCATTCTCTTTCCGCTTGGGATGATTGTTCCAGGCACGGAGGAGTGCAGATGCTGTGTATGCCATGCTGTCTTGTGTGTCGCCACGGCCGTGTAGTAGCCAGAAGCAGATGACCTCGGAAGGCGTCGGCGGGAGCTCCTCAAGACCGAGCACAGTGGTAAGGACGCCTCCAATATTGAATCGTTTCCATGATACGGGCGAGACGTCGTGGAAGGCCTTATGCGTTGCGGGTAGCGGCGAGGAGAAGGGCGATTTGGTCGAGTCGAGCCGTAAGGCATGCTGCCATGCGAATGTGCTGCCGTCTGCCATATTCAAGTGCCTTTCGAATACAGTAACACGAGTATGTTAGATACACGGATGAGCGGTGAATGTTGCTGCTTGTACTGAGCGTCGGCAATAGCTTTCGGCTGCCTCGGCTTGCACCCGACAACAACTCCATGTCTCCTTCCTACAGTGACATGCCATTCTCTCAGCCATCGACACTCAAAAAGATAGGGCAGTATGCCTGTCGCTGACGACTCTAAATCATCAAACCTGTGCCAGTCATGGAAGTGAGAAGATCATCGCGTATATACCTCCGAATGCGGAGAGCCTGTGGCAGCATTCCACCATGATACCCTGGAATGTCTTGCTCGAGTTTCTACAGTTAGAATCTCGTCTCACTTCGCATCCGGACAATGAACGACACCAGAGATACTTACTCACAAAGAACAACCGCCGCATATCAATCATGTGTCTTCCACGAACAATGAATAACTTCCCTCCCAGACCAGTACTTTGCCACTCTACGGCTTCCACCAACTCGACGAATCACCACATCACAAAACCCGTATTCCAATGCCGAAAATCGACACGAAATATCAATCGAGCGAAAAGGGCGCGATTAGTTCTGGAGAAGCGGGCGTTGACGCTCGAGGCCGTCGTCAGGGACAATCGACATGCGATTTCCAGCGCAGCCCTGCTCCGAGTCCTTCTCCAGGCCGTGTGAAAGCTGATCGGGCAAGAAGTCTTAGAAGCCACAGTACCAAGGAAGTACGACTGCGAGAGTCAGAGAATCATCAGTCTTTGCGCCACGACGCCTTAGCATAGCCTCGCTCAGAGGTCTGAGCATCGGCTCTTATCCTGCATTAATCGCTATCGTAGCCTGGACATATTCTGTCATGCAGGGACCTGCGGAACCGGGAGGCTTGCACCCCAACCAAACGACACACGTCAACTCCAGCCTTCGAATCATCGACGGTGGCCGTATCGTTGGCACAACCACGATCGTGGCGCTCTGTGCAACATGGAAGTGGTCTGTCTTGGAGCAGAGAAAATTGTCAGTGGAGGCTGCAATTAAGGACCTTGAGAACAAGTGTAAGGTTAGAGCGCGTGAGAAATTCGCTCGCAAGGTAGAGGAATGAGTGGAGGAGCATGCCACAGGAGCTGCGGTCCTCAATCGTGTGGCCTCTATGACCAAGTCATGATATGACCAGACGAACAACCACTGCAAACTTATCCAAAGAAACCCTGCCACTGTCCCGTTGTTCGTCTCTGCTCCGCGGCACTGCCGACCGCCGGATAGAGCTGTGCAACTCTGACCATGTCTCCCTCACCAACGTCCGTGACTTGATTCGGCTGCTTGCCTCCCATCAATAGCTTCTATGGTAGAGTTTACTGCTACCCTTGCCAGTACTAGACTTGTACACGACGGCCGTGTCAGGAAACTTGCCTGGCACGGCGGCACCCTCGAATGAGCTGTAAAGCATGATGGAGCTGTAGTCAAATGTCTTCTTGGAGTAGCCGTGCCCGCCGACTTGGTTAGCCTTGGCTTCGGGCATGGGTATGAAAGCCGAAGATAGAAATCCGTATCGGTTGGCTGTGACATAGTCCGAGCAACTGCAATAATCATTAGTGATGTGGAAAAACCTGGTGGTCGACGGGGAAAGCCGATGCCTTAAAAATGGTGTCTGGTGCTTTGATAATGTTCGCATACTGCATGGTCTTCATCAGCGTCTTTCGTCGGACTGTTACCGTCAAGTGGTGTACCGAATTATAGTCTGCTAGACTTTTGCATTCGAAAGTGACATATTGAGCGGCATCCTAGATATATGTGTCAGTGTCATGCGATCTCATGCCATCGTTGACGTACCGGGCGTTGATGTTCACGTTCGAGTCCTATGACATGACCTAATAAGTGTGTCAGCATGCGATAAGAGTGGTTCAAGCAGAGATCGAGACACACCGAGCTCGTGAGCCATTCGAATTCGATCCGCATCGCCAACCTTGTCCGCCGTGACTACACCTTTAACGAGATTCGTGCTGTCTGCTCTGTGGAATTGAAGCTGGTTCGGGTTGCGGTCTATGTCTGAAGAAGGAGACCAACCCATCGTGGCGCGAGAGCCACCCAGAGTCACATCAGTGATCTTCAGAGGATCGGGCAGAGCTGTATTGCACAAGCAGGGCGACTTTCCTGTATCGCACTCGATGGACATGCGCGAATATGGCGACATCGCTATGGCCCAGATCTTGATGGCTTTCTGTGGTAAAATGGCATCGAGTTTGTTGGAGTCAGCTTCTGTCGGAAAGCAGTAGCGGACTGGTTGAACAGTTCCGCTGGCCTTCACGATCACGGGCCACGGCTGGCGTATATTCTGGCCTTCCTTGTATTCTCCTAGTTTTATACTATACCACCGCTTCTCGACGTGTTCTCGACGTGTGGTACAAAAGTGAGATTGTTTCCACGAGGACAAGCCCATGCGAGTCTATGAAGGATTGTGTAAGTCAGGAGAATGAAGAAAAGCTTCATCTTCTAGCCTGCTCTTTTCCCCTATAGTATGGGTAGAAAGTGTGGTGTACGTTAGACGTTCGGCTTTCAAATGCCTACGAGCTGGATCTTGTGCTTCCCGCAGGTCTGTATTCGGCAGTGTGCATAGGTTGTTGAAGTTGTGCTGCTGATGGCGAAGTTAATTATCCAAGGTCACGAAGATGATCATCGCCATGTGTCCACAAAACCTCTCTAGGCATTCGTTCTGCATATGCTAAGCCGAGCATGCCCAAAAGAGGAGAATACAGTCTGTGCCAGCACATGAAGGTATGGACGAAGGCTGTGAGTCGGTCAACACAGATCTCGGATTATGTATTTCGATACAATGATCGGCCATGTAGCCAAGATATCGAGACTTCGCCAACGGCACCATTCAATGTTAGAGCGTCCTGCACAGTGTTCGAGCGCTGTTTCATCAACAGGAGGTGAGGTCATGTCAAGCATGCGACCGTCCCTGTCCTGTCACTCGTATCTTCAGCAGCTCTAGATCCGTACAGAAATCATGGCTTGAGACCCTGCTTAACGGCACGAAATATCCGTTCGGTATGAGCGAACGTACTGCCAAAGTCGGTAGCTACTACCAGTCGACATCATTGATGTAAGCATGGAATGGTGGAGGACGAAGGGGATGGACGAAGCGCGAAGTCGTATGACATGAGGACACGATCACGTGACGTCGCGCGCAAAAGCTTCGTCGGCGACCACGACCACGACGACACTCCAAGATCCTCACCAACATGACATGATCCCCTGTCCAACCCTTCAACTCGCTTGCCTTCTTCCCTCCCATATCTTCGTGGGCGCCTGTTTTGAGGCTGACAGCGCTCTACTTGCGCCGGGTCGGAAATAGATACACACTCAGCCGCAGGATGCAGCGCTGCCTGCATAGAGTAGAACTAGTCTGGACCGAGGGGCTGAAGAGGCACGGATGACACGCCGCCCAGCCATTCGACTCTCACGATCCCCATATTCTCCGAGCGTTTACCTTGTCAAGGCATCTCGACTCCATACTAAGCCTTGTCAGACCTCGCTATGCCTTATCTCATCTTTGATTCCGAGCGGGATCTTGGTTATTGACCACAATATGTGACATTCACGACACTGCTCAGGCAAGCTAGCCATGAATCCGCCCAGGCCAACAGCAGCAGGCCAGCAATTAAAGTTCAGCAATTGCGCCTCCCATGCAGCGGTTAGCAACGAGGCTGTCCTGCCCGTCCCAAAGAATCCTCAGGCGGGGCCCACGGTGAGTACATGAGGCTGCGCGCCCTCACTGTCCGAAGAGTCCCTCATCCCGTCGTTTCATTCGCATCCACCTCATATAAGAAGCCATTGAACGAGCTCGGGACTTCCAAGACACATTTACTCGATTTCTGAGAATATGTGGTTCATCGCTCCAGTCGTCGTCGCCTATCTGGCTACCCTCGCCTCCGCCGATTTCTTCGTCTCGAACACTTCAGTGTGTATGGGAACATTCATTGTACAAAATTGTATACATGGCGTACAAGTACTCTCGAGCACTCAGGACCTCAGTGGAAAGCAAAACGCGACCGACTACAAGTGCAGCCATCTAATGCCGGCTCAAGACAACAACTTGTAAGCAAAGCGCAGACATGAAGCTTCAGCACCTACCACACTTGCTTACTTCCGACGCTTCGCTTTTAGCATTCACAACGGGACCATGGGCAATTTTGGCTCTCCACGCGTGCTGTCGGAAGGTGGTATCTGCAGTTCTGGCCAGCTCAAATTTCACCAGGACGGCCAGGGCGGCTATACCGTCTACAACAAAGACGACCAGAATGTCGGTCTTTGCGAGTCAGACAATATAACTGTCTCTCGCAATTGCAACGAGTGGGTTGGCATGCTCTACTTCGCCAGCTCATACAAATGCACTAGCTCGATCTGCGACTGAACACTGCGCGAACAAACCCACAACAATCGCATGCGCATCACCTTATTCAGCTTTGCGGATACTGGCGCACAGCATTGATTCAAAGCAACCCTGAAGCTGTAGTCGCTCAAATGCGATATCGGCAGCTCTCGCCATCCGAAGCCATCGCGAATCGTTGTTCTGATAAGGGAACATAGGGGTCAGCTTGATACCAACTGGATACACGATCCTCTCAATAACATCCTGGGACGACTCGGAATCGGACGGACGCTTACAAGCAGGTCGATCCGGACTGGACTCGGAGTCGACGCAGGGATTTAACAAACACCAGCAGAGGTGTGAGAGTAATACGGCGGCATTAGGGAGGCGCCGTACGCGAAATGCGAGCTGTATTGAAAGTCCTGCCTGGCATGAATAGTAAATGCAATATGTACCAAGTGCTTACAAATCTATGCACGTGGTTCAATGCTTGTGCGCTCTCCACCATAGCTACCTTCCGCTTACAGCAAGCAAAGTGGAGATCATGCGTCGTACATCGACTCTTCGAGGAAATATAGCCTCGAACATGTGAGTGTTCTAACACATTTACACGTTCTCGAGACAGGCTGCTTGTCCCCGTTCACGACTGCTCACAGTCTTGGAGTTCCGCGAAGCCGAGAGATCAGACGTACCCTCGCACCAGGTTTCCAAAAGCTTACAGTGACATAACATTCTCAGTTCATGCATCGCCGCTGGGCGAAGCGACACTACACACAACTGCTTCCAAGGAAGATATCGATATGGCCAAGAAGATACAGCCACCAGGTTCGCAAAGTTCATATCCGCAGGCCACCAAAACTGGCAAAGTGCCGTTTGCATACTCCGGAACTGGCTTGCAAGGCGAGACGGCATACTGGCTCTGGGGCGACCTTGCCAGCTCCAAAACTCCCCTGATTGTCCTCCATGGAGGTCCAGGTATTCCTCACAATTACGTCCTCGGTTTATCCCTTATCAATCAAGACTATGGCATCCCAGTCCTCATGTACGATCAAGTTGGATGCGGCGAAAGTACCCACTTCCCCAACAAGAAAGGCGATGAATCTTTTTGGTCTCCCAAACTCTTCATGGCCGAACTCGACAACATCAAAGCCGCTCTCGGGATCCAAACCTTTGACCTCCTTGGCCAGAGCTGGGGTGGCATGCTTGCTGGCCAATACGCTATCGAGAAACAACCCAAGGGCCTTCGCAAACTCATCATTGCCGATTCTCCAAGCGACATGGTCACCTGGGTCAAAACCGCAAATCGTCTCCGTGCTGCTCTGCCCAAGGAAGTTCAGGAAGTTCTTGATCGCTGTGAGAAGGAAGGCAAGACTGAAACTCCAGAGTACGAGAAAGCCGTGATGGAGTTCTATACCAGACACGTCTGCCGTGTGGATCCATGGCCATCGGAAGTGAAAGCTGCTTTCGCTGCGCTGGAGGGAGACAATACTGTCTATGGGACGATGTGTGGACCTAACGAGTTCTTCATCACAGGCAATCTGAGGGACTGGAGTATCACTGAGAAGCTGGGTGCCATCACGGAGAAGACAGCCCCTGGAGGCTTACTAGTGGTGAATGGCTATTATGACGAGGCCCAGGACGACACGACCCAGGCGTATTTCGAGAAGCCGACTTGTAAGACCAGGTGGATCCGGTATGCTTTGAGTTCACATATGCCGTTTATTGAGGAGCAAGAGACGTTCATGTTGGACTTGGGAAGATTTCTGCTTTCGTGAAGACCAGGAGTGGGCGGCCCGTATCCAGCTTGACAGAGGCATCTGTACTGTCTTCCATGCCTCGGCAGGCAAAGTTTCAACGCCAGGAAACCCCGTTTCTCTGGTCGATAGAGCTCAAGGAGGGAGCGTTCTGTCACTTGCCTGTTCTTCTGTCGCTTCCTATCTCATAGCAATTTATATGCCGTCATCATCAACATGTCCGCCTCTTAGGGTGTGATATGAATACCTTCAGGCTCAAGGTCTCTTTACATGACTAGCGAGCACGAAGCTTCGTAAGTTTCTGATCATGGACTACTTGGAATTGTTCGATTACATCCAAAAATATCCAGGTTCTATACAAATAATCGCGCCTCTCCGCACGAGACAGTTGTCAGTCGTAAAGACTGCCTCCGCCGCAAGCCCGGGACGCTCTGGTCAGCCATCCGATCCGTCTCGATACTTCAACGAGCGAGAAGACGCCGTTTCCAGTCACTTTGCATTCGAGTAAGCCAACACTCTTGCAGATTGTATGCCATGTGTAGCTAAGCATGGGAGGCACATCTGCACTGCACCTGTTGAGGACACTCTAGGTGCATGGTGTTTTGTAGTGATCGAGGCCGAACATGGGCCTGACATAGCTGCAATGCGAATACAGACATGAAGCAAATGAGGATTCTAGGCAGACAAGTGAATTATTGCAATGCGAATCGTCAGATTAACAGAGGAGTGAAGGAGGCAGGGGATGAGGTGTGGCTTGGGTGGCACGCCACGTGAAAGCTAAGTATGTCTACGGTCTACCGACCCACTTTTCCGATCGTCCGGGCCGACGACCACCCAACGAACCATACTCCAACTTGTCATACAACCCATCAATCAACTTCGTTGCATCGCTTCTGTATCTCTTGTGGGACAGGCTAATGTCCCACGGTGTTAAGAACTTTGGTTGGACGCTCGGCCTGCCGTGTGACTGAGGCGCCGAAGCCTGCTCGTGCAAAACATTATTGTCTTGTGCATCGAACCAACACTGCGGTCTTCTCCCTGTCAACAATGTCGCCCACATCCTCGATGAACTATAGTATGCCTCAGACTTCATTCAAAGCAGCCTTGGTGGTCGTCGACATGCAAGAAGACTTCTGCGAGCCCAATGGCTCTCTCGCCGTCAAAGGCGGACGCGAGCTCGCGCCAATCATCAATGAGCTGCTCGATATGCCCGGCTTTGTGCTCAAGATTGCCTCGCGAGACTTCCACCCTCGCGATCACATTTCGTTCGCTTCTCTACACCCTGGCACCGAAGCGTTCACATCTTCGCATACGATCAAGAATCCCCAGAACGAGGACGAGACGCAAACGACGTGAGTACCGATGCGTGTCGTTGCGCTGTGCATGCTGATGCTTTTGCGAAGATTGCTATGGCCAGACCACTGCGTCCAAGGCACTCCAGGCTGCAAGATCATCCCCGAAGTGCACAGGGATAAGCTCACTCATGTTGTCGACAAGGGCATGGACAAGCGAGTCGAATCGTATTCTGCGTTCGGTCCACCATTCCGGAAGCCCGCTATCTCCTCGACCGGATTGGAGGAATTGCTTAAGAATGCAAGTATAACACATGTGTATTGTGTTGGACTGGCGTACAATTTCTGCGTCAAGAGTACGGCGGCAGATGCTGCAGAACTGGGCTTCAAGACGTTCTTGATTGAGGATGGAACAAAGGCGGCCACATCAACGCCTGAGATCTTGGCTGCAGTCAGACAAGAATTGAAAGACAGGGGTGTCAAAGTCGTCCAGATGAGCTCGGAGGAGGTGCGCATGATGAGCAGTGCGTAGACTTACGAGGAATCGACAACTAAGGAATATTCTCAACAGGACTTCTATCTCTATCGCCAGAGAGTGATTCATTGCGTGAGGATCAAAGTCCGTCATGTATCACTGGAGTCGAATGTTGTGTCTTTCGAAACAGTACGAACATACTATACAAAAGACTCAAGCGGCTTCAAAGGACCAGACCAAGGATCTACCCCATCATCGCGACTCCAGGATCACGACGCCGCACTTGAACAAGGAAGAAAACTGTCTTACTTCGACATCCACACAGCACTATCTTTGGCGACGACACTCTTCAGATCTGTCTTTGTCCGCTCCGCCAGAGCCTTCTCGCGCCTGTACATGACTTCATCGAGAACCTTCGCCAATATCTCAACATTGCCTGGCTCCAGAAGTGAGAAATGATGTCCCGTCACCCAGTGATACTCACAGCCTTCTGTCGTAAATGGCGCCCACCTTTGCACCATCTCCTTCCAACCTTCCAGATCAATGTCCCAAGTCGCGCACGGATTGGCCCAGAATACGGTATAGTTTCGAACAGTGCCGCTTGGTGTGTACGCTCTAGATATACGATACGCCATGCTGTTGACCCGATGCCACGCTTCAATCTTATCCGCGGTCAGTCCAGCCTCCAGTAGTCCTCGATCTCGAAAATCTGCCGATATTGCGGCAATCGCTTCTCTCTCGGGAATATCAGCGTAGCGTGCTTCGAGAGATGGAACTTCCGAGTCAGGTATGACTTTGTGGTACACGAGCAAGTCGATGAGGAAGTTATTAACATTGTCGCGACCGACACGCAGAACGTGCTTGAGGTCTGGAGGGTTGTCGAGTCCACCACAGAAAGAAAGATTGTGTCCACGACTCTCTAGGCGTTTTCCGATCTCAAAAGCTGTCGTGCCGCCAAAGCATAGTCCTAGGAGAGCGTAGGGGCCGGTAGGACGAGCCGCGAGGATGGCAGATTCGTAACAACTGCAATATATCGTCAGCATTTGATCGGAATTTGTGTGGGGGAGCAACGACTTACTCTAGCATCTCCTCGAGACTCTCAAAGGTACCCTCGGACATTCTTTCAAGCCCCTTCACTCGAAGTGCATACACGGGTCGATCCGGGATGAGGTCGAGAATAGGAAGCCATATCATAAACTCTCCGCCTCCTGGTGGGAATAGAAATAGTGGCGGCTTTGAACCCTCTGCACGAAGTGTGACGAGTGGCTGATATCCAGAGGATTGCCGATTGTCCACCAGAGCAGCAATTTCTCCAACAGTATGAGCTTTCAGAAATACCGACATCGAAATCGGATCGTCTGCACTGTCGATAGCGACTTCGAGCGATCGTTTCAAGCGAAGATACCCAATGCTGTTCATGCCGAACTGAGCGAGCTCGCTGTCTGCGCCAAAATGGTCGATTGTCAGATCTAGCTGCTCTGCGAGAAGTTTTGCCACAAGCTGCTGTATTCCAGTCGTCAACGGAGACACAAAACTACTGACAGTATTCACCCGATATCTGTCAAACTGGCCTTGCAAGTAGAAATTCTTCAGCTTTTGCCTTGAAAGCTTTCCGATTGTGGACTTCGGCATTTCTTGCTTCGGCAATGCAAGAACATCCAGGGGCATCGCAGAACAGAATTTCAGCACGGTCTCCTTGATACTGTTGATTATTGTCCCGATCTTTCCCTGCTCATGCGTTACTCCATCCTCAGCGCTGAACAATACAACGACGCCTTCGGTGTCGTTGATCTGGTTCCAGATCGAGAACGTAGCAGTCCATGAAGTCGAAAGTCCTGGTATCTTCCGACTCTCAATGGCATGTTCAAGCTCGAACGAAGTGTAGTTGTTGCCACCAAGGATCAGAATCTCCTTCGAGCGGCCAACAATGGCCAAATCTCCTCTGCTGTTGATGCGCCCTAGGTCACCCGTATCAAACCATCCATCTGGCGTCATACAGCTCGCAGTCGCCATCTCGTTGTTGTAATACTTCCGGAAGACGATGTCGCCACGGAGCTGGATCTTACCTTCTTGGTCACTAGGTACAGATTCCAGTTCTTCATCTACCAGACGAAGCTCTAGTCCAATTGGTAGATGCTTGCCGACAGTTGCGAATACATTGCCTTGCTCGAGATCCCCAGAGGGTGTCTGCAGATTGTAGAAACAGGCTGAACACGTCTGATATCGATTGTCAGTTGAGATGTTTCACGGGACGAAAACCATATAAGGTACCTCGGAAAGTCCGTATGCCGCCTTCACAGCATTCGAGGCTGCACCTCCAGCCTCCAATATGCGGCTGGCTTGTTCCAGAGTAGCGACCTTGTTGGCCTCGCCGCCCACCATTAATACCTTGAGATTACTGAAGTCATGCTTCATCGATTTTCGCTTCTCCTGCGCCTTGCTTGCGGCGGCCAAGAAAGAGTTCGGAGAGAATGTATACCCAACACGATACTTTGTCAACCAGTCGTAAAACTTGAAAGGCTGATGTACCAATTCCGTAGTAGGCACGAGAAACTGGTTCGCCCCGACGTTTAAAGCATTGAGATGCAACTCGCAGAAGTTCGCCGAATGGACGAACGAGACCCAAGACATGAAGTTCATGGAGGCATCCAGCTTGTGCATATCTTGCTTGGCCTGGACAGAGGTCAACAGTTGGCGATGGGTGAACTCAACAGCTTTCGAGTGGCCTGTTGAGCCGCTGGTGAACAGAAGCACGGCGAGAGAATTGGGAGAGTGGGCGCCGTGGCCGAAGATTCCATCGATGCCAGTGATCTCGCGTACAGGCGGATCGATGCTCTCGATGGCATGGACTGATGCATCGGGCAAGCCAGCCAATTGATCCGCTAAGGATAGCGTAGTCAATATGCTTGGTTTGCCGAAGAGAGCTTGCAAATTCTGTAGCTGGCCATCGTGGGTCTTAGAGTCGTTGGACTGAAATATATCAACACACAAGGAATCTTGCTGGCTAGAAGTGCGACTCACAAAGGATGGCAGGATCGCCGGTACACCTCCAGCAGCAATGATACTCCATGTCCATATGACATTCAATTGATGGTTGCCGAAGTATACGACCACAGTGCTGCCACTCTTAACTATGCCTGCGTTGCGGAGCTTGTTCCCATTTGCCTGACAGAGAAAGGGTCAGTATGAGCTGATGTCCTCAAGGAGAGACAATACGTACACAAGCTTGTACAAGCAAGTCTGGATATGAAATGAAAATTTCCTCGACTCCTGCATCGAGAAAAGTCAACCCGTTCTTGGGGTAATGCGAAGCTACCCGCTGAAGGGAGTCGCAGAGTGTCTGCGGTTGGAAGCCTTCCATCTGAGCTGATGGTGTAGAAAGTTTGGTCGCTCAAACACTTCATCTACTAGAGAAGAATGCGTTGGATGTGATAAGGGTTGGCATTGGCACGTGCAACTCCGGAATGAATCAATGCTTCGTGGTCAATCGCTGATCCCTTCTAACTTCGTAGTACCGGGCCTGGTCTCCGAGGAACCCAGTATGCATGTCTGGTCGTCTCAAGCGATTTTGAACGTGTTCGTGAGTTTCATATCCGATAGCTGTCGCTCAACGATGAGTGGGTCCAATAAGGCTGGGAAGCCAACGGACGGTTACGGCGCCCTCTCAGAGCGTTTCCGATGAACCATTCTACAGAAACCAAGGTCCGTTATCAAACCACGTCGATACCTGTGATACAGAAGCATTGTTATTGAGAGCCGCACATCGCACAGCCAATTCGGCATTCCTGATATGACGCTGGGCATACATCTGCAAAGGGACGAGTCCGCAGTCCCTGCATTGTCCAAGGGTATACTACTGTGTTAGTGCCATTCTTTCTCACGCGCGCTTACGTCGGTCGCTTTAGCCTCTTTCTGAATCATTATAGGCTCTGTTTCTGACTCCATCCAAACAGGATTGCTATTTTATTGCAACTGCATCACGAGAATCGACGCCCCTGTTCTGGTAAGGCTAGACGAATTCGTATAGGATGATAATGCCGAGGAGTCCCGCGCCCTCTGGAGGCACACAGCTGATTTTGCAACGAGCGATAGAAGATAAAGTCAAAAGATGGAAGTTGGACTTCCTAGAGTTCTGTCAGGATTAGGGTTCTCAACGTCAGAATCAGACGAATGAAGGGTGCTGTCAAAGAAAAGAGAGTTCGAAGGCTCGCGGCTGTTGTACGATAGTTCGTGCTAAGGGGCCCGCACAAATAGCATAAATTTGTCGTCCAAGACGCTGATAAGTGATCACGCAACGCGTTGCTGATAGGTGAATGTACTGCTGGCAATGTCAGCCGTGATCTGCCGGCTCATGCACGATTGGTCAGACAAACATTATCGCTCACGGAGTCTGATTGTTGTACATACAACTCTAAGCAAGTATGTGAGCTTTGGCAATCCCGATGCATTGGATGCTGAAACGTCTCGCGTTGAGACGGCGTTGTCAAGATCGGCAACATGCGCTTGCTCTGTACAGCCTGATTTCTCGAGAAGCGTTTCGCAAAGATAAGATCAGAAATGGTGTAATCATCGAAGTTATATGTAATCCTTCCAGTGCCATGGACGGTAAGCACTTGTGAAGAAGACCCCATCAGCAACGATGCGGCAGCTCAAGCCGCTGGAGATCCTTGTCTTTGGATTCGGGTGATATTACCCTTCCTCGGAGGGACTGTAGCATCATGGCTAACACCAATCACAGATCGATTGGATCGATCTTTGGATCCAGGGCGCAAGGTACACGAGCTAGAGTTACTGCAGTCTGCCGTTCGAACTACGACGTCGCCAAAGCTCGCGGTATCGAAATCCGGTCCCAGCTTTGGGGAAATAGTCTATTCCGACCAGACACAGTCATCCGAAGCTCAAGGGAGGTCACGCAAGCGTCATATGACTATGTCGTGCTGGCAACGAAGTCAATCGACGACGAGGACCTCCTCCGCGGTCTGAGACCTTTGGTTGGAAGCCATACCACACTCGTCTCGGCTCAAAACGGGGTGACCAGCGAGCCTGCGCTGCGTCGATGTGGCTTTACCAACCCCATCCTGTCGGCGACATGTTACATCAGCTGCAGGCAGTCCAGCCTCGGCGTCGTCGAGCAAATCTTACATGTGAAGCCACACGCGTTTTACATTGGTAAACATAGCGGCGGCAGAGGTACAGATGGCGATCGGGAACTCGATGCCCTGGTCTCGCTCGACTCGTCTTTCGCGAAGGTAGAAGATGCACAGAAGCAACGCTGGGAAAAGATGGTCTTTAATGCAGCTTGGAGTCCGTCGTCGGCTCTCTTCGACAAGGACACTCACGGCCTGTTGCAAGATCCCGCGGGCATAGAGCTTGTACGGAATCTCGCTCATGAAGCGCTCGCTGTTGGTCGAGCCACAGGTGTCAGGTTGCCAGACAGCTTGATCGAAGCGACCTTATCAGGCCCAGCAAGCGTGCCTGCAATTGTGCCATCTATGCTGCAGGATCGCAGGCTGAATCGACCACTGGAACTTGACGCAGTATGCGGTAAGCCACCCGACTCGACCTGTGTGTCTATATGCTGATTATCACAGCCGGCATCATCAATTACGGTCGCCAGTGTGGTGTACTGACTCCCGTCATGGAATCGACATACATGTCGTTGCTGAAAGTGGAGTCGATCGAACTTCAGAGGAGATTACCTATCATGTCAGATCTCCTCCTCAAAGATCGAATGGGAAAGGAGCAGCTGATCGCAGATAGTCGGTCGTCCATGAATGGTAGCCAAGAGATAGACTACAGCTAGCCACCTGGTCGATGCTAGATATAGGATTCCTGTTATTCCCGCTTCTTTTGTAGCCGCACTAGAGTGTATGCAAGCGTAACGTTGAGAAAGGTCGTCCTCAAAATGCGTGCTACCACCCGTTAGCAGCGAATTCCAAGACCAAAGCTTGGAAAGACGATTCGAGCAGAGGGAATGAGATTTAGCTTTGCTGTGATGCTCGTGCTTATGCAAGTGGTGCAATGGCTGACTCGACTCTACCTTGTTGGATGCATACGCGGTCTTTGAGACGGTGTCATTAGGAAACTGGCAAGCGAACCAATTTGTAGTAGGTTCAAGCTTCACCAGCACTATGATTTCGCTCTATGGGCCTGTTGTCAGAGATGTGCAGGAAATTGAAGTAGCTGCTGAAGTATCTTTGAAAAAATGATAGCACAAGGGCAATTCTATAGCCTGTCCTCGGACGACGAGATCTTGAAAAGACGAGATTTGCAGGTCGGACAGTAGTTCAAACGAAAACGCGACCACCTCTGGCATTTTCACTTGTCATCCTTGTGGCCTTTGTTTTCCCTTCGATTGTGTCGAGCGAACTCCGATCGACGACGAGATACCGTCGCTTGACATGACCTTCGGGTTTGTACTGCGATTCGCGAAATATCGCTTCGGACGCCATCAGAGATCCACGTTGCAACTCCTGGAAAACAATTCAAAGTCCTCTCAACGGCAAAGTCGAAAAATATATGCTTCGTTGGGCGTTTTCGGCATTTCCCCAGATCACCAGGATCGAGGTCCATAGATCCAGAGTTTGAGAACGGCTCACCAGCTCGTTCCACCGTTGTCAAGCATGCGGCCGTCGCCATTCACGTCAGATTGAAGGCTGGAGTTGGGTAACGAGCACCGAGAGGTGGATCAAGTCACGCAATCCAGCCCGAAGATCTACCAAGGCGAAGTTCCAGCGGCCCAACCGTTTTCTGGCCATGCGGTGCGAGGTGTGGAGCCTGCCGGTGTCGGCTGTGAAACCCATCGAATCTTATAAGAAATCATACGTTTCTTGGCCGGTGCCTATATTAGGGCGAACAAAGGAATGTCACACTTGAAGCAATTGATGTCAAATCAACTTCGTCCACAACTTTGCACTCACTTACGAAGGTCCGCTCAGAAGGAATCGAGCGATCAGTTAGACCAATAGCAACAAATTGTAGTAACCAAAATGACTGGCCAGGATGGTCTCAAGGCAGGCGAGACCTTTCCCGGAGGCGGTACGATCCTACCATATGCTAAGTGGCTGGTGTTGGAACTGACATCGCTGCAGTGAAGTTCAAGTACATCCCATGGACAACCGCAGATACTAAGTAAGTATGCCGGATGCCAGATGCTTCCAGAACAAGCAAAGTACTGATGAATTACAGAGTCTGTGGCTTCCCGGTCACATATGACGCTACGAAGGAATTCAAGAACAAGAAAGTCGTCCTTGTCTCTGTGCCGGGCGCTTTCACACCGACCTGCTCGGGCAACCATGTCCCGCACTACATCGAGAGAATCCCGGAACTGAGTATATCCCCTCAGACACCCAACAAGGCCGAGAAATATGACTGACGTCTTCTCACTAGAGGACAAGGGCGTGGACAATCTCCTTATCATCGCTCCCAATGATGCATTCGTAATGTCCGGCTGGCAGAAGGTCAACCTTGCTGGCAGTGAAGACGACAACACTTTTGTGCTCTTCATGTCGGATCTAGAGACCAAGTTGGCAAATCAGATTGGCTGGACCGCACCAGGTGATCGTAATGGTCGTTGGGCAGCCATCGTCGACCATGGCAAGATCGCTTACGCGGAGGTTGAGACCGAGCTACAAGCAGTGACAGTCTCTGGTGTCGACGCTGTCTTGGAGCAATTGAGCAAGGCATAAGGGTCCGCTTTCGTCTATACTTGATAGAGCGCAGATCATAGACTACACCACAGTGTAGACGATCAATGATAGACAAAGTCTTTTCAACGTCGTCATTGCCCAATTCGAGCTCTCCCGCTGTGCTTCGGAATCCTCACGACTCTTCAGGAGAAAGTTGATCACCCAGACATATGTTTGCTGGACAACAGATCGCTTGATTGAAGGAAGAAGGCCGGTCGCCTGAAAAGGAAGACACTCCGATATAAGACGTCCTCGCTGCACCTTCCGTTCTGCAGCACGCCCACTGTAGACATGGGCTGTTGGGACGACCTCAAGCGGTGCGTCCACAATTGCCTCGCGTTCGTGAACACGCATCGTACGGCTTTGAGGCGAGCGACCATATTGCTCATCGTCATCATGTGCATCATCCTCACCCGTGAGTACATGAAGCTTCCATTACGAAGCTTTGCCATTGACGAGAAGTATAGTGTGGCTCCTCCGGAACTCAACGGGAAGATCTTCGCAACAGCCTCACCCCACCACGAGCAAGCTTATGACCGGAAGAGAAACCCGGAAGCCGCAGAAGTTGGGTTTTACGAGTAAGGGAGGAGATAGGCGCATTGTGCAATAGAAACTCCGTCCAGCTTGATCGCTTCTGTGCCCAACAGCCACGAGAAACCACGAGACAAAGGATGTACGCCTGCGAGGGTGCTTGCAGAAGAGCAGGTCCAACATATCCCACATGAACTTCTTGTTTGTCTTCGATGCCGTACAGCTGTATCGCCTTCAATGGAACCGCTCAACAACATGGGCTATTGGCATGACCTCCAATGCAACAACCAGATCTGCCTCGTCCGGTGTACGAGGCGCGACGATCACCCTTTTTAGTTGAGTGAAGTGAGTGCAGAGGTCTTCTGAGAATCCTGAGATTAGCGCGAGCGACATTGTCCGGTGCGGTCGAAGCCCAGGGTGTTGTCCTCTGCAACCTCTTTGTATAGTCAAAGAAACCAGAAGAGAGACACATGCAGGAAGGGTGCTTGGAAGGAGACCTTCGCACCCGCAGCTTCAGTCATTTGATGTGTTTCGTCCAATCGGAGGTGCCTTCGATGACTCAGTTGTGCACACCTCCTCCAACATTCGCTGTGCTCCTTCCCAATCCTCCCTTGTATCTCGCTAGAGCTCTCTCTCTCGCTCCCTTATGATCAACCATTGGTCTTGGATATCCCGACTTCTCCGCCTCTTTACTCTTCCCTCTCCCATACGGATCATGAACTGCCTTGCCGTCGATACCAGCCAACTCAGGCACCCACTTTCGAATATATTCACCATTTTGATCAAACTTCTCACTTTGTAATAAAGGGTTGAAGATTCGAAAGTAAGGCTGCGGGTCTACGCCTGTGCTCGCAGAGAATCCCCAGCCACCATTATTGCTTGCGAAATCTCCATCGATGAGATTTTCCATGAAATATCTTTCGCCCATGCGCCAATCGATCAGGAGATCCTTGGCTAGGAACGAAGCGACAATCATTCGGCATCTGTTATGGATGTAGGACATCTGGTTGCACTGCCTCATTGCGGCGTCGACGATAGGGAAGCCTGTTCGACCTTCACACCAACGCTTGAACTGCTCGTCGTCGTACTCCCACTCAATATCGGAGTACTCATACTTGAAAGGTTTGGCCATGCAGACGTATGGCCAGTGGGCGAGGACGTGCTTGTAGAAGTCTCGCCAGGCAATTTCGGAAATCCACGTTGTGATGCCGGCGTTGCCTCCATCTAGCTTCTCGGTGCTGTTGACGTCGCGGGCAGATCGAACTGCTGTGCGCGCAGCAAGTGTGCCAGCAGAGAGGTGTACAGACAATGAGGAAGTGCTCTTTGCCGCTGGGAAGTTTCTAGTATCCTTGTATGCCCCGATCTTCTCGTTCAAGAACCGGTCTAGTCGTGTTCGAGCTTCGCATTCTCCTGCCGGCCAGAAGTTCCGCATTCTCTCCGTTTTCTCGCTTGACATCCTTTTGTTCTCTGGTGTCTTGGGTAATTCAGCGTTGAAGACACTCGTGAACAGCTTTCGCGCACTATCTGGATTCTTCTCTGGCATGTCGGATGCCTTCAAAAGATGCGGATGATCGTGGACATATTTCACCCAAGCTCTGAACCATGGCGAATACACCGAATATTGCTTCCCAGCACCAGTCATCAACGCTCCGGGCGGTACCACAACATCATCGTGCACGACTGTGACATCAATGCCCCTCGAAGCTCCGGCCTTCACCATCTTTGCCTCCCGCCTCAACTCATCGACTTCATACTCCATATTGCAGAACAAGTGCTTAGCTCCCCACTCTTCGCACTTTTTCAAGATGAACCCTGGCACTTCTCTTCTGTTCTCCACAGTCTGGACAAACAGAGGAATATCCAGCTCCTCCATATCCTTCTCCATGATCTCCAAAGTCCTCAGATCAAAATCCACTCTAGCGGAACTTGTCAAATGTGCCTGGTAATCCTGAGGACTGACGATGAACATGCCGATTAACGGCACACCTTTGCTCTTCGCCTTGTCACTGGCCATTTTTAGACCCCGATTGTCGAAAAGTCTCAGGTCTCTCTTGAACCAATGTACAACACATTCTCCAACTTCGATCTTTGCTCGAGCATCTTTGGTCTCGCTCAACGACCCATTGAGCACCTCGATAGGACGCGGTATCTCGTTGTTGTTGTACCTAGCGCAACGCTCATTGCTCATCTCGGGAGGATAAAATTCCCGTTGCACAATGCCGTATTCCTCCTCCACGCGTTTATGATTGAAGTGGTCATTCTCGACGACCTCTTCTTTGATGTTCGCACGCTTCTTCGAGGGAGGAGGGCGGACTGGTGACGTCGCTCTTCTCTTGATTGCGGGCATCGTTGCTAGATGTCGGAACGATCGCGGTCGGGAGTGTTGGGTCGCAATCTGGCGCACAAGGCGTGTATACATTCACACCTTGCGCAAGATGGAAGCGAACATTAGAATAAGGGTGAGGTGTCAGGAGTGCAAGACGACAATGGAAGTCGCACACAGACACACAGCAGGAGCAATCCAGAGCTGTGGAAGAGCTTCCGGAAGAAGCAGATCGATCGATCGGAAACGGGTCCGATCTTAGCGTCGATCATGACGCGCGATAATCAATTGGCTCAGATTTCATGGTCGCCATTGATGGTCCCATCAATGATATAATGCTCCAAAGACCGCCAACGTCGTCTTCATGTGTACTGTACTGCTACATAGGACGAAGAGTGATTCAGGTTCGGATCATGGCAACGCAAGCGTTTTCTTCCATCTTTTCCATTAAGATTCCCCAGAACCCCTTACTCTTGCGTAGAAACTCCCTCTCCAAACGTAAACACCACTGAGCATAATCTCCAACTCCACATAGTCGCCCAAGCCCGACTTGCGCAATGAATGTCTGATCATGTCAACGCTCCATGGATCTTTCGCTCCGACAGCCAGCTGCCACCTCACCCTCACCGTAACCGCATCATTTCACCTCTCTTCCCTCGTCATCAATTCACTAGTTCGCAAGAGGTGGCACGAGCACGCGTGGCCTTCCAATGCTCCCTCGAATGGTGCCGCTTACTATACCTCGAGCATGTCGGACATGATTTGAAGGGTCATGCCGGCTACAGACACGCAGGCTGCGCGAACGTGGTAAAGGAAGTTCAGAAGAAGCTGATCCATATTGTCTTCGATTGTGGGATCAGGAATGATGCCCTGTGTTCAAGTAAGTGACCAATTGGTGGATAAGATGAGCGGTCTGCGAATTTGTGAGACGCCGTTGTCAGTTTCGGGGTACAACGCTGCCAAGCGGAATAGGATAGAAGCTAGAAATCGAGACTCAACCTAGTCGTCTGCGAGGACGTTGATTAGACCGGACGATATGATTGAGAAAGCATTTGGAAGATACGGCAGAAACAACTTCTCAATTCGTGACTGTGCCATGGCTGCCTGTTCGTGGAGCCCCTCCCTCAAGCTCTCCAGTGTCACTCTTAGAACTTACACAACACATCCCTCATTCAGAGCGTCGTTCGGGATAGCTGGCAGACTCTTGCATGACTGCATATGTAAACCATATAACTCTCCGTCCCCAGACTTCCTTTTTCATCCCGCCAGCAGCATAACATCGGCTGTTTTGCAATCGCTATACCCTGTATCTCTTCTCAAGACAGCATCTCGAAGGCTCGGAATCGCTGCCCCTCAAGTGATCGCAGCAGCAGGTCCCATGTGCAACTTGTTCGTCGGTGAACCGCAGATGTTCGAATACGTGAGGCCCGCCAAACACTACAACAAAAGCGTGCCCTCGGTGATGAGATCTTACAGCAGCATCCGAGCCGGTCGATGGGCAAGGTTCACTCCACTGATGAGTTTGTGTGTAGGATTGCTCTCTAGTGCCCTCCGGCTGCGGTTTAGTGCCGAGACCAGCTCGAAAAACCGAGGGGAAGACGCATGTTAAGGTGCAGCCAAGTAAGGCGCGGCATCTGCTCCTGGGCGTGCTGTGGCAGTGATGTTCATGGACGGCTTTAGTTGTGGTATCTAGCAGCAGACATCCAACCATTTGGCCGATGACGTTGACTCTGAAGGTCGTTCCTAGCTGACAGAACTCCCCACACCTCCTTCCGAGAAGGTATACGAGGACAGTAGAGAGCAAGAATTCGCGCAAGCTCGGCATATGTGAATTCCTCTACGTACCTTCTATAGGTAGGAAACTATAAGTTAGTCGTAGTGAACCAGACAAACTACAGCCTTGGCGCCAGACCTACAACTGGGGAGATCCCGTAAGCGTTGCATTAGAGGCTCAGTCAACCGGTCCCGGATTTAATGGACGGGCTGGTCCTTGACCGCTTCCGCGTAGCCCACCAGAAGATTGCGTCAGACTTGGTGGAGCTGTCAAGCATGGCTCACATCAGATCTTCACATCGGAGATTTTGCAGAAGACGACCACCCGGGACGAGCCCGGCCAGATGCGCTGTCGCCGTCAACAAGACCCGAACGCATTGGTACGCCATGCAGCACGATATACGAAGCAGTTGAGAGACTAGGCAAGCCCAATAGTTCGGGCTTGGACGATGGGTCGCAAGCCGATTCGCGCTCCGCGCGTCTGTCTTGCACCGAGTTACCCAAAAGGGTTTGTGCACTGCGGGTGCACCCATGGGAGGTCCTCCAAAGCGGCAAACGTTTAGCCAGCGAGCTTGTGACATGTTGGAGGTTCGGATGCTAGAGTCCATTTTAACAATTCCGAGAACCGCTCCAGTCTTTCAATTGTTGCCCTCGTACTAACACTCGCTTGAAAGAAACGATCCAGGATGCTGTCATCATAGCGATATGCTCACACCCATACAGAGGAAGCCAAGGAAGTATGAAGCTCGGCACTACTGCGAGGGATAGCTACTTATTTCATGTTCATTAGGAAGTCCAAGACGCAGGAACCAGATGTTGGCAAAGTGCAATTTCTCACTTTCTCTCATCCACAGGATTGGAACTCCAAAGAAAGTCGACTGGCAGTGCGGAGTCATGTAACCAAACGTCAGCATCAGCTGTCCCGTGGAGAAATACCATCGCCCACGGCAGAAGGCCCGTCGTCTGCAAGAACTGATGCCGAAGCTGGAAATGGAGCCATCCTGAAACTCCCAAATGCTGGCCATCGAAAGCGAAAGTCAATAATAGAGGTCGATACCGACGCGAAAAGACGAGCATCGCAAACAGATGACACACCCTTCAGCCCGATCGAAAACCGATTTGTGCTCAACAGTCAAAGTGAAGGCCAAACCTGTGTGCCGTCACCATGGATTGCAAGCGAGGCGCATTCATCGACAAGCTCAGCATACCTTGGTCGAGCAGATTCGATCTCGTCGTCGAGTACCCAAGCCCATAGACTCGGGTCTGCGCCTGCCGTGCCCAATGCTTCACTGTTTGCGCTGCAACCGGATCTTCTCTCTGATGTTGCTGCACGCGAATTGCTCTTTGCATCCATGGAAGACTACATGCTTCGAATCTTCGCTCCCATGGGCTTCGCCCCCCTGTTTCTGACCCCGGACGCCGGCCGTCTCTGGACTGAATCTATCATTCATTACAGCAAGAGTGAGCCGTGCTTGCGCTTTGTTCGTCTACTCTTCGCATCTGGGCACCTTACCCAGATCGGCCTTGTGCGCCCAGAGGTAGGTGTCTGGTTGCACGAGCGAGCAATTGCAGAAATGTATGCGGCCTTGGCATCGGACGAGCGGAAAACATCAGAAGGCTTGATCTTGGCTACTGGTCGCTTGGCGTTTTACGAGAGCATGTTCGGAGATCGGCATATGGCCCATGAGGTACATCGTCCCGCGCAGCGCAGAATGATAATCTCAAGAGGGGGAATGGAAGCCTTGAAGTTGCCCGAGGCGGTCAAATATCTGATGCGATGGGCGGATATCGTCATGGCCCTACAGAGTGGCTCGGGATCTCTGTTGGATCAAGACTCAGAGAATGACTCAATTCAGAGTGATAGTGCGGATCAGAGTCTCAAAGCATTGGCGGTGTGGCTGCCGGAGCAATACGCTGCGTTGAGAACTGAAATCCATTGGCGACACCGGGAGAGATCGTTGTTCATAAATGGAGTAGATGACATAGACTCGCAAATGCCTCCGCAATGACAATTATTTGTAGCGGTTCTCGGGCCTTCGTCAGGACTATGGCGGCCAGGCTGACTCCGGCATGAAATTTTAATCAAAACCAGGCCAGAGTCCAGAGTGCAGGTAAATTCGGCCAGCGCATCTGCCAGTCAGCCAAAATGTCCGGGACTCGCTCGTCGAAGCCTTGTCTCGCGCTTGCCTGCCCTGCCGCAAAGGCACTGGAGTTGTCGCCGCTATCAAGCAGCGCATCCCTCTCCTCCCTAGCTGCCTGATTGAGACTGTCCGCCAAATCTCGGATGGCCTGTCCCCCGACCAAGGCTTCCTCGTGGTTGTCCTTGATGTCCACATTGAAGACATGCACAGGCCTGTTCAGCGGTGCTCCTCTCGTAAGCAAATCATCCACCAGGGCATCCCAACACCTTTCTTCGCATGTGAAGACGACGTCAACAGTGCCAGCCTCTGTTCCCTCGTGCCCAAGATCCGCGCTGTATTCTGCTTCTTCCCCATTCGATCCCAGTCGTCTGCCCACACGTGGGATGCCTACCCTCCAATCTTGCCAGCGCTCGGGGCCCCACTTAATGCCGCGATTGCGATCGAGCATGTTGAGGATGCCGTTCGCATTGTACAGCTTTGGGTCTTTCGAGTAGAGCTCCTTGTACATGGCATCGTAAGAGGTCGAGTTGAAGTTGTAGACATTTGGCTGCGTGATCGAAGGTCCGGGCAGACGCACGAGTGAGCCGGTGCCGAAGGAGATGGTGGGGTATGCCTCTCTATCGGGCTTCGTGAGCTGGAGATGCGCCTCCATGGATCTGGCGGGATCTCCGTCAGCAGAGTCTCTGCGTACATGTGGGGATTTGCGGGAGAGGTCACCTGTTATTGTTGCTCGCGCAAACAGTGCAGAACTTCAGCTTGAAGCCTCCATCCTGCTTCTGCGCCTGCGCAGGCGTCGTCGTCATCGGCGCCTCGTGCTCGGGCTGCTGCTCCATCTCTGTCGCGATGGTTTCGTGTGCAGCCTGCGGCTCTTCAGGTGGTGGAGGCGGCGGCGGAGGCTGTGGTCTCCGCCGTGGATCTGAAGACATTCTGGCGGAAAGCACACATGTATGGAGCGTATGACGAAGGTTTCTCGGTAGCTGCCGCGGAAACACTAGTGCATCTGCCCGTGACAGAAGTGAAAGAGGTCAATGGCGGCAGGTGAGAAAGAGGAGCACGAACAGGCGGGCAGGCAGGCGCACTTGGCACCGATTGAGCGCCGGACTGATGAATTCGCTCGAGGGCTTCGGATGCCTAGACACATGTACCTGCTGTGCAACGGCTCAAGAGCGTGGGTGAGGATAATTAGTGCGCGAGGGTCATACTTGCACACGCGACACAGAGCTCGTGGACGAGGTGGCATGGAGCTGGGCATCTCGGGAAGGTTTGCCGAATGATTTGCGGTTTCACGTGAAAGCTGGAAGACTGCCAATGATGACACTCTTTTTCCTGGTACTTGAGATTCATGGGCAAGAATTCGCAGGCGTCCTGACTTTGCATTTTCTGCTAGCTCAACTGAAGCATATATCCTAAGGCCTACGATAGCAGCATGTTGCAGCCGCCTCCGAGTCATCCCTCCGAATCGCCAAGAAGCAGCCTGGATTATCATCACCAGTTTCCAGACGCCATACTATGCAAATCCCCATCCCCAGTCATGCCACCCAATACACCTGTCTTGTCCAAACGCCTTCGTCCCGTCGTACTACGTGAATGCTGTAGAACAGCGCGAGTCCATAGCGCCTGCCAATGAGTTCTAATCATGCAGCTGATGCGTAGGACAGCTTCCTGCTCCCTTCTTATCCCACCACTGTCGAATACAGTGGCGATGGAACTTGCACAGACACTCCATCCTGCCCATTTCGTCCCCCGTTTCGAACTCTTCGAAGCAAATGACGCATTCCTGTGGCTCCCCGTCTTCTGTTGTGCAGTCCTTCTCCGTGGCTCTGTAAAGCGCCATGCCTCTGGGTCTGTAGCTTGCAGCCCGAGGTCGAGAGCCTTCTGGAATGACAGGGGGTGTGCGGCTACTAGTTCCAGGCGGTGATACCATGCCTTGTTGCCCAGGCGGTGCTGGTCGCGGCGAATGTGTTGGGGTAGACGAGAATCGAGTCTCAATGCACTGTCGGACATGGATCTCTCGAAGAGCCTCGCCCGGGGGAAGCTCGACGCCGCAGACCGGGCACTCATCTTCCTCCTTGACCTCACGACGGCGACTTGGCTGCAGAGACGCTGCAAGTTGCGATACTTGAGGATCAGGCCGATATCCAGGATTTGGCGCGCCGGACCTAGCCCCATCCACGTTGCTTTGCGAGTGCCTATGTCCTTGCTGACCTTGCCTAAAGGTAGGGCGTGGATAGTAACCAAACTGCAAATCCACACGTCGCTCTCCTTGGGGTGGACGATATGGTCTGTCAACGCTTGCGAGCGGTTGATGCGTATGTGCTCGTGATCTGCTGGGCGCACCCAATGCTGAATTGTTCATGCCATTGTATCGCTCTGGTGCATTACGCTCTACGATATCTCTCAGCTGGCGTGCGTTTTCTGCGTCTCTTGACAATCTGGCCAGGTCGAAAGGGGGCGGTGCTCGATGCATAGGAGATCTTCGCTGAGGGAGTAGATCGGGTGACCGTCCTGGGCCAGCTGCTGGGGCAGCCGGGCCGTGGTTCAGAGACGTGGTTAGTGGTGACCACGGATCCGGCACACAAGGATTACAGACTCTTACGGTGTAACCTCCACCCAATGCTGGGTCGTCTCGCAGCCCACCATGAGATGAGGCTGGATTGGCCTCGTCCTCATATGGGTTTGGTGGTTGAATAATATACTGCTTGGGAATGGTGATACGATGCGGTGAACAATTCGCGCACACCACTCTGCCACACTTTCTGCAATGATGCTTGCGATACCAGAAGCCAAATGGAGTCTTGCAGACTGGACACTCGGAGACTTCTGCATCGGGCTGCCAGATCGCTAGTGTCGTGTCGCCCTCAGCTCGCATTGTGTCCGTGCTTGGACGCTCTTCTCTTGACGCCTGCATGGTCTGATCGAAGGACAGTCGCGGTGGTCGTCTTTGCGAAGCTGTCAGATCGATCGCGTTCTCTCTACTGCTACCAGCCGCTTGACCAAGATTCTCGCCAAAGCGAAGCTCGGATGATCTAGCACCGTATGCAGGACAGGGCAACCTGGGCCCCTCCGACTCTGATCCGGTGTGCCTTCTTTTGCGGTCGGAGGACTCACTCCTGTCCATCGGCAGTGGGGAAGCAGATGGAGAATCAGCGGGAACGGTGCCACCAGCGGTGCGCAAGAAATCCAGCCATATGAGGTGGTCTCGTGGATTCGGTTGGCGGGCGTACAGAGAGGGATTACTATTGTTATTGTGACGATGATGGCTACCGTCGCTCATATTCTGCGATGAGGAGCGATGGTGTGAGGTCGTGGACTGCTGTCAGACTTCAGAGAAAAATGGCGAGGTCGCGTGCTCGCGTTGACAGATAAGGACCCAGGTAGCTACTGTAGAGGCGGGAGGGATCGATATCGGCAGTACTTAGCCGGTTGACCCGAACACTGTAATGTGTCCCACTGTGTGCGACACAACAAAAGTGCTGAGGTGGAGTGAGATGGCCGACAAGGTGTAGCTCCTCTGGGGGAAGGCGACACGCTCGTTGTCCAGTCTCAGGCTGAGAGATACGGTGGCACGAGTGGACAGGACGGGTGTGGATGTGGATGTTAATGCAGCGTTGATGAATGATGTACCTTACGGGACGGCACGCACGAGTGAGGGTCCAAGGAAGGGGAGGGAGGCGCCGAAGCGTTGGCGATTGGCGATCAAGCAATAAGTAAGGATCACGTGGACAACCTCTGACAGGCCCTACGGTCGACTAAGCTCACCAAAGGCAAGCTCATCAATCGGGGTTCTCGGTGACTCCGCCGGACGTAGGATATTTCGACCACATCGCCTTGTGCTAACGATAAGACCTTTCACATCGTCCATATCGCCCAGCAGTCACGACTCGCTATCGGTACTGCATAAGACGACGATCTGTATCGCTGGCGACGACGGCACGAAGCAGACGTGAAGACTTGGGTCTCCACTAAACGACAAGCCGAATGTTGTCCAGAGCGAGGAACCAGAGCACGAGAGTGCAATTCAAGATGTTCGCGACCGGCACATGACAATAGCAGGCTCCAATTTCCAGGCTGTTCACAGGCCCGAAAAGTTCGTGATATGAGGGTACGCTTGGCGTCAGTTTCTTGAGCACGCAGATTGACCATGGGGCGTCCTCACCTCATATTCCTTACGATTGAGACCACGTATGGTGACTGTATTTTGGCCGCTTTTGTCCGCAGCAGGCGAGCGACGACCGTTGCAGGCAGAAGGCAACATCAAAACTCCGCGAGGCCTGGCCCGTCGCTGCTTGGTCTCGATCTTGAGGCTTGACTAACGAGAGTGATCGGACTCTAACTTGTTCTTGGCGGAGAGTGTGCACTTCCTCAGACGGGCCTGCATTTCTCTGGCCGCGTCTAGAAGGGCACCTGTTATCGAGCATACCACAGGATTCCACTCTGTTCTTATCAAGATTCCATGACCTCGAAGCCTCGACCGGTTTTCCCTGCCTGTCGTTGATAGGTTTGAGATCAGGATGAATCACTTTGGCCTTATCTTCACATGTGTTCCGCGTGTCCTGCTAGCTCCTGCACTTACTAAACTAGGAGTATCATTTGTCTTGCATCGTCAGCAGATCGATTTCCGTCTGCCACAGACGCATCTCGCTTGTGGGTGCTGAACCTCACGCCTGCTGACCGGCCTTGATCCGCCTCTGTCTGGTGCCGCCATCGGTGCTCGCTCCGCCTGGACATTCCACACAATAGCTTGCACGGGAGATATCTTGCGAGACTGCATTGTGTAGGAGACGTGACAGCCTGCATATAGGAGTACTATCGGGCAATAAGGTAAATCGGACGAGGGCTCTTGGCGTACTCAACGCCCTACTCGCCAGAGTATGTCAGAGGACAGGAACTACAACGGCAGAAGTGTGGCAGCCTCTAGGCCTTTTGGACCGTCGACTGGTACGCCTCACGTAATACGCAGTGCCGACATTTATCACGAGATGCACTGCACTGCCCGCTTGGATAGATAACCCTCAATCGTACAAGTCCAGCGCAGTAATCCTTGCTGCTTGCATGATCCGGCGTTGTTTGCACCTTTGCGCTCAGCGCGCCTCATCCGGCAGGCTTTGGGTTCCACCCAGTCTGCCTCGACGCATCTATTTGAGGCCACAGATAGATCGCTGCCTCAAGTGCCTCTGCCGTTGGCCTCACGTATCATCTCAACCACGCAGAGGCAAGGGGCACTACACAGGATCCGAGACGATCTCATATCACACGAATTAGAAGGCAGCTGGCCCTCGGAATGATTTGATTCGTCAAGTACGCGGCCAGCTCAGAAAGACTACTACCATCCCCGGATCCCTGTCGACTTTCAGCTCTTTCACATGTATCGGACAGCGCCTTACCACCAAGACATGTTCCCTGACAACACACTATTACTCTGCTTGATCCGAGCGGCCATCCGCTGCATGCTCTCCGCGGAGTCCACGGCTATGTTCACACGATAGATCTACTAGCAATAAGTGGGCCGTCTTTGGTTCCTGCCGGTCAGCTGCTGGGACAGCAAACAGCCTGTCATGTGTAATGTATACGTGTCGCATGTTTTTGCCGCGTGCGGCGCTTTCTCTCGTCGTCCATCAAAGCAGGTAGCCCACGCAACCCCTGTGGAAAGTATCTCCACTGCATTTCCTGTTCGCGGCCCTCCACTCTGACGCATTAATGGTGGCCATGCTCGCCTCTAGGCCAGATCACGGCGAAGACGATGCCAAAAGCGGAAGAGAGACGTGTGATCGTCTGGCCAGGTGGAGCGAAATCGTGTCCTCTCCCATCGCCATTCAGATGCCCTTGTGAGCTCCTGCGTGACGTGGCCTGCTCTGTCTCGGGTCAAATGCCGCTACCACCAAAGCCAAAGGCATAGCCATTGCCTCCCGGCATCAGCCTCCCAATCATATTGACTGTCAGCAGTCACTTCCGCCTCTGCTGCGATCGCGGTGGCCTGTCGGGACGATGCTGATGGTGCGCTGCTCGCGATCCCACGCCGTGTGGGCGGGGACCGCGAACATGAGAAAAAGACTGGCCTCCTTCTAGTGATTGGTGGGTCGGGGCTAAGGG
The DNA here is from genome assembly GCA_002785985.1 of Microcyclosporella mali. Taxonomy (NCBI): domain Eukaryota; kingdom Fungi; phylum Ascomycota; class Dothideomycetes; order Mycosphaerellales; family Mycosphaerellaceae; genus Microcyclosporella; species Microcyclosporella mali. Next base: position 1,201,219 of record NHNU01000007.1, read on the forward strand.
ATCATCCATGTTGATAGGGGTGAAAGCTGCTTGAAGCTGTGTCTGACCAGACGAGTTGGAGCGCCGCTGTTGAGGCAGAGGCCTTTGTCCCGGGGGTATGCTCCCCACTCGTGTTGGTATGTTGCTCATGCTGTAGGCCGGAGGCATCATGGGCCCGCCGCACGTAATGACAGGTGGCATGTAGGATGGCGCTGACATGGCTGGGAAAGGAGCTGCGGTCATTTGACTCACTGGGACTGTTGGTGAGGGTATGTTGGGCGTTGTGGGGTTCGATAGATTGGATGGATGTGAGCTGCCAGCCATGTTCCAGGACAGAGGCGAGAAAGCAGTAGCGACGTAGGACTGTAGGCCTGGATCCTCGAGGACAAACATTCCCGTGCTGCCCATGACAGCATCACTTGAGATGTCGGACATTGACGTTGTGTCAATCTGGAGGGTTGGATGGAATTCAGCTTGTCGCCTTGACATGGCTGCTTCCTCTCGTTCTTGTCTTCGGTGTCCCAGCATTGCTAGACCATCAGAGATTCGTCGTACAGCAAGTTCGGCGAGTTTGTGCACACCCCTCTCCTGAAGGTGTTGGAAGACGCCGAAGGCATACTCCACGAGCCATTCATTCTGACGATTCTCTGTCTCCCAAGCGTCCAGTATGAGGATCATACTGGCGTTAAAGGCTTGCTGGCCCATAGTCCAGCATATGAGGACTTCTGGCCGGCGCATCCAGAAGAACATAAACGCCTGAAGGAGCTGTATTGACGAATTGATGACCAGTGCTCGTCCACGCACGGGCGCTGGATGAATAGGTTGTTCTCCATAACCTACGGCGTGCGGTCGCTGTGGTGGCAACATGGAGCCTGGTGGGGAATTTCCTCCAGAGGTGGCTTGTGTGCGCTCTACTCGCTGGCGGTTGATGAGGATGAGGAACGATTGAACTTTTGCAAAAAGCACTGGTCAAGATCAGTAAAACGCTCTCACAGCATCAGCACTGTTCAACTCACATGCAGACATTACTTCTAGAGGCCAGTCTGGAAGTAGTGTTGTGTCTTGTAGCCAACTCTCGTTGAATTGGAGTGCTTCAGGCATGGTGTCCCACAAGCCAACAAGCTTGTCTGTGAACTCGTCGATTCGTCCTACGTTCATCATACCATCGCTGTTGAGAATCTGTCGAGCTAATATGGTGAAATGATCAACAAAGTCCCCAAGTCGCAGTATCGTCGGATTTGTCGTCAATGGCTCTGAAGGTGGGCAGTCACCAAAGCCGGAGATGCCTAGAGGTCTACCAAGTGTCACCGAGTACTGTTGATCCATATGGAGCATCCACCACCATAGCGTCCGTCGAACCGAGCTTTCGCGAAGAGGCGGTGCTGGATCGAGAAATTTGGGATCACGATGCAGCCCGATGGACTGTGCCAGCCGGATCGTTGTGCCAAAGAGTGTCCAGGCGTCAAGGAAACGGCCACTATTAGTGAGATACGGGCCTATCATGAGAAGAGTCTGTATCGCCAGCAAAGTCGGTGTGTTCATGAACGAGGCTAGTCGAAGCGCCTGCATCGCTGCCGCGACTATGAGAGTGATCAGCTTACCGTCTCTTCATGGAAGGCTCTTGCACTTACGATAGACATCGCTCGTCTTCCTTGACTCCTCGACGACTCCTGACTGCCAGCCTCCATACTTGTCATGAACCCCCATCTGCATGCCGGTGGCTAATGTCGCGAAGATGAGGGCGAGCATGTCTGGGAACTTCTCTGCGTTCCCTTCTGCATCCTCTAAAAATCTCTCAACTTCTTTCTTCGTCACCTCGTCAGGAGTATGGGGAAAGTAGCATGATTGCGATCGTCGTTGGAAGAAGTCGAGGCATTCGAAAACATCTTTATGTGATTTCAGGAGTGCTCTTGCAAGGTCAGAAGCGCTGTTCCCGCCTTGCATCATTGGAAAAGGATATGCTGATGGTCCATCGGATGGTGCGTACATGTCTCGGCCTTTGGGCATCGTGTGCGTCAAAGACTGACTTCCGAATTGAAGGTTCGCGAACTACCATGGTCAGTGCAATGCTTATGAATCGCCGAATAGACTCAACGTACATCTGACACGATATTGGCCAGACCGGGTGTTCCAAAGTAGAGGTTATCCTGGCGCTCACCCGTCTTGAAGCGTCGCTGTCGCGTTGATACTGTCCTGCCTGCTCGAAGACCTTTTCGGTCTGAGGTTTCATCGTCGTCGTCGTCATCACCGCCCGATCCCGAAAGCCTTGCGTGTTGCAACCTCTCCTTAAGACGTTGGTTTTCGGCGCGAAGTTTTCGTATCTCGTATGACTGTTGTATGGGACTGTAGTCATTGCCTTCGCCGACCACAAACTCGCACTCTTTCGGGTGCCCTCGAGCACAGCACGCAGAGCAAGGCTTGGTGCGGTCGCACTGGAACACGTCAGTTTCCGCGAAGAGTTATTCGCATAAGATCTGCAACGAACTTTAACCTTTCGCTCCCTACACTTCGTGCACGAGAGCAGCTGTCGAGACTGCGGTTTCTTGTGCTTGTCTCCAGAACCGCTTCGTTGTAATGGTGGTTGAGGTGAAGGTGCAGCCGGGCCATACCCAGCCCAAGAGGACGAAGCCATGACGATTATCGACGACAAGTCCCAAGCAAAAGGATGGACCAGGTTGGGCAGGATTTTGGATGGGTCCAGCAGCTGTCAAGAGAACGCAAATAGCGGGAGAGATAGCCGATCGAAACACAACATGATATCTGAACCAGAATGACGGATCTAGGGCAGGCTGGCGCTCTCAGATGATATAGCATCATCGCACTGACTTGAAGTACTGTCGAAGACGCATTGAGAAGGTTGCATAAGTCTCATAGAACAGGTATGCCCAGACCCACTCGGCACGGCGGCGTCCACAAGTGGGTGAAAAGAGGTCAGGCCTGAACAGAAGGGCAACCGAACGCTCGGCTGTGCCTCGAACTCGAATCCTTATTGGGACGTGTGGCAATGGCCTTGTCCTCGCAATCAGGCAATCAGTATATTTGGGCGGCGACTCCAGATCAGATCCATAGCCTGTCCCAGCAAGACAGGCCAAACAGCCTCGTGGATGCAGTCTGGCGAAGAAATACGACAGGGGAGAGGCGGAAGATGGACCCGGCTTAGAGGAGGTGGGCCTACCAAAAGGCTGGGCTAAGTAGAGCTGCAGTATCACAACCACTACGCAGGTGGAAGCCACGATATTCCACGTCCGCGGTTTCGAAGGGCCGTGCAAGTAATGCAGGGCACAGCATAGCACACAATCTGTTCAGATCCCCCAGTCTTGGGCAGTGTTGGACGAGATTGTGTATATCTCCAACAAGTGTAATAGGGTTGAAGCATAGATTGGCGGATCTGCCCCCTTGACTGTGCTTACGCCTTCGCATACACCCAATGATGCAACGCCCTGGGCGCAACTCTCCCAGCTTGCTGGGTCCGATATTACTTGCTCATGTAGTTTTAAAGTGTGGTCCCCGGACGATCTCATTCGCAACTAGGGGACCATAACGGTGGGCTCCATGCTGTGAAGCCTTTGATGCATCGTTGAGAGCATTGATTGCGCGGGATATTGCAAGCGCGTGGTCGTCACTAAAGAGGTTTCGTACTACTGGGCGAGTCTTGGGACATGGGAACGCCAGGACGCATCTGCCGCTACCCTTGAGAGCTGAGGTGACAGGCCGCATCCACCTGAGTAGCAGCTGAAGGCGTGCTAGGATGCATACCTCTCGATGTTGCCCGACTTCAACGTCGAGGCCCAGCAGACGAACGGGGAAATGTCTTGATGGTCTAATGTGGCGGGCGTGTGCCGGCATGCTCAAGATATGCAAGATGTATGAACAGGCAAGATGTGACAAATAGTTCATCGCAGTCCAGCCATGTGAGCGGCATGCGTGCTAGATGGTCATTGCCCATCGGTCCCAGCAAGACGGGTGGAGCATGACGACAGCAACAGTCCCCAATAACGGTGTGGCTGCAGAAGTGTTCACCGTGCCGGGATGGGGACGAAGGATGGGCTGCCATTCCCTCCGCAGACGCAGCGGCAGTGGTCGAAGGAGAAGCCGGTGCTGAGACGGGCTGTATGGGCGCAGACAAGGAGGAGTGACGGCGCCTGATGCAGGAATCGCAGACTGTTCCTGGTCGAAGGTGCGTTGCTGGGCGAGAGGAGGTGGTTACACATTGGGCCTGCCTGTGCGCACGCACACCTGGCACCTGGTAAGCATCATGTTCGCCCTGGTGATACCATACTGGATGGAGCCCTTGCAGAATGAGGCGTCGGGCGGGCGTGCATCATCCCATGAATGGACGAGTAAGGACTGTGAACGCATCCTTTTCCCCCACACTGGCACTCGGCAATCCCAGCAACCAGAGTGTCAACATGACAAGAGATCTTACGCGGGAGCACATGTACGCAGTGGTGGGCGCGCGCCGAGTGTGAGTAGTGGTGTAACGCTCTGAATCTCCACTACCCAGCCAGGGTTATACGATCGGAGCGTAACCGCAGCGTTGGGTCTGTCGTACAGCACCACTACGACAGTGGTCCCCGTCCGTGTATATGCTTCTTCATACTTCGACTCGATGTATTGTTCCTGTAGCATTTCTCATCAAATCTCAGTCGTCGAGTGTTTGGCCTCTTACAGGCAAGGAGGCCGAGATCCACCCACTCGTGCCGGATCGGATCCATTGCATCCCTGTAAGTGCTAGGATCTGATGGCATACTCACCTTGCATTTGCCAATGACCTTTTCCCCCGCGCAGATTAAGTCTAGACGTTGTTAGTCTGCAATCCTCAATTCCGCCACGGTACTCCGCTTCGGCCAGCAAGCTTGCACACTCCTATGCGAGATGATACGCTCCATCTTGCGACAGTAAACGTGACCACTCGGACGCCAGCAAGATCAAGAACAAATAGGTTTGTATTGTCGAAGTTGCCGAAGTTCCGCCTGTTACCAAGATCCTGGAACCGAAAAGCCAGCCGAATGGGTCCTGGCAGGGTGCGAATCCGTCGAACCAGAATCTGACAGCTAAGCGAATATGCAGCCGCCAGCCGAAGGTCCTACAATTAGACGAAATCTATGTGAGATCACAAGACGAGAGAAGGCATACCGTAGGTGGTTGAGAAAGACTCAATGTACTCATACTACGCGCCACTAGGCGTCCGTGAACCCCAAAGGCACCATGAGAAAGACTCGATACATTCCAAATGCTCCTTCCCGAACACAGAAGTGAACTCTTTGGTATATGCAAAATTGGTAGAAAAGGCTACCCAAGCATTGTCGATGCACACAACCTCTAGACACCTGCGGGAATGCCAACCTGATTCAAGGCCAGCAGCGAGAACCATCCTCCGACTACGGGCCGAGCTTTGAAGACGACGTTGAAGGCGTAATTGCCCGAGTCGACCTCTTGTAGATCTGTGACTGGCCCGCTCGTCGGCGTCTCGTTGATGAAATCGACCAATCTGCCAAGGAACATATCCGTCGTTTCCTTCGAAGCGATCGCGGCGCAGAACATCTCCCAGTCGTTCTTGGTCCTTGATGCCCGCGTGTCTAGAGGGACGCCATATTTCTGAGCCACGGAAGGGTAGAACTCCGACTGCATGGTGTAGACACTTCTTGGAACTAGATTGGTTTGGAGTAGCGAGTCGGCGTATAGATTGTATAGGAGCGAGTACGACTCCTCGTCGCCATAACTCAGGACAGTGTGTGGTGGGTCTGCGTTTGGGTTGATGGCAAGCTGCTCCCACTGTCGGACCCAATCATGCGCAGTGTTCGTGTAGGATGAACTTGCTTGTGGATGATTGGTCAAGTTCGCGATGATCGACGCAGCTTCGAGACCAATAATGCCTTTGAGAGCCAAATTTGTCTGGTTTGCAAGTGGGCCCGCGAAGTCATCTGTGGATATCTGGTTGAACGGAATGACGGAGTTGTTGTTGATAAGCCACTGAGCCCATGTGTCCAGACTCTGCCAATGCTGATCAAGGTAGCCAGTGTCGCCAGTCTTTTGTGCGTAAGCCAAGGACATAATGAGCATGTTGCCACATTCTTCCAGAGGCTGGAGCGCAGCATTACCATCGGGATGTCCGGTCGCATTTGGATAGTGTGACCCAATATCGTGAATTGCAAAATCCTTAGGCCATAGACCAGGTGTTTCCATATTGATGAATAGTGGGTCAAGAATCATTTTCATCCAGCTCGGATTCAGGTACAGCAGGATAGGATGGAACGGAAAGACGACGTCAACCGTCTGAAAGTTTCCATTGGAGCTGATTTCTTTGAGGAACAGGTAGTGATCAGTCTGGGTACCTGCGATCTGTACAGCGCCAAATGCCTGTCGCACAGCAAGAGAGACGATAGTGATGTAGTCGTCGCCACCGACCGTACGCGCATCTGTAGCAACGTCATCATCAAGAGATGCTGACACTTCTGCGGCGTCACTGAAATCGTAGTAGAATGTGGTTATGGCGCTGAGTTCGTCGCTGAAAAAGTTTGTCCAGAAACATGGTACAGGATTTGTGCCAGCACTGGTCGTGAACTGTACACAATGCTCTTGGAGAAGGTTAATAGTAAAGAGTGTTTCCTTGGAATTCTCGGCAACACTTCCAACGTCGACGGAAAACGCAAATACCGGGAATTTGTCATTGATGGCCCGGAACTGGCTATCTTCACTGTTGTCGAGGTGACCGTTGTCTGTAAATTGCTTGCGTACATCCTCGTCCGCGCCAGATTGGTATGTCAAGCCGTCCACATTCTGTGTCGCGTAATACCAGTAACCCCAAGACGCCTGGTCGTTTTCCTCGGAAAACTCCTGCTGCGTTTGTCTCCAGACCTTGTGGTAGGCCAGAGTGCCAGCTCCAGCATCGCTGGCTCCTTGGGACAGTCCGCGGCTCCATTGTGCAGTTTCATCGCGGTTGCCTGAGGTCCATTCCGCGCTGATATCAGTGTAGATGATTATATCATGAGCGTTGCCGTCGGTAGACTGGACAGCGACACTCATGTACGAGACAGGCATGCTTTGTCTTTGTTTGTCTTTCGGATCGACCGGCGATAGAAATGTGACATTCATTGTAACCACTCCACCAACATCCATGATGAAAGTGCTTCTCGTAGATGTATATTCGAATGACGTCTGATTCACGACTTTGGGAAGCGGCTTGGGATTGCCCCTGAGGAACAATTAGTTTGTGCACTGTTCTAGGCGGTGGAAGAATGGCTCACATCCACGTATAGACCTCGCCGTCGACCTGTACCATACCACACCAGCCGTTGATTGACCCAGTCCAGAAGGTCGGCCATTGACCAGCCAGATAGCCTCCATTGCCTCCGTCATTGCCAGCTGCTTGCCACGTGCTCAAGTAGGGCGACCTGACAGCAAGCGGGATAGCAGGGGGTCGGGCAGGCGAAAATGTTGAGCCTGTCTGCGCTTTTATCAGTGAAATCAGCGATGCAACGAGAATGAATGTACGAGCCATTGCAGCTCTAAGAGGCGGGTATAAAGAAGAACACTTTGAAGAGATGAATTAATGCAGATCCAGGTGCACTTATTCAACACTGCCATTCCATGGCAGTCTTCAAGAAATTGAAAGGGTGCGCTGGCTGCCTCAAGGCCGGCTGGGTGAGCCATGACAAGAGCAAATTTGAGGTCCCGAGCAATCGATTAACGAGCAAGGACCAGGATTTGACACCAGACCCATACTTAGAAAACACCGCACATGGTAAGAAGAGCTGCGTTTGATGGAAGCAGGCAGATCATCAGCGATCTTGATGGAAGAAAAAGTGCTCGTGAGGAATCCAGATCCGCGAAGGACAGCACATCCGCTCTGAGGCTTTGTGCGGTGTAAATTCGAGAAGACCGAGAACCAGAGATGCGTGGATATCTAGACACTAGCAAGAGGATATCGCATCGGTGTACTGTACACGACGCGGATCAGTCGGAACAGTTTCGAATTTTCATTTCATGTCACAGCGGGTCGAGTCACGACGATGACTAGAGTCTCACAGTGCAAAGAGTCCATGGGCGCACATCCGAGCTGTCGATTTGGTCATTTGTCCACGTCCACGTCCATGCTGATGCGGAATACCGGTCTTTGCTGGAGTTCCGGCGGGAATGGCAGCTCAATGCGCGGTCGCGTCGTCGCTGACCAAGACGTTAATTACCTCGCATGCTCATCTTAAGCGGCATGGGAAATGTTGTCAGCGTCGGAGCCTGGCCGGAGTGCAATTACGTTTCGTCGAGACTGGATAATGAGGTACGAGGTAGTCCTAGGTGAAGAGAAAAGGGCAGACAAGGAAAAGAGATATGTTAAATTGCAAACAGACTAGGGGCGTCGGCCTTGGCAGGCACGACAGGGACAGCCCCATGACCAACATTGACACCACCACCACCGCCACCACAACGACACGCTCGCTTCACATCATTCATTCACGACGAATATCTGCTTTGCATGTGATTCGTCATCATCGCTGTCAGTAAGCAAGGCTATACAGCAGTGCTGCATCGCATCGGCTCCTCCTTGGACGTCTTGGAGCAATCGCAGCTACGACAATGTCGGACATTGGGGAGCTTTCGCAGGACGAGCAAACCTTCCTCAAACCATATTTACCACCGCATGCGTCCGCACTTGGAACCAGCAGTCAAGGGTCACAGTTACCCTGGACTTCTTCTAATAAGTCAGGTGATCTGCCCTTCGTCACCTTGACATACGCGTGTTCCTTGGACAGCATGATCGCTTTGGCACCTGGTGCCAGGACAACGCTCTCCGGCCCAGAGACCAAGACCATGACCCACTACCTGCGCCTCTGCCACGATGCCATACTCATAGGCGCAGGGACAGCTGCCGTGGATGACCCTGGGCTCAATTGCCGTTACCCAGGTGCCTCTCTGGATGACCAGCCACAGCCCGTCATCGTGGATCCAAATGGACGCTGGGACGCACAAGACCAAAAAGCTTGTCGGCTGGCATTGCAAGGCTCTGGCAAGGCTCCTTGGGTAATTTCACGCCAGCTCGGAAGGTCCTCAGCAGCTCTTTGTGAAGTCGGGGGTAATTACGTGCTCGTTAATGATGATGGTCCTCCTAATTCACCAATATCATGGAGTGCTATATTGAGATCTTTGAAGCACAAAGGTCTTCGTAGTGTAATGATTGAGGGGGGTGCGAACGTAATCAACACGTTGCTGGGTGAGCCAGACCTTGTTGACGCGATCATAATCACCATTGCTCCAACATTTCTTGGCCAAGGCGGAGTGATTGTATGTCCCGAAGGAAAGACAGCAGGCGGGCAACGCGAAAACGCGGCTTGGCTGTCAACGACTTCCTGGCGACAGTTCGGTGGTGACGTTGTCCTGTGTGGCAGGCCGAAGACCACTTGACTGCGGCTCGTTGGGCATCATGCTTTCGGGCATGACAGGCTCTCTGCCGACGGAACGGCAGCGCAATACGGGGAATATGCGATTTCAGGTATACTGGTTCCATAACCATCCAACACCCAATCAAGTGAGTTATCTCGTTGTTATCGGAGACTCCATGGACCTCTGTTTGGTTGTCGGAGCGCCCGTGGACTACAATCCATCCTTCAAGTTCAGCGCGCGAACACTTATATTCTCGCAGTGTCACCCACTTCACGCCGCGTTTCCGTATTACTGTTGTAATCTGGTTTGATTGTACTTTCAATTACCTAGTATACGGCACGAAATTGCCATCCAACTTTGGCAGCCAAGATCGAAATGGCCAACGACAACACTCTTGAGGCTCTTGGAGAGATCAACAAAAGTCTGATCGCCCATGACCCGTCCCAGAACTTGCCGGTCATCACATTGGCGGATGGAACGAAGATTCAAACCGGTACAATTGGTGCGCTGATGCAGACTATCAAGCGTTACGATCGGATCGTCGCAGGAGACTACATTGCCGGTTTGCAGTCCTTTGCATGCTTCTTGCGGGAAAGACATTCTGATGAGTACAGGCCCGAGCATAGAGGAGCTAGAAGACATGATGGTCTTACCGATCCCAACGCTCAAAAAAGCCGGGCTGCTCGACATTTTCCCTTCTGAAGCCTGGATTGCTGGAGCCAGCGCAGGGCAGAGATACGTGGGTCACAAAGCAAGACAGATGGGGTACTGATTGGGCATGCGACATGGCGACGCGATATTCCGCATTCATAGGCCTTGCGTCTGGCTTCGGGGTGAGGGCAGACTGTGAAACGGGAGCACCTTGATGGGCCCCTAGCTGATCATTAATCCAAGAAGCTCAGCTTGATGACACTCACTTCACTTCCTCTCCTTACCAACTTTCACAACACAATGAACAGCAGGTCTTGATCAAGGCCCTGAGTCTCTATTACTCTCTTTAAGATCAGTTCACCACAACGATCGTGCGCGGTCAAGCATCAGCCCCAAAGTGCTGGACACACATTCCGATCCGTCAAGACCGAGCAGAGCAACGGAATAAGATATTGGAAGCTCTCGTGCTTTCTTTTGCTGAAGTGTCGAAAACGAACTGGAAAGCGCTGCCCCCTTTGTTTGTTCCGGTCGGAGATGCTTACCGTTCGACCACCCATTTTCGAGACCGGTCGACCATGTAGCCGGATTACCTTGGGAAGCGCTGCTGGAAATCTCCAATGCCCGTGTGCCAGGGCAGGCTTAGCATTGCGTCACACCTGAATCGCATGCATACCCCGCGGAGGGGCACAACACACGACACGGTCCAGCGGACATCGGCGATAAGCTGATATTTGGAATTGTTCAGATCGCAAGTCCAGCGAAGGATTTCGTTCCCAGGACAATGCAGATATGCAATGTTGGGGAAAAGAGCCACGCAAGAACTGGCTGCTTAGATGGCATTGGACTGCACTGTCTGATGGCTGGCCTTCACGAGTCGAAAGCGTCATGCCATCGAAACGGCCATTGATAATAAGGCCAATCTACCTTCCTGGATAAGTCACACTGCTATGAAAGTCTTGCACTGTTCTGGCTCCTGGTGGGGCACATCAAGAGGACGCTTATGGAAGGCCAGTTCATGGGATCAATCAATCAGTACCAGGTTTCCCGTCTGACAGACTGCCGTTTCCGTGTATCCGCTTGTAACGTGGCTACCCAGGTCTCCGCAACAGCTGTCAGCATGCTGGGCATCATAGAAAAACCAAGCAAAGGTGGGTCCCTCCTCTTCCCTCCGTTCATCATCAGATCGTTGCCTCAAACTCTTTCTTGGCTTGCTCAATCCACTGTTCAGGCCTTTCCAGAACCCAAGACTTCAGTGCCATCTCCAATCACTACCATTTCACCCAATATGTCTACATTCCAAGGAAAGTGCCACTGCGGCCATCACGAGTGGACCGTCGAGCTCAAGCCCGACCAGCAGAAGCACATCCTCTGGTAAGTGTGAACGACGACTTCCTCCAAGACTCCACTCTTGACCCGGCATCGCTAACCAGAAGCACCGACCCAGCCACTGCGACACCTGCAAGATCCTCGGCGGCGGCGCCTTCTCCATGAACCAGATCATCCCGAAATCGCAGCTCAACATCACCAAAGGCGGCGAGCCATCGAAGTACTCATACAAAGGCGACTCCGGCAATGCAGTCAACTGCTACTACTGCCCGCACTGCACCACCCACATCTACCACCACCAGGAGACCATGGGTCCTGACACCATCATCGCTCGCACGGGCCTGCTCGCCGAGGGACGCAAGAATTTCGATGTTGGCGCGGAGATCTATGGAAAGGCGAAGATGAGCTGGGAGAAGGAGGTTGCGCAGACCTTTGAGACTTTGCCTCCTTCGTAGATTTGGGTCCGTGAGGAGAAGAGGAGGTTGATGCCCGGGTACTGCTGGGGGTTTGCAGTGTTGCATGTTGGAGGGATAGGAGTGAGATGAGATCTTGTGTATCCTCTCTCTCTCTCTCACCCCTCGTAAGACCATATGCACGTGTTCTGACATAATCGATCCTCCATATGACAATCTCCCAACGTGATGACTCTCGGCATGATGTCGGATTCCTACTCATCATGAAACATCCCTGGAACATGGTTATTGACAACAGATGTTCCTTTCGCTTTTCTTTTTTTTTTTTTTTGGCTTGTGGAATGTGTGAAATGCAAGACTATATAGATCTATGCTAACATCAGAAATGGGAAAAGCAATATCCTGTCGAAGACATAGACTTTATGAACAAGAGTGGTCTGACTTGAACGGATTAAACTATACTCATTAACATATTTACAAGCATCAAGACCTCCATCGAACAAAACGACCAGATGTCAAAACAAATACCACGGGCATGCGCAAGCGCTACGAATTCGTCGTCTGCGACCCCGGCACGCCTGGTTGACGAGGCGTAGGAAAAGTCAGATTTGAAAGCTGAGGCAACGGTACAGAAGATTGAATCCCGGCTGTACGCTCCTCAACATTCCCACTCAACGCCGGAGTCACCGAACATTTGAAAGGCTGCTTCCCCTCTTCTTGCTTCAGAATCTCGATAACTTCATCACAGCGAGATATTCTTGCTTGGGTTTCGTCCTTTTGGACCGGGGCGTCCGTTGTCTTCATCACCCAGTAGTGGCGCCTTCTTCTCGCGAGCTCGAGCGCAGTGCCTTCGGGTCCTCTGGCATGAACATCGACTTTCAACCGGCAGAGGAGAGCAATAACGTCTCGTTGGCCGTCGTAGCCCGCTTGTGCGGCTGCGGCACACAGAGCACTGCCATATTTATCCCCCACTTGATGAACATCTGCACCGGTTTTGATGAGAAGCCGCACGATATCCAGTCGACCCATCCAGGCGGCAGTTGCCAGAGGATAACCGATCAAGCCACCTACCTGGGTCGCTAGGCCGTGAGACCCATTGTGGGCAGCTTTGTGGAGCAGGACTGCCCTGACTCTGTAGATGCTATTGACAAATTTATCGCTAGGAATGTGACACACGGAGCATTTTCCAGTCGCGACTTCGTTCCAACGATGTGCGTCGAGAAGGGGCGAGATGTGCGTCGATCCCCACAAGGCCATGGCAACGAACGGACCTTCACAGTCGTGAATGATGCTGGGATCGGCACCCATTGCCAATAGTTTCTCGACCTTCAGCACATCATTATGCTTGATTGCTTTGCGCAGCGAATGGTCGTTTGTCCTGGTGTGCATATCAGAAGAGTATGGGTGAATCAGACGTCGCACTCTGGTGCCAGTATTGCCCAGCGACATGTTTTGCATACGCTTCTGAAGGCCACCAACATCCGTGCCGCCCAAGGAGGTATCACAGGGCGCAGTTGCGTGAGTCTTGACACTGATGGCGAAGCTGCCGAAAGATTCACGGCGGCCAGCATGTAGCATATCCGACCAGCGAACCAATTGCCGCGTCTCTCGTGCCCTTGTGAGCTCGCTGACTTCTGCGATGTACGCGTGTAGCTGTGCCTGCTCCCACTGCTGAAGCTGCACGTACAGGCGTACACGGTCAAAGTCTGAAAGTCCGCCAGACCTGTCCATCGCCCATGGTGGATGATGGCCAGTGCAGGTGTGTGGGAATCTGAAGCCGCAATGTCCAGCTGATGCGCTTCGTAGATGTCTCTGCAAATCCTCGTCGTGAACGAAGTCGATGTGGCATTCTTCGCATTTGTATTGACCTTTGAATTGATCGAGATGTTTGCGAAGGTGATTGAGCAGCTCATTGGAGTCAAGCTCGAAGGGATCGTCACAGAACGCACATATCCGTGTCAACCGTGAGCGTATATCGACCGGCTGCGTTGGGAGTTGGGCGAGCAATCCAGGCTTAGCAGCATATGTTCGTGGCAACTTCATGGCGGAAGCCGGCAGCTGTCCCAGGTCACCAGAGAGCGCGTCTCTGTCGCCGCCAGTGGCGGTATGTGGTCTACTATCGCGGTCATCTTCAAGCTCTTGTACATCCCCGCCATCGCTGGAGCCGGTCTCGTTGTGGGAGTCGTGCCGTCTTTGTGACGCTGAGCTACGAATGGCAGGTTCCGACTTGTGATGCCTCAATAGCCGCCCTTGCTCCTCCTTCTCACTTGTGGAGAGGTATGCAGGCTTTGTGTCACTGTCATCTGACATTTCGTCCAAGGCACCAGACGCGGATTCGACCAGTGGAAAATGAGAGGTGTTGTCGGTGGCACTGGACGCTTGCGAGACTGACCGGACCGACCAAGGGTTGTCAGAAGGCTGCTCGGAGCTGACCTCCGAGCTGGCGCACGAGGGTTCCATGTGAACAGCGTGGTCACTGGGAGGAGTCTCTGGGTGCTGTTCGTTCTGGTGTCGCTTGAGATCGTGTCCGCGTGTGAAGTGTTTGCCGCAAAGGTTGCAAACATGCTTCCTGTCTGGAGGCAGGCCAAGCTGCTTTCGATGATGATCTGTCTTCCTGTGCCGCGCTAGAGCTCTCTTTTCCGTAAATTTCATATGGCATGCTTCACATGAGTATCCGGTACGTTGCCTCTTGACTGGCGGATGTCGTCGACCGCTATGGTCACTATGTTCACTGCTATAGTCGACGTCTCGGTCGTCTTCCAGGATTGTATTGTAGGCTCTGGTGTTAAAGCGTGCCTCTGCCAGCATTGGCAGCTGTCTGTTGGTACTCGACACTTTGTTGTTGAGAAAATCTGTCGCAAACACATCAGGAATAGAGCCCATATTGTGGTCGCGTCTCAGTTTGTCGCTTAGCACTGCGGGTGCTTGGATTTGGTGGAGTACGAGATGAGCGACCAGGAGGGAGGGTGCTATTCCTTGTGCGGGATTGTCGGTAACGCTGAGCTTGCTAGACGTCCTATATTGAGGATGCATGAGCCCTCGATCGCCTTGGACCTAGTAGACTGGCAGCAGAGGGATGATCAGAACGATTAGGACAAGGCTCCCACTACGGCCCTGATTGTACACCGAGAAAGAGTAGCCAGCGATTCCAAGAACGACAACGTAATACCGACAAGGTAGGTGACGAGGGTGGAGTGAAGTGCAGACTGTAGGTATTGTCGAAGGCCCTTCGAATCAATCCGAGCGTAAGTTGTCAAAGGAGAGTGGGCGAAGATGGGTCATACGCGGTGAGATTGTAACGCTCTTCGGTTGGCATTCCTTTACCGGAAGTCGATGTTAATGCCCAAGGCGTTGGTCCTGGCATCTATACACTGGTATTGGAGGGGGGCCCGGATGCTACTAGATCGGAATCTCATCAGTAGACGTTCGGCAACATAAGCCGAGCTGTCGTCAGATGGCGACAGGCAATCAGTGTGTTGTGAAGCCTGTCGAGGGCGGAGGAACGGAGGAGCAAGCTGGACGGTGCAGACCCTGCGCCTCAGAGGCGAGTGCGATCGACAGATTCACTGCCCCGTGCAGCAATACCGAGGACGAGTGGGTGCGCAAGGGCAGGCGGCTGGAACGTCGTCTGAGATGCTGGTTTCAGGCCGAGTCGGGTGCGGTGGATCTGTGCGTGGGCATCGATCAGCATTTCCGTGTATATATGTATGCCGGAAGCATGCAGCGGGCCAGCCGCCTTACCGTCCACGCGCCATGGAGTCTTGCGAGTTGTGGGCCGTCTCCATGTGTGGGTGGCAGTCCGAGACATTGACGGGAAGTGTAATGAGCTCCGGCTAACTCAAGGGGGCAACCGGATAGTCCACAGCGACACTCGGGTCAGATGGATGCTCCTGTGCATGAATCAAGCACGCTCCGGAAGGCTCCTGGGCGCGGCACCTACATACACCTGGCACGCCTGGGCTATCGTTCGTCTTCCGGAAGCGCCAACGCTATTTGCTGGTGGCCGCCGTCGCCATGCATGAGATCGTGACAGGATTCCGATCTTCTCGTTGCCATTCGCGCCAGACGCTCGATGCACAGCTGCTGCTCCAGCGTACAACCATCTCTCGACCCAGGTCTTCTGTCGCAGTGCGCACGGCCATCATCGCCAGTGCATGTAGTCATGTGCTTATGTATCGAGTGTGGCGAATATGAGTGAATGTACGGGCACAAGACGCCACTCCAACGCCGTCTGCTAGCAGCTGCTGAGGCATACATGTAGGCTGGGCTCGGGCAAGAAGCAAGAATGGCTCGGCAGCTAAACTAGATACTACGCCACGCCTGATAAGCCACATACTCGCCACGAACCTGAGTCACTACTCGAAGCTCCACAGGATCAAATTTCTTAAAATTCTACGTGTCAGCCCCATCCTCTCTCTATTTTCACCTGCCTGGTTCTCTACGAAACAGATTAAGAGGTAGGAAGTGACCGGGCTGTGGCTCAAGCGTGGCAGAGATCCTCGTTCAGCTGAAGGACGATTCTTGTTTAGCAGATACGAGTGACGAGATGGAGGATTCCGGCTTGGCCGGGCCGCGCGATTCTAGACTGAACGAAAGGACGAGGAAGATATAAGCAGCAGGCCATCGTCCTCCCTGCTCCTCCAATAGTCGTCGAAGAACGTATCTGATGGCAGACAGAGCAGCATCGAACAGAATGCTAGTAGCTCCAGAATATCTTGCACTGCAGGCTTTTAGAAGTGCTCTGTATGTGTCCACTGAATTGCTTGTGTGCCTGGATCCCCGCGCGATGCTCAATACGTTACAATGCATTGCATTGCATCACATGACATGTCATGAGACCGTACCTGGGTGATGAGGGGAGGTCATGTGACTGCGAATGCGGTCGTCGCGAAGTGTCATGTAGAAGGGCATGTTATATACATGCAGATGAGATTGTTTACCTTCAGCAAGGGACGAGGTGGAGGGAGAGGGAAGGGGCTGGGGAGGGGAGGGGAGGAGAACATTGAAGCTTGGCTGGAGCGACGTCACCCATCCCCATCCATCCACGTGAATGCTGCGGCCTGCCTGGTCTGACTGCCTTCCAATTGCTGCCCACCCACCTAGCCGCTCCACACATCGAGGTCATCACACAAACAGCAACCTAGCACTCCTCCTGAGCACCACCCAAGCCATTTCACTTCCCCACCGTATGCGATTTTGGCAAGCGGGGAGAGGAAGAGAGAACACAAGAGAGGGTCAGAGAAGAGAAGGCCTCCACAATGGTGCTGGGACATCGGAAGAATTCGACCGCGTCCTCTGCTCGCTCCTCGCTCGACGACCACCGTGGCGATGTCAGCGACGATGAGACGGTTGTCGACGCCGACCAGGGCTCTGTCCTCACCCATATCATCTCACAATTGCGACCGGGCGCCGATCTGAGCCGTGTCACGCTGCCTACCTTCATCCTCGAACCGCGATCCATGCTGGAGCGCATCACCAACTTCATGGCCCATCCCGAGACCCTGCTGCCTATGCCAGACGTCGACGATCCACTGCAGCGCTTTGTGGCCGTCACCAAGTTCTATCTGTCGGGCTGGCACATCAAGCCCCCGGGTGTCAAGAAACCTCTCAATCCTATCTTGGGAGAAACCTTCACTGGCTACTGGGATTATCCGGACGGTACACGCGGATACTACATCTCAGAGCAGACATCGCATCACCCGCCGAAGTCGTCTTACTTTTTCATGGCACCGGAGCACCACATTCGGATCGACGGCACCTTAAAACCCCGAAGCAAGTTTCTCGGCAATAGCGTTGGGTCATTCATGGAGGGCATCGCAGTCATGAGATTTCTCAACAGGAACGAAAGATAGTAAGACTTCTATCCCCACGCTCCCGAGCTATTTCGCTAACGCGCTTCTGCAGCTTCGTGACCCAGCCCAATATGTACGCTCGTGGGATTCTTTTCGGCAAGATGAAATACGAACTTGGCGATCATGCAATGGTGAAATGTCCCGAAACTGGTCTGGAGGCCGATATCGAATTCAAAGTGAAAGGCTGGGTGAGTGGTACATACAACGGCATTGGCGGACACATCAAGGACAGCAAGACGGGCAAGAATCTGTTCGAGATAAGTGGCTCCTGGACGGGCGAGATGAGCATCAAGGACCTGTCGACGGGCAAGAAGACGGTACTCTTCGACGCGTCACATGCAAAGCCGAGCTATCCTAAAAGCCGTCCGCTGGAAGAGCAAGCACCACGTGAGAGTCAGAAGCTGTGGCATAACACAACACTGGCTATCAAGAAGGTGGATCACAGAGCAGCCACCGATGAAAAGTCAAAGATCGAGGACGAACAGAGACATGAGGCTGCTGAGCGAGGCGACTCGCAATGGCAGCCAAAGCTCTTTAAAGCCGCGCCAGCTGGTGACGAGCAAAATCTGGACTGGATAATCAATGCTACAGTAGACCACAAGGCACCAATCGAACAACAAATTCAGCAGATACTGGCAATCGCACCAATACTGCCTGGTCAGGGATCAGAGACTCAACAACCTCAGCAAAGTAAGGCTGCTCCTTCTCAACAGGGCGCAGCGCAACCACCGCCGGCACAATCTGGTGGTGGCGATCTCATAGACTTCGGTCAGAACGACGGCACAATGGAGCCAGTCAAATCCGTTCCCTACAACCCAGCACCACAACAGCCAACGAATGGAGAACTTCAGGCCCCACTTAAACCATCGACATCTGCCCCAGCTGCGAAACCACCTGGAGCTCCGGTGAAGCGGATGGACAGTATGGGAAATGAGGAAACTTTCATTGACGCTGAACCTTGAATTGAACCACAAAAAGAAGCATTTTTGGCGTTTGCATGTGAATGCCACACATGCATGGCAGCAAAAGCTTATTTTGAGCACGAAGCGCGATAAATACCACGAGGCAACGAATTCACGATATGCCTTACCCCAACCCACAGACATAGACTTGCCATGATCGAGTCAAATCCGTCTGACGCTGATCCCGAAGGCAGATGAGAGAAATGCTACCCTCACATCTGAGGTGTCGAGCTGAGCAGCGACGATAGCTCGGTCACTTGACTATCAAGCCAGAATGCTCACTACATTGCCGATTTCCCCCCTCGAAGGAACAGTGCAGCTGACTTTGTTGTCTTCGCCGGCCATCCAAGCGCGACTCTAAACAATAACTCAATTTCTTCTCTCAGTCCAAGGTCCCCTGTAACCACCCCCGGATACCCCACAACACTAATCTGCAGCCAACCTTCAGCTCCCTTCTCCGTCGACGCCAACATGAATGATTGCACAATCATGCCCACAGCAATCGCATTTCACCTTTCACGATGCCTTGTTTTATAGCCGTCACTCCTACAACAATTGTCCAAAGAACTCGATGATCCGCGTCTGTGCTATCTACTGCTTTCTTTCGTGGCAAGTCATAGCTAGAAGGCTCTTAGAGGGGCATCCATGGCGGATGCAGGCTCCCAAGTGATCAAGTTGATGGCTTGAAGCTTGTGACGTGGTGCTCTGGGAAGTAGACATGTTCGAAGGCCAATCGTGAATGGATCCCTGTGGTACCGTCGACTAGGGATCTGGTCGGGCTATGAAGATGCACAACGAAGATGCACAACGAAGACGCACAACGAAGCTGCACAATACCAACGTGGTTGGGTTTCCACCGTTTGCTATGATGTCGTAGAGCATGTATACTGACATATTCCAGCCGACCCTTGCCATACATAGAGGGTTGATATTGCTTCCGTCAAAACTCTTTTGACAAAGTTCTGAGCACTACTATACGGGAAACTTGTGATAGAACCCGCCATGTCCCGTCAACGATTTCTCAAGCACCGGGTATTCGACTCGTGACTTCTCGTTGAGGAATGCGCCTCGTGGCAGAAGCAGACCTGTCAGCGTTTTGAGCACATACTGTGGAAGTAGCAGAATTACACGTTGGAGAAGTCTGGGCAGATTGGGGCCGTCGTTGGGTCATGCATGTGTCATTGGTGGGGTAAAAATTCTGAAGGATACTTCGGATATTGATGAGCAGGTTCTACAATTGCTTCGAAGAGAGGTATTGGGACATTGCGGCCGGCATGCTGGCTGACTTTTAGTGACTCATTGTCTTTCGACAAGTGGAAAAATATGGTGAGGAGCAGGTTAGGTGTTTTACCACGAGGCTGCGGTGATCTACATGTAGGGCTGTGCGTGACATCATAGTATAAGAGCTTTATGGACGATGTGGGGTTTCTCTTATTAGGACCATATCCCATTATATATCACACGGTAGCATCAGATGAGAAAGAATAGACACTTTGTTTTGTCTTGAGAAAATGGTGTAGCATACAGTGATTCAAGTCGAGGGTTACACAACACTATTATGCTTGCAGCGTCTTGCATACCCCGCTACCCCGCTTGAAAAATGCTCAGCATCGGCAGTATCGTGTCGCCAATGCCACAGCGTACAGTGGAATGTATTCATGACGTATGAAGTGACCATCTATCGGCAGGTGTATCCACCATCGATCAAGAGGTCGGCACCGGTTGTGTAGGTAGAGGCGTCGGAGGCGAAGTAGACGTAAGCGGCCTTGAGCTCCTTGGCGAGACCGTCACGGCCCATGGGGATCATGCTATGCCACAGCTCTTGAGTCTCCTTTGCGACGAAGTCCGAGAGACCAGTGTCGATGTAGCCTGGCGAGATGCTGTTGACACGGGCGAAATCGCGCCACTCGTTGGCGAGCGAGCGGGCCATGTGGATGCAGCCAGCCTTGGCCACGTTGTAAGAGGTCTGCTCCTGTGGGAAGTTGGCAATGTGGCCAGACATGGAAGAGGTGATGACGAGCGAGCCAGTGCCACGCTCCTTGAAGTGGTGGCCGACGGCCTTAGCGCAGTGGAAGGTGCCGTTGAGGTCGACCTGGACAACGTGGTTCCAGGCCTCAACGGAGCCATCGAGGATGCCGCTGTCGGCTGTGGCACCAGCGTTGGCGATGAAGGCATCAATCTTGCCAAAGTCGGCGATAACGTCCTTGACGAGCTGCTCGCATTGCTCATACTTGTCGATCTGGCACTTGTAGGCCTTGACCTTGACGCCGTACTTCTTAGCCAGCTCTTCTGCGTTCTTCTGGCCACCCTCTGGGCGGGAAGAGTAGGTGATGGCGAGGTCGGCACCCATTTCAGCGCAGCCACGGGCCGCTTCAATGCCCATTCCTCGAGGGCCGGAAGCTCCGGTGACGACGACGACCTTGCCTTTCATGGACAGGAGGTCCAACAGGCTCTCGGCTTCTGGGATTCTCTGAGGCATGATGGCGGTGGTAGTTGGTTACTGGTAGAGTGGTCGGCGTGGTTGTAAGGAGATAAGTCCGGGAAGAGTAGTAACAGTAGTAGTAAGATGAGGAGAAGCAATGGGCGAGCGAGAGCAGCAGAGACAGATAGCTTTAAATGAGCAGAAGCAACAATGCCGGGGTGGAGGCGCGTGCGAAGGCTTTTGCACTACTACTGCTGGAGCGCGTAGAATTGACCTCACAAGCGAGCGTCAAGGTGACAAGTTGCCCCTCTTCCACCCAGGCTTGCAGTAGTGGGGTGACTGGCAATCTGTGGTTGACGATATGCTTATGGCAGCAACACTAAGCATCAGCACACTTCCACTGCATTGTTTCTTCTCCCATCTCAGCCAAAGCATCGCCGCCGCCGGCATTGTCAGGCATAATGTTCAGCCTCTGTCTCTTTGCGTATGGAATGCCCAACTCGATGCCAGAGTGTATAAACTGCTAACACGGCAGCGGCAGTCATGACAGCCACAGCGATGGCGAGTGAATGACGATGCAAGAGAAAACGTTGCCCAGCCGAGACACGTGAAAGCGGAGCCCGGAAACGTCATCCCGGCTGTCACCGGAGAGCGCCCGAAGTTCCTCGTCCCCATCAGAGCGCTGCCAGACTTGCTCGAACCATCTTCGCACTTCCGATGCATCGCGACGACTCTGATGATGAGCGTTGGCGCTACGGGCCTGCGATATACCAGCCCATAACCGCCTCGATCTCATCCATGTCCAATTCTCGACGCTTCTGGCATAATGTCCCGCCGTCGGAGAAAGCAACGCTGGTTCTGTGAGCATTTGGATTTCTCCGATCTCATTACATTGAGCTAGCGATTCGTTTTTATCTGGAGACAATTTGCCAAGAGTCTCTTGATGGTCGTCCAGGGGTCCGCAGGCTTGCAACACAGCATCCACCAGTGTGTATGACCTTCGAAGGCTTTTCGCAGCTTTCCTTCCTCAGCACACAAAAAGATGAAGGCTCCTGATTAGATCCATTGATCATACGACTCGAGATGCAACTCCACGAGGCGTCTGCAGACATAAGCATTCCCGCTGTCATCTGACAAAGTTCCTCGTTTGCGCACAAGCTTTGGGATGCATGTAAGAGCTTGAGAATACAACGCCTGTCCAAAGTCTTTGATGTTATTATCTGGAGCGAACTTTCTACCTCGTCCTCGCAGCTTCGCAATGCCCAAGTTCCCAACCTAAGCCTCGTCCACAACAGGCGTTGATCAAACGACAATAGTCGCGCTGCCAGTAGCCAGCCATGGAAATATGGCGCAGCCCATAAGAGCGTGAGGTGTGCTTTGAGGGAATCAAGCTCACGATCGACCTTTCCTAGTGATAAGGGGATGTAGAAGCACTGCATGCCCGTCGGGCTCCTCCTTGTGTCATACCTATGTCCGAGCATATCAACGGGCATCCGAGCTGATTGCCCGGATGGGCCATGGATTTTCTTCGAATTGAATATCTTGCGGCACTTTAACTGTACCATTGAATGCACAATTGACGTGCACGAAGGTAGCTATATCTTGTCAGGACCGCAGCCCATACGATCAGCTGTTGCTTTGCAAATTGGGCCGTCTCACTTACACTGACTCCTACAGAGTCTTCAACACATGCTCAGCTGGATGTTGGGCTACAAGTTGGCTGGGACGACATCAAGAAGTTGTTTTATGGTCATCGCACGTGTGCGCATCCTCACTTATCCCTGCTCGGCCACGATTGCGCGTCCGATGTAGGTTGTCGGGTGCTGTATTCCCCGTGCATAACGCGTAGGTTCCCTCAATCCCTTAGACGTTTCGCGAGCTATTGTGCTGCTGCTGACTGCTTCCCAGAGTGGGTAAGCCCGACTGTCCAGAATGGCAGACGAGTACGCGTAGCGGCTCAATGCTTGCCTACAGGCTGACCATTCCCTGACTCTGAGTTCCAGGGACAATCGCTTCAGACTCCGCATGTGCATGGTCTCGCAGCGTCCAGTCAGAGAACAAATCATAAACAAAGCCCAGAAGAGCACCTCCTCGTACAGCGTGCCTGTCAGAATTTCTGGATGAAGTTCCAAGGCTGCGTTGTAAAGAGTTTCGAGCGAGTCCTGAGCGTCGGAACACGTGGTGAGCCGGAGATAATTGCAGATGACCAGACCTGCCAAGCGGATATGAGAACTGATCTGTCTTTGTAGGTGGTCTTCTGTAGCGGTGTGGAACGGAGAGTAGCTTGCCCTGGTCGTACAGCTGATGCTCCAGCCGTCGAGGCCCGATTCGATATGACCAACTTCATCAAGGAACTCGTTGTCCCCCGGAATGATGTGTGCAATCCTGCTGACGAGCTCAACCAAGCTGGGCAGAATCAGTCTTTGGAAGATGAGACTCGCGAATCCTGTTGGAAGCGCAGAGGGGCGCGTGACCGCCTCCCTGTCTCTTGTAAAGTATGGCTCCTTGGAGGCATATTCAGCCAGATCGTGTCCGGCAGCCAGTACTAGATCCACAGTCTCCACATCGAGAGCCTTGGAGCCAGGATACAGCGAATGTGCCCCGTACAGGCCGCCTCTGAGGTTGACGATGGTTTCTAAGCCACGCATATGAGTGTCGTATGTAGCAGCGTTGCCGTACTCCTACCGAACACTCCATCAGTTCATCGAAGCTTTGTCGGCGTTACCCATCACGGTCAGACTCACCAGCTCCCAACCGCCCAGCAATGCAATAGCACCAATCACTGGATCGCGGATGCCACTCCCAGCCTCAGATCTTGCGATAGCGTCATTCACGCTCTCGATAGTGGAGTGCTTTAGCTGTGCCAAGAGCTCTGTCGTCACCGCCAACGCGCCTGATACGCTGGCATGACTGGCAACGTTGAGGAGAATGGCGTGAAACAAAGCTGTAGTATCGAGGGCTTGTGACCAAACAGTGTTGCGGAGTGCCTCGCGGCCCTGAGTTCCTTCATCGGGAGCGAAATATCTGAGGAAATGGTCGACCAATGCAGGTATTTGAGGATGCCATTGTGAGATGGGATAAGGTCTGAAGGGTTCGAGCTGACCAACGCTGATCGATCTCGAATGGCTGATTACTGGCGATGCTGCTGGCGATGCAACCAATTCCAAGACACCCGACTGTAATGACGACGTCGCCGAAAGGCTCCTGACACGCTCACTTTCTGGTACTGAGGCTAGTGAATTGTCGTCGACCGCCAAGTTCTGGAGAGCAATTTTTCTGGCGATGGTCCTTTTCCTTGCAGCAGCGCTCGCTTTGGCTGCCTGGATTCGTACTGCTTTCCTAGTCTCGCTGCTGACCCCCGAGGAGCTACTAATGTCGAAAGGAACAAAGGCTACTGTAGACCTTTGCTTCAATAGACCTGTGCTTTCTTCAGCATTCGAGGCAAGAGGGCTTCGCGATGTCGATCTGGGCAGATGCTCCAGGGACTTCTGGCGTTGCTCCATCGAGGGAATGCAATGAACGAAACTTTGTCAGGGGGCTGATGAGAGTGTAATGGATCCTTCATGGTGGAGACGTCGGCAAAACTCGCGCCCGGTCAGAGATGTAGACCATTCGCATTGCACACGAGGCTGCGAATAAGCTTCCGGTGCGTGGGTGAATAGTACGTTACTGCATGGAGCAGACAAGAGAGCTCGTAATCTGATCATCCACTCCAGATGAAGATGATACTCTCGGGTGTCAACGAAGCTTGTCGGTTCCTGTCTATTGAGCGGCCGCACGTCTCTGCACGCTACAGGCGGAGTGATAGGCGGCATGTCCAGTACGGCTGGAGATTTTCATGAGGATCAGGTAGCCGCTATTCTCCTGCGCAGCGCATCGCCATGATAAGCCGACCTGCAGCTGCAATGCCGCTGTTGTAGCGTATTGAGCATTCGGTTCGCGCGCACGAGTATTGTACGCCAGCCACCATTCAACGCTAGATCCAGCTTGCCTCGTTTCGGTAAGTACACTTGATCACAAGTCAGCTGCCATCAGAATGAAATGCGCATACGAACATAAAGAACCGCCGGCGCGCTCTTTTCAGCTATATATCGATTCTATTGGCTGAAATTGGCAAGGAGTTGAAGTACCCATAACGGCCAGGAAGCGAAGGTCGTCCGGGTTTACTGTATGGTGAGGGTTTCACCCTTCTGAATGCGCAGGCCGGTCGGGCCCGACGAGAGGCGTTTGCCTCGTCGTGTCTGCAGTCGATGCTCAAGCATTTTGACGATGAAGGCTAATACATGCCGAGCAAGCGTCGAACCTGCATGAGCAGCGGGAGCAGCAGTGGGGCTCGCCTCGAACACTGGAGTCGCCGAAGGCTTACGCCCAAGTGCACGCATACTCTGAGAAACACTGTAGCTAAACTGAGTTTGAGATCGCGACTTCCATCTCGTCGGATCCAATCGGATTGCATGCCAGCATCAGGAATGAATTCACTTACCTCACTTTGAGGCTTCCACGTGCGGTTTACAGCTCGGTGGCTGTCATTCTCTAAGGCGGGCTGTGGTACGCCCTGCCTGTCTTCATGGTGGCTCGATACGCTGGAGATGCCGTTGCACGACGCCATACGCAGGGGCGTGCTGCGGCTAGAAACCTCTGACTGCATACTGTACACAGCCAAGAAAATCGAAGAATGAAGCCGTTTCGAGGGTAATGACAGGCGATCTTTGCTTTCGCCGGTTGAAAGCTCATCGCAATCACTGTGCACTCCACTCTTACCAGTGGTCGGGCCTGTCGTATCGTTGTGCCTGCGCGGCTCGTGTTGATCCCTCGTCAGAGGACCGCAAAAGCAAATGGTCGCGGCCACACTAAAATAGAGAGCTCCCTCAGTAGCATGCAAGTCATC
Organism: Microcyclosporella mali; assembly: GCA_002785985.1. Lineage (NCBI taxonomy): Eukaryota > Fungi > Ascomycota > Dothideomycetes > Mycosphaerellales > Mycosphaerellaceae > Microcyclosporella > Microcyclosporella mali. The sequence goes on from NHNU01000007.1 coordinate 1,227,090, forward strand.
AGGCTAACGAAGCTACCATCGATATCCTTTCCATCCTGCATACGATGCAACAAATGCAACGCCGAGGAACAATGCACCTCGCGTGCTCCATGTAATGTGTTGAGATATCATCCGTCAAAACGCCTTGCTTGTACGCGTACAAGACAAAGAACTCCCTCGGCCGCCAATGACGTTTCGTTGCGACATCCGCGGTTCGAAGCTGCCAAAGCCGCCGTGCAGGTGAATATTGCAGCTGGCTGCTATGCCGGGAAAGCTTGGCACGACCGACAAGGTAGGAACGAGGTACAACAATCTTGACAAGCGCTTCGCGGAACATTCTTGCTCGAACGCGTGATCTCCAACTGCTTCCTCATGCCATAATCGTCCCAAATGGCGTGCCTTCTCAACGACACCACTCCATTGCTGATATGTGCCGGTACATAAAAGAGAGATTGGCGAACAGCCGACGAGTGAAGCTCGTATTAGCGAAAGAGAAAAGTGTCGCGCGGTAGTATCTAAGAGGTCATGTTCCGAGCTTCCCTGTCGGAACTGGCAGGCTCACCGCGTTATCGGTCCATATAATGCAGTCTGCTAAGACCTACGTTGAAGACAATGAACTGTCTGAGAAGTTAGGGAAGACAAACAAGTCTCGGATATGTGCACACTCTCAGACGAGCATTTGAGACATAGACCAAGGTATACGCCTAAATAGATCGCTTCGCTCTGAAAGCCGTTGCAATGACCGAGCCCGAGCGACAGAGAAATGCAGCAAATGGACCAGGAGCAAACGCTGCCAGAGAAGCTCCAAGCGGTCGTGGTCCATCGCTGGCACTGCCATTCGGCGTTGAAAGCGATTGTCCCAGCACACGCGCGAATTTGCGGAGAGTTGAAGCAGGTCAAGTCTGACATGGCCGCAATGTTGAGCAGAGACAAAAGCAGATACGCCCAGCTTGCCCTAGAGTGGGGAAGTGTGGTGTCTGAATGGCGCTCATTGGAAGTACAACTGGATCTTGCCCGTCAAGATCTGGTATCCCGCATACAAGTTCGATCGATGGCGGAAGACTTGGTGGAGGAAGCCACAACGGAGCTGGAGAGCTAACAGTGGGAAATGAACGTGGTCGTCGAGCCAGCAGGTGACTGCGAGAAAACAAGACTGCTCCAGACACTCGCCCACACTCTGTGGTATGAACAGCTCGCGCGAAGACAAGTCCACCACACCGACGCGGAGTGGGAGTATGCACAAACGAGAGAAGAGACGGCATACAGAATCTGGCAGTCAGAGCGCGCGCTTGAGCTAGCGTCGAAATGGCGAGACTGGGCTCGGATGCAGTTCGAGGAAGGCAAAATCGTCGCACGAGCGGCCGTGATCATCGCGGTAGCCCAGCAAAGCCGCGTGCAGTTGGCAGAGGCTGCTCATCTGACCGCCCGAAAAGCACTGCAAGCACATGGCACTGATCCTGCCCTCTCTTGCTCTCCTTGATGTTGACGCAAGGCATCGGACACATCGACACATGAACGAGCGGATGGTCGTAACGGTCTTGGGGACAATGTATATATATCGGTAGGACTGCGCGGAGGAGATGATGAAGTTGAGGATCAATGTAACAAATTACACATGCATGCCAGAAAAGGAGAAAGCGCGGGCTGGCGATTCTTACACGCTAGAGCACAAACACACGTGACAGGTGGCCAGATTTTCCCAAGCAACAACATCCCTCGCCGGCTCTTTTCGTTGTGCCAACAGTCCTTGTCTATGTGTATTGTGGTTCCTCTTGACCTGCTGCGATCTTCCACCCAGCTTTTAGCTAATGTGACTTCCACATTACATGTCAGCGCCAGAAAGCATATCGAAATTTGGGTCACCACGATAGAGCATCCTCGGGTCAAGATGCTGCGGGGAATATACCCGGCTAACAGGCTTATTACCGCAGCCTCGACGTGATCATATCCGGCTCTCCTTTATAACTTGACAACGGAAACACACATAGCTTGTGCGATCGAAGTCATCAACATGGAGATCAAGAAGGCTCAGCAAAATGCCTATGTCCTTGGCGTGGGAGTTACAAAATTCATCAAACCACGAGCAACACGCTCATACGTGGAAATGGGCTTTGAAGCAGGCGTGAAAGCAATGCTTGATGCACAGATCACGTATGACGATGTTGAGATGGGCGTGGCGTGCTTCTGCTGGGGGGACACCTGCAGTGGACAGCGAGTATTCTACCAATTCGGCATGACGGGCATACCAATCTACAACACGAACAATGCTTGCGCCACTGGGTCCACCGGGCTTCACATGGCAAGGACGCTTGTACGGAGTGGTGCTACCGACTGTGTGATGGTCATTGGATTTGAACAGATGCAGTCTGGCCCGATCAAGAGTGGAATGTCTGATCGTCCAAGTCCGATGGGTCTGGGAACGCAATTGATGGAGCAGGAGTTTGGCAAGCATGACAGTCCGAGGAACGCACAGTACTTTGCCAACGCCGGGAGGGAATACATGGAGAAGTAAAAAACCCTGGTATAGTAGCCTTGCGATCTCGCTGACATTGGTCATTAGATACGGCGCTTCAGCAGAAGACTTCGCAGAAATCGGCCGCATCAGCCACGAGCACTCCACACGAAACCCATACGCCCAATTCCAGCAAAAGTACACCTTGGATGAAGTTAAGAACTCCAATATGATCCATTTTCCTCTCACCAAGTTGCAATGTTCGCCCACGTCCGACGGCTCAGGTGCTGCGGTCATCGTCTCGGAACGCTTCCTCCAGTCCAAGCCCCACCTCAGGTCTCAGGCAATTCTTATGGCTGGTCAGCAGCTCCAGACCGATCCTCCGTCTCTTTACTCAAAATCAGCCATGGACCTCTGCGGCTTCGGGATGACCCAGAATGCTGTAAAGCTGGCGTATCAAGAAGCCGGTGTTACTGCCAAGGACGTCGATGTTGTCGAGCTGCATGACTGCTTCTCGGCCAATGAGCTCATACTTCTCGAAGGTCTAGGGTTCAGTGAGAAGGGCAAGGCGCACGAAATGGTTCGACGCGGTGATATCACATATGGTGGCAAAGGCCCGATTGTCAACCCCTCTGGTGGCCTCATCTCCAAGGGACATCCTCTGGGCGCTACTGGACTGGCTCAGTGTGCTGAGCTGACTTGGCAGCTGCGAGGATGGGCAAACAACCGCCATGTTCCTGCAAAGGTTGCGTTACAGCATAATCTCGGTCTGGGAGGGTGCTGTGTCATCAACATCTACAAGCGCGCGGACGGCAAAGATAATACTAAGCTCTCCGACTCAGAAGTCATTCGAGGGACGAGCTGGAATTACAATCCAGCGACATCAGCGAAGACGCCAAGCATGGCGGAGGCCGAAAAGGTGCTGAGCAAAAGTTGCAAGGTCGAGTATGCGATGGCAGATACGCCGAAGCTGATACAATCGAGACTATAGATCAGATATCTAGGCATTCGTATCATTCGCATCCTCTCTCGACAGTCTCACGAGGCTGCCATTTGGCTCGTGCGGAGATTTGCCAGTGGTTTTGACTCAACGGAAAGCACGCTGCCCAGATACAGAGCATGCACGCATCCTTCCGCAGCTCTACTATTCAAGCTTGCTGTACCCTGCTAAACCAGACCATCTGGCTTCCCTCCTGATTCTCAAAGTCAATACCCAATTCATGAACCCGTCCATCAGGTCCCATCAAGAACTCTGCTTCAAGATCCCTCAGATCTTCATCCTCATCCCCATCCGCATCGTCAACGTTTGCCACGAAATGCAGACCACTCATATGCTCCAACCTGAGCCAAAAGCCAAACGTCCGATCTCTCGCATCCGCAAGCAATTGCCTACCATCTTCTGCAATCTTGAGATTGAACATTCCGAACGCAGGACACGCGAACGTCCCCGTGAACCTCTCCAATGGTAAGGGCAATGGAATTGGAGGGTCTGCTCGATCTGGGTAGGGGACTTTATTATCGTCGACATCGTCGTCATCTTTCATGCGTTGCGTCCAGTCCATTCTATCACTTTCGGGAATTTGGAGGAAGTCATCAATCAGTCTCCACCCAATAACTTGACTAGCATCACCCATCCCGCTGGAATTACCAAACATCACTACTCCGAATTTGTGTTCGGGGAGATATCGCATCAGACTTGTGAACCCAGGCACTCCGCCGGAGTGCTCCAGAACTTTGTGGCCACGGTAGTATTCTGATTCCCAACCCATGCAGTAGAATTGTGCACTATGATAAGGCTCTTTCCTGGTGCCTTCGTTGGCTGAATTGTCACCACTGAGAATGCGAGGTTGAGTTATCTGATGAATGATTTGAGGGGAGAGCGCGTTCGTGTGAAGCATCATGCTTTGGATCCATTTGGCGAAGTCTGGAGCTGTACTGATGATATTCCCAGCTCCTTGGCCTTCGGGCTCGTCGAGAAAAGCGAGGCGTTTGTACTGGTCCGTGGTTCTGATGTAGAGGTGGCCAAGGGCGATGTTGTGTTCTGCACTCCAGGACAGTTCATCTTCAGGTACCTTTCCGCCTGGGAGGTCTTTCACGCCGCCGAAGGTGCGGGTCATTGAGAGTGGCTCCCAGAAATGCGATCTGAGAAAGGAGTAGAATGCGGTCTTGGTGAGCCTCTCGACAAGGTAGCTGGCTGCAGTGAACATAGCATTGTTATACTGGAACTCTGTGCGGAATGGTTTGTTCATGCGGAAGTGTCGAAGTTCTCTAGTAATGGACTGAGGAGTGCTTGGCGTATTGGCCCGAGGACTAAAAGATGCAATGTCGTGGCTAGCGGTTGTCAATAAAGACGGGTCTGGATAGTCAGTCAACGACCCTCACCCATAGATACCAGTGCGATGGCTCATTATGTCCACTGCTGTCACATTCTGGGTAGCGTAGGCATCTGAAAGAACAAAGTCGTCCCGCATCAAGGTCGATATCGGAGTGTCCCACGTTACTTGAGAATAATTCTCTTTATCATCCACGAGCAGACCAATTGCTCCTGCCGTAAACGACTTTGACATGCTCGCAGCATTAAACAAAGTCTCGGGCGTGGCTTTAGGGCCATTGATGTAGACTACGCCATAGCCCTACTCGTGGCCGACGTTGATCAGTCTGTTGGTCCGATTCATGACAGGTGATCTGGCAATCTCGCACCTTCGACTCAAGCCTCTCGTTGTTTACCACGGCCACAGATGCACCTGGGATGTGGAAATCTTCCATGATCCGGTCCATAAGCTGATCGAAACCTGCATCGAGGAAGGCATGGTGATCTGGACGCACATGCTGTTGCTGAGGTAGTACCATGGTCTGCAGTCTTCCGCGCCCAAAGCAGTTGAGAGAAAGGGAGAGTATGGAGAGCAAGGGTGAACCCAGCGTGAGGACAAATTAAAGATCATATTTTCTTACAATGATGAATTCCAGGGTATAATTCACGATTGTGAAGCTGAACGGGCGATGTACGAAAGCGTGGAGCGGTGTCTCGTTTTCAGCTACGGCTGATGAAAGCGCGAAAGCGATGCGTGCAACTCTGATCAAGTAAAGCATGCTAAGAGTGATTGAGTGAGTTGCTGCACGCCAGTCCTATCAGAAATGTTTCTATTGATGTCAACATTGACATTGCTGTCGAGAAGTCGTCCGAAATGCCAATCTGACGATTCCCCTGTACCCCGACGGGTCACTTGCAGACCGGCGTCAATGACCAATCATATTCTGCTTACCAGACCCTGACCATCCTCCCAGCCCTCGGAGCTGGGCAGGCGAAGACGGCTTGGACGGCTTTTACGCTCAGCCTCGGCCCATTCACGTTCATGTCTTTCTCCAGTGGCGGCAAGATGGGCACCACTTGTAGTTCAAGTAATCCCCTTTCCGTTGGGCACTATCGTCTTCTTGCGTACCCCGGATTACCCCAGAAAACATAAGATCCACCTCCACGGTCCGTATCGCAAAAACAGCCACGATGAAGGAACTCACCCGACAGGAAGTTGCAAAAGTACAGGCCTTCAAACAATAAACCAACAGAAGGAACAATGATGCTGACTGTGTTGGTGAACAGCACACTGCCGAAGACGATCTCTGGATCATCGTCGACCATAAAGTCTACGATCTCACAGACTTCGTAGATGCCCACCCTGGAGGCGAAGTCGTCCTTCGTCAGGTCGCCGGTCAAGATGCCACCGAGGCCTTCTACAATCTGCACAGACAGGAGGTCTTGCAGCAGTACAAAAGCTTGGAGATAGGTACCATCCAGGGCGAGAAAGCCGAAGTCATCGATCCTCAGCCAGGCGACCTCAGTCAGGTTCCATACGCTGAGCCTCTCTGGCTGTCTCCTGTCTACAAGTCGCCATACTACAAGGACAGTCACCGGACACTCAGGAAGGCAATGCGAGAATTCACCGAGACGCACATCATCCCCGAGGCAAAGGAGAAAGAGAAGAGCGGAGAGTACATCAGTCAGGAGTTGATCAACAAGATGGCAGAGACGAACCTGTTGGCGTGCCGTCTGGGTCCTGGCAAGCATTTGCACGGCCGCAGCATTTTCAATGGCGCGGTCAGGGGCGAGGAATACGATTACTTCCACGATCTCATCGTTTCACAGGAACTTGCGCGGGTGAACCAGAGAGGTTTCCAGGACGGCAATATGGCTGGAATGACCATTAGTTTGACGGCTGTCCATCAGTGGTGCAGAGACGAGGAGGTGAAGCAGAGGGTCAGCAAGGAGGTACTTAGCGGCAAGAAGAAGATTTGTCTCGCTGTCACCGAAGCCTTTGCTGGTTCAGACGTTGCTGGCCTCAGGACGACTGCCGAGGATAAGGGTGACCACTGGGTCGTCAATGGCACCAAGAAATGGATTACCAATGCCGTCTGGTGCGACTACTTCGTCACTGCCTGCAAGACTCCCAAGGGATACACTGTCCTCCTGGTGGAGCGACAGGAAGGCGTCGAGACCAAGATCATCAAGACATCGTATTCCACTGCCGCTGGCACATCCTACATCGAGTTCAACAACGTCAAAGTCCCTAAGAGCAACCTTATGGGAGAGGAACACAAGGGCTTCGCAGTCGTGATGTCCAACTTCAACCACGAACGGTGGATGATGGCGTGTATGGTCTCTCGCTGGAGCCGTACCGTCACTGAAGAGTGCCTCAAGTGGGCGCACCAACGTATCGTCTTCGGCAAGCCACTCATTGCGCAGCCTGTCATTCGTCAAAAACTCGCCAAAATGATCTCACACGTTGAGGCGAATCAAGCTTGGGTAGAACAGATTACATACCAGATGTGCAACATGCCCTACGACCAACAGTCAAAGCATTTGTCTGGACCTATTGGACTGCTGAAAGCTTTCTGCACAAGATCCGCGCACGAAGTCGCTGACGAAGCAGTCATGATCTTCGGTGGCCGGGCGTTGACGCAGAGTGGTATGGGAAGAGTGGTAGAGATGTTCCATCGGACATACAAGTTCGATGCCATTCTGGGTGGTACAGAGGAGATCCTCCAAGATCTCGGAGTGCGTCAAGCGATGAAGTTCATGCCTGCGGGTGCGAAGCTTTAAGGAAATCTGTTCCGCATGTGCTTCTTACTTGCTCCGATTTGCTGATGACTTTAGAGAGAGAAATGCTACTTGTACAGAGCATCATGTCGACTACTACTGTATCTCTTGACGGCCTTGGCTTGCGTCTTCTCGCATGTTCAGCTGCATCCTAGTACCAACTTGTGCTCCCATGCATTTCAGCCGCACGGTCGCAATGAAAAGACCTTGTTGCTCCCAACCCTTCATATTGTTCTACAGCTTCCAACACAAATATTACTCACAAAGCTTCTCAATGACGAACAACTTCCACTATGAACGCCTCAAAAGGCCAAGAAAGAATATTCGACTTCTGACTATCCACCCTGCCACCTCGATTGAGGCCGCAGTGGAGTGTAGCCTCGATGAGCATCCATTACAGGACAGCCAGATCATAGGATACGAGACCGTGTCCTATGTGTGGGGCGATACAACATCAACCGCTTCCGTCAAGCTTGGCAACAAAGTCCTGGAAGTGACTGCAAACATGAACAGGATTTTTCGGCGCCTGCGAAGGAGAAAGGTCGATCGAGTCCTGTGGATAGATTTTGTCTGCATCAACCAAAGCAACAGGAAAGAGAAAGGATTTCAGATTGAACTCATGAGCGATATCTATCGCAGGGCACAGCAGAATCTGGTCTACCTTGGCGATGGTAATGGAAGAGCTCCTTTCATCGTTGAGACACTCAGGAAAACGAATCAGAACGACAACACGATACAAAGTCTGTGGTGTTCCCCCGAGAGACTTGCGGCCGTGGAAGAATTGCTGAGCAATGATTGGTTTCATCGTCTATGGGTCCTCCAAGAAGTCGTTCTGCCACGCGGAAACACGTGTATCATGGGTGATGAACACTTTGCTTTGGGCGAAATAATGGATCTCTGCTTTCGGACTATTGACCGCGGACACTGGATCGATAGGAAGGCTCTTCTCGGCTCACATCTCTCGCCTCGAGCCATCGCTGGGGTAGAAGCCACACAACAGATCCAGGCCGCCCGCAGGGCATACAGCTGGATTCATAAAGGCAGCCGTCCAACCCCTAAAGACCTCGGACAGCTACTCTCACTTGGATTCGGCCGAGCGTGTAGCGTTCAACACGACAGGGTCTATGCCGTGCTCGGACTTTTGGATTCGCAGATCGATGGGAAACCTATGCCTGAGGCTCTAGCACCTGATTACGAGAAGAGTGTGCGGGACGTGTACCGTGACGCCACGAGATATGCTATTACCGTGTCCAGACAAGATCTGTTCATACTGGGATATCTGCACCATCGTACCGAGGGCGAGCTGCAGCTCGACGGGTTTCCTTCGTGGGTGCCCAGGTGGGATGTGATGGCTGAGGACGAAGACAGACCAACAATACTTGGCTTCTGGCACAAAGCTCAACTGCACATGAGACCAATTGGTCCACCCATGCAGGACCCAGATGTACTCGAATGGTACGGTCTGGAGCTAGACAACATTGTCGAGACATCCCCCATTTTCACAGATGAGGTCCTGCAAGATAGCCAGAAACTCCATGCTATGTTCGAGCTAGTCGAGAAACTGTCTGTTACAGCACTTGCCATGAGGACAGGTGCCGGTACAAACGAGGATTGGTTGGCGCAGACTCTGATCTGCAACGAGTTCCATCTCAGGGATGCTACTGAGGTCGACATCAAAGGTATGAGGCCTCTCGTCAAGCGGCTTAGCAATGGCGGATCTTTAGAAGTTCTGCCTCCTCCACAGCAACGTTATCATTCCATGATGCTTTCCACAAGTCGGCGACGCCGATTCTTCGTCACGGCACAGGGATATATGGGGATGGGAGCTTCGGCGATCAGAGCTGGAGACATCGTCAGCATCTTCAACAGGTGCAACTGGCCGCTGGTTCTGCGTCCTGACGTGAAGCCTGGCTTTCATCAGTTTGTCGGATCATCATACGTTCACGGAGTCATGAGAGGAGAAGCTGTACAAGAGCACATCGAAAGGGAGGAACCATACACATTGTTCAAGCTCCGATAATTCATTTAGGAGCAACATTCCATTCGAAAAGCTGTCTGCGCCCGTTCTTTGCCAGCCATACCAAACTTTTCCTAGTGCCTGTGCTCCACGGATCCCGCGCGTGTGCTATAGATGAGTAGCTATCTAGCAGAAAGCAGAGATGCCCTTGTTGAAGTCGGCATCGATCTTGGCTTGCGCAGACTTGGCAGCAGACTGCTTAGCCGAAGGAGTCTTGGCCAGGAGAGAAGCACCAAGGGTGTCAGTGTCGGTCTTGAGAGTCTTGAGGTCGTTGCAGACGGTGCCGGCAAGGCCATCAGTGGTGAACTTGCTCTTCTTGTTGGTGAGAGCAGTGATGGCCTTGACGATGTTTGGCTCCAGGGTGTTGTTGATCTATGGAATATTAGTGAACCAGATCAAAACGCAGAGCATGAGAGAGCACGCACGTAGTCAATGATTGATTGAGCATCGGTCGCGCTCAGTGCAGCGGAGTTCTTGGCATCGGTGTTGGCGTTGTTGACGTCCTTGTCGACAGCACTATAGTCGTTCTGAATAGGGATTGCGTTGCTGACTCCACCGTTGTAGGCGTTGGTATCCTTGGTCAGTTGGAGAGTGTCGGTGTTGATCTTGGCGAGGTCGGTTTTGATGGTGGCAGCGTCGCGAGGAAGTACGCTGGCAGCGACTGCAGTGGCGAGCACGAGAATGTTGGTGAAGGCAACCATTTTGACGGATTGATATGATCTTCAAGAGAGAGAAGTGGTAGAGAAATTGATTGCTTGGTTCTGGAGGTCGTTGATGTTGTTTGTTGGCTGATGTTAAGTTATTAGGTTGAAGATGACTGCCTTTATGTATTTTTGGTCTTTCTTCTCGACGTCGACGGACACAGCACCTCCTCTCCACTCCTCATTGTCAAGACCATGTCGATGCCTCGGAGTTTTGCTATGGCTTCGTATGGCGTCGTGACAGCATGGTCTCCGTGTTACCTTCAGAGACTCGAGCTTTCGAGATCCATCGGCAGGCATGACCAGCAACCTAACGGCTAGAATCCACATATTCTGGGGAGCATTAGCGGCCAAAGCTTACTATGCTAACAAAGCATCTGGCCTTTGGCGGCTGTTTCATGGAGGCGTGCAAGAAAAGCCTTCAATCCATGCATGATCGTCAAAGACCTCGTCGGCGATGATCTAGGTCTTGTGTCCACGAGGTTGGCCCGACGACCATTCCTGGTCACAGACTGCTTTCCATAATCCGAGGTCATGTCCTTCACCCGTCAGAATATTGCCAAGAATAGTGGAACCAAGACTGTCGTCGCATCAATAAGCTCGCGAAGCTCTGCAGGGTGCCTCAATATTCAAGCATAATAACCCAGTCACGCGGCTTGATCCCGATTGTCACGGCGGAACGGCCCTGCCAATCCAGTAGCCAGCTGCCATTGTGGCAGACGGTCCGCCTCGGTCTCCCTTCCGGGTTGTCTAGAATGAATCAATACAATCCTTCGCCAAGCATCAAGATCGCATACGTACATGGCAATGGCTCCGCAGTAATGGCTCACGAGACCGAAGGAGCTCCCATTGGTGTACTTGGCGAAGTCGCCACGTCCCGTCACAGATGCGATGCACCATTCGTAAACCTTCGTATGTTATGCCTATGTGTGGTGGATAGGTACCTTCCAGATCAGACTTGAGCTAATGTCATAAGTTCAGGGAAGAGCACGCAACACCACGTGTCACGCAGGTCCAGAGCGGTCAATTTGATCCAGGTCTCGAAGGATACGAATCGACACTACAACTAGAGCCTTTGAAGCTTTCATCCCGCATGAGTGTTACGTACTACATATAGCTCTCCAGCGCCAGTACGGCTCGACACGTCGAGTCGGTTGCCCTCTGGCGGCATCGGTCGAGGCGAACCCATAGCTGGCTATGAGCGTGCAGGCACACTTAGATGTAGTTGTTATGCAAGGACTTACACGTGCCGTAGAACAAAAGGCAGTCCGGTCTGAATAAGCTCGCATGGCTTCAGGAAAAGGTGGGAGGTTAAGCCGAATGAAGCTAGACAGAAAGCTTCTCCGCAAATCGTCGGTGAATGACAGGTCACGGCATGCATCAAGGCTTCCCCGGACATTCTTAGGTGGAGTCTTAAATTTTCCTCTGGTCAGGCGGGTGCCAAAGGGCTTTGAGTGACTTTCGACGATGAGGGTAGTCTGCATTACAGCTTCGTATTTCCCGCCACAGACAACATCTCGACTTTGAAAACACCAGCTGTCTTCACTCCGAGGCAGGCTTCTCCCCCGAAAACCAATGAGACATGATCAAGCCCGGACAGTACTCCAAGAATGATGACACGCAACCATGTTCAGTCGATCACCAGAAAGTGGACCAGAGTGCCATTGACGCCCGCTCCGTTGAGTTAGTCCGAGTCGAGCTGAACGAGATCATTTGGTCGCATTGCTTGAGCATTCTCGCACCGTCAACCCAACGCGGACACTCTAACAATTCCTGCAGCATCTGGTTCTCGACCAAATCGTGTGAAGGTGGAGGCTTGGATCTTGTGTCCATGGTATCGTGTCACACCAGGCTGCGCGGAGGTATCTTCTTGTCAGGCGCCAAGAACCTGAAGAATGACAGTCCACAGAATTGCTTGCACGATCGTGAGCCACTCTACGCTTGATCCCGGGCCGTGGATCGTCGAGGCGCACATACTGGCAGCATATTACGGTTCGAGCACGGTTTGATTTTCGACTCAGCATCCTGCTTGCATCTTCCTCCAGTCTCACTTGGCGAGTCTGAAGCAACTCCTGAGCCTCTCGTGGCTGCATCTAATCTGGCGACTTCTGCTCTTCCGTCATTCGCGGCCAACAGACTCGAGCCCGAATCGAATCACACCCTTCTCAAAACTACAACTCGTCCATACCACGAAAGTTGTCTTCGATCCGTTGGGCCCATGCAAGTCGATTCAGCATCGCCTTACACAGTCTGCGACGAAGTGCGACTGCGTCAAGCACTTCGCGCTCGACCAAAAGTATTCGTAGACTGCCATCTCTACCAAGATTGTGATGTCCCGTGTAGCTTCGGCTTGGGACCTTTCTGCTGCAGTCACCAAATATTTTAGTACACTTCTCGTCGCATCTCTCCCACAGCTGGGTAGCGAGAAGACCTCGCCTGCACGGCGAATGATTGCATCGTCAATCTGATGGAATTAGAGCTGATTGGCATGCCCGCCTCTAGATTGTTCCTCTGACAGGCTTCTTCCCTTCGAAGCTATGCGACGGCTTCGAGAATCGCCATCGACAAAGGTCCTACTGTCTGGTGCACGATGCTTGCAGTGGACGTTTGATCTGTTCGGCGGATCCTCCAGGACCGTGACGTCGAGAATGTGCCTCCGCCAATCAATTGTGCCACGCACCAGCGGTGTTCATAGCTATGGTCGCTTCTGCGAAGGACCTGCAGGACACGAGGCATGATACTGCCAAACGTTTTTGGTATGGAGTACACGGCGCTACACAGGTCCTAACGTCGTGATGTCGGGTCTGCCACTTAGTCCTCCTCATTATTTTTGCCAGGCTGACCAGGGAGTGTGACCTGATAAGGCACCCACGCCTGCTTCTCCTCAACAAAGCGATGACTCTCATGCTTTATCCCCGATAATGCATCACCGCCATATTCCTCAACCAGCACATCTGCATATGCAAAAGGAATCTTGACGGGTACGCCCTCAAAGACCGAACTCCTCAAGGGATAGATATCGTCATAGAGGTAGTGATGCCCATCTTTCACCATCATCTCCTCGCTTGTGTTCCTGCGAAGAGTGGTGATATCGATGAAGAGTCCATTGTCTGTGTCAATCCACCTCGCATCGATACGGTTGTTCTTGCTCAAGCCAGATTCCGACCAGTGCGGGTTTATTTCGAGCAGATACCTCCTACCCTGTCTCATACCCATCCCAGGGAGCCTGAAGGCATGCTCAGTCATATTGTGCCATTTCGCCAGGTATCTCAGACTCCATTGGGAAACCATAACATCCAGATCTGAATCCCAAGGCATGACCTTCCGGTTCCAGTACCAGCCCAGGAGAGTTCCATGCATCAGCCACGTCTCAGCTCCAATATCGTTCATGGCCAGAAGGTACGTCTGAATCAATGCCCGCAGGTGAACTTGTTTTGTGTCGTATTTCAGAGGCTTGTCCGCGAAGCGGCCGTCATAATGCTGATGAAAACTGGACTCGTGGAAGTACTTGTCCGGAGGTTCGCTGGAGAGGTCGACGTATGGTCGCGACAGGCGAGTCCGGACACTCTCGAAGTCCGCATCGCGTGGTTCAAGTATTGGGAATGCAAAACTGCTCCTGCATACGAGTGCGAGGCAAGTCAGCACCACCGGGATGGCTTTCGTGGTAAACGTGACCATGCTCGCATTGCATCGCTAATCGCCGTTCAAGGTGGGCTTTCCATTTTGCCAGACATCTCTAGACGATTCCCCTCCTAGACGATGATCTGATTGTCAATGTGGTGTCTCTGTGAATGAATAGAGCATTACTGACGGTAGAAGTGCGTAATTTCACGCATATTACGCGTCGCCTAGCAAGGGTCCACGGTATAGAGTTTGCCTCTACAGTAATCTGAGCTTGCTTTCGCCCCCGAAATTTGGTAGCAGGAACAGTCGTACGCCAAGCTCAATTTACATGATATCTATGCCTGGGAAGATGCAAGAAGCTCATAAGTCTCTCCTCTCGCGTCCAACGCGTCATACACACGTCTCATCACAGAAAGCACCTTCTCTTCCTCCAGTCGCCGTCCGACAATTTGCACAGCGACCGGAAGACCAGCCATCTTGATGGCGTCGTAATGCTTGTACGCACCCCTCGCAACACCGTTCATCTTCTTGATATTGACACTCTGCGGTAGCATGTCTTTCATCGGATCAACATGGGTGACCGGCATGATACCGCAAGTATAGTCCAAAAGGTTAAACAAGAAGGTGTAGCCACATGAGGACGCGGCATCTTTCATGCCGTTATGGGGGCAAGCAGGCGTGGCATTCGGAGGCGTGAGGATCACGTCCATACCATCGCCGGACGAGCCGAAGCTGTTCCACCATTCGAAGAAATTTACCTTGTAGAGTTCTCGCTTGGCTACCCATTGCCAGTTCTCGAAAGCCGATTTCTCGTGCCAGTGCTCGAGCAAGCCTGCCCAGATGGGATCACGCTTGATATAGAGGACATACTTGTGATAGAACCATTTGATGAACCGTGGCAGTCGCATGTATTTGCCAAACTCGCGCGCACCAGCGTCGTCGGACTCACCGGTGCGGAAGAATGAGCGGAACATGCGGGTACCGTCGGCGTTGAGGAGATTGCTAGCAATGACCATGGCTTCGTAAGGACTTGGCGGCGAGACGTCGAAGACTTGGTGACCCTGAGCTTTCAGGGCATCCACGGCCATGTCGAGAGCTCTAGCACAAGCTGGAGAGGGATCGACGACTTGATCGGTACGCATCACGCCTATTTTGAGCTTCTTCTCAGCAAACTCAGTCTCGACGTAAGTCCTCCACGCGAGCGGGTGCACTGATTGATCGTATTTCCAGGGTTGCAATTGAATGAACGAGCGGGAGAAATAGGTCAAATCCAGGAGAGTGCGAGCCATTGGTGAGAAGACCGAGGGTATGCCTTCCTGCCCGGGCATGGAGGTGTTCACTCCCAATTTGGGCCAGCGGCCAGTACTACAGCGGAGACTGTAACAGCCGGAGTAGTGGGCTGGTGCTCGTACGGAGCCGGCAACATCTGAACCAATGCCAATTCTACTGCCACCAAACGCTAGTATGGCGCCCTCTCCTCCGGTACTGCCACCTGGGGAGTAGTCAGGGTTGTGAGGATTCAATGCTCTGCCCCAGACATCGTTGAAGCTCTCAAAGCTGAGCAGGGTGACCGGAAGTGCAGTCTTGACAAAAGGCACTGCTCCAGCATCCTTGAGCATGCGCACAATAGCACCGTCTTGAGCGACTGGCTTCCCGACATTGCAAGAGTATCCAACAGACGTATCAAAGCCAGCGACATTTATGCTATCTTTCAAGCTGACAGGTATACCGGCTAGTGGTCCTTTGAGATTGATGTCCCCAGTCTCGATCCATGTTTGAGCTTCCTTGATCATGACCTCGGTGACACAATTCGTCTTCTCTTGTGCCTTGACGGCCATTTTCCCGTATGCTCGGAGGACATCGACGGCGCCGGTTGTGTTGTTCTGTACATCTTGTACAAGTCGATTTATGGGCTGCTCGAGTATGCTCTTTTCTTCTGACGAAAGTGGAGACAGGTATGGTTGCGGTAGCGTTGCAATACGCGAGGTGCGTTCGTCTTGCTTCCGCTTGCTGTGAGGCAGATGTCAGCCCTCCATCGTAGATTACCTCGATAACAGCGGGCTCTCTTCTCGAATGGAGTAAAGGAGTAGCGTCTCGAGAACACTCATTGAGTGATAGAGCAAGTGTCCGGCTCGGTAGAACGACTTCGTCTCAATGTTGACGGAAATCTGTATGCCAGGCACCTCTGTCCATGCCATGCTACGCAAGCAAGGTACAGCATCGCCACGTGGGATGTGGTGGGGCCAATGGTACAAGACTCGGAGGGAGTTGGAGGTCGCAGAGGTACATACCATGCCGCGCGATGCTCGAAGTAGTCGAATGGCGGGATCATGTTGCCGAAAGCCTGCCGGTCGTGAATGCTTTCGGCGCTGCCTCTCTCTGCCCCACTGTGATGATGGCGACCGAGCTTCTCTCTTCTCTGCTGTCAGATGGTACATGTACAAACGCGAAGAAGGAGGCCGGATCGTCCATTATTATGTCTGCTCTCCTTTACCGCGCTCTGATAGCGGGGCTCGACCATACCTTGCCCTGCCACCTGATGCACGCCGCGATAGCGTGGGCAGTCGCGGCTGTAACTGCTTGATAGGGCAGGCCGACCACAACGTTCAACGCTGCAGTGTCTACATGCGACTGATGCAGCCACTCTCATCTATCTTGCCAATGCGAACATCATACTTCACGCTCACCGCTTGGCCGGCTGTGCGTATGCCATCTAATCTGCCCATCTAATCTGCAGGCCGTCAATCATGTTGTGAGCATTTGAACGTTCATATGCGATTTATGCCTGCCGATCTTCGACAACACCACACAGACGTACTTATGAAGCTGAATACGTACGCTAGACTTGTGGAAAGGCAGAACACGACGAAGACAGTCTTCCCTCATGAGATGGGGTGGGGTCGAAGCGTTTGTGAAGTATATATGCACGAACGTCAGTGCTCGCGGCGTGATAGGTTCGTCGTCCACGGTCCATCCATCGACGCATGGATGCAGCGGCTCATCGAGTTCCTGCTCAATAACGTCTGAGGAATTTCAGGCAAGATCATCTAATACAGACGAGCCGGGAGGCACACTTTCTGAGCCAGTCGTCATAGAGATGCATCTGTTGCGTCGAGGACAGTACTATGCGATGCGGCCGGTGCTCGTTCTATTCTTCCAACGGGGTATAGCTCCTGCGCTCGCCGCTGCATTGTCTCATAAAGCCGCTATGTTTGATGATCTGGTTCCGCCGCGAGCTGAACGACCGCAGAGGCAATATGGTATAGCCTCCTATCTGTGCCTCGACTTCTTATGCCTGCTATGCAAAATTTGAACATTTGCCTGCCTTCAACATAGCCAACCGAAATCACCTTTTCTGGCTCAAACCAGGCTTTCAGATCCTAGGAAGACCCAAACTCTGAAGTTCTCAACCAGGACTATCGGTCCACGAACCTGCACCAGTATGAACAGAGCATATGGGCCGGCCGTGATCCAGACGCAGCGGTCTCCGAAGCCTCCCATGCGATAAATGTTAGCCCAGATCACCACGACAGGAATACAGCAAGCTAAGACACGGCTTCTCCCCATGAGTATCGCTTCGAGTGGGAGAACGAGTTAACGTTGTACGTGCTCTCGCCATGGCGCAACCCGGGGATTATGTCGCTGGCAGCGCAGCTTCCGATCCAAGTCCAGCAAGGGAGGAATAGAGCGCGAGCGACCGCTGGAAGAGACTCATTGATAGCTAGCATCATCATCATTCATCCTAGAGGAGGAAATGGCCAGGCATCGGTGAGCATCCTGAGGCGGAGTGAAGTATGAGTGCCCGACGTTGCTTCATGACCAAAGTTGTGCATGCGGGAGTGTGTCTGCTAAAACTCAGAATCCCATCGTCGTAGTGGGAATAGCAGATCGGTGAGGGTTGCCTACGGTCTGGTAAGCCTTCGACAGTGGAGTGGGAGAAAAATAGGAAGACATTGGTGTCGTCGAACGTGAGCAGGTAGCTTTCACAACACACGAGGGCGAGTTTCACATATTTACGTCACCAGTTGTGAATCTTATGCAGACTTGTGCCGCTGGACTGGGAAGAGGAGACAGGCACATGTGTCTTATCACGCCTCCACGTATCATGACCTCCAGAATGCGACGATACAGCAGGGTTGGTGGCTTCCACGGCGTGACACGATTCAGTCTAGTACATGCAGCTCCTCGTTGAACGTCACACATCTTGAGCTATCACGCAGGGTCTCAAGACGTGAAAGCAGCAATCATGGTTACTCCATCACACGAAACAAAGGTCACGAATCAATCAAGATGCGCATCGCAATAACAGGAGCCGGCGGCACCGTAGGCAAAGAAGTCGTCAAGCTATGCTTGCAGAAAGGCCACCAGCTCATCGAAGTTCACCTTGACAACACTACCACCACCACAACAACAGATGATCCCAACCGCGAAATACGCATCGCCGACTTAGCCGCCGACTACGATGCCACCCTCAAAGCCTTCAAGGGCGCCGATGCCGTGATTCACCTCGCCGCGATCCCCAATCCAATCTCCCACGACGACTCCGTCGTCCACAGCAACAACGTGAATGCCGCCTTCAACGGATTTCGCGCGTGCGGTGAGCTCGGAATCAACAAGATATGCTACGCGTCGTCCGTCAATGCTATCGGACTGGCGTATGCGACGCAGCCGCTACGTTTCGAATACTTCCCCATCGATGAAGAGCATCCCATGAGACCCACCGATTCATATGCACTGGCGAAGCAAGAGACTGAGGTCCAAGCTCGCGCGTTCGTCGAGTGGTTCCCGGGAATGAGGATCGCGTGTATGCGGATACATCAGGTAGCACCGTTGCAAAAGGTTCAGAAAGAGCATGACGAAGACTGGGATATTTCTGCGGTGAAGCAGTTGTGGAGTTGGGTGAGTCCACAGGCGACTGCGAGAGCTTGTCTGCTAGCGATCGAGGATTCGGAGGAATGGCAAGGTTGCGAAGTCTTCAATATTGTGGCTCCTAAAACGACGCAGGCCACGCCTTCTACTGAATTAGCAAAGAAGTACTATCCTAGTGCTGAGATCAGACCGGGACTCGATGGCAATAAAGCTTTTTGGACGATTGAGAAAGCTGAGAGACTGCTGAAGTGGGACCATTACGAGAAGGAGTAGACAGCATCATCAAGAGGGGAACTGGTGTGGCTGGCATATATTATGCTGGGTCATTGATCTTGTATGTACATGCGAGTCTCATTACTTTGTCGATCTCGCTTTCGGCTTCACTTCACGCATTCTTTTCTGGATTGGCGATGCCAAACTGGAATTTGGCGTAGTTGACAGCAGGCTGAGTGGTTGGCGAGAAGATCTGGTATTGGTCACGTCCCCATTCTGGGTAGTTGATGCCACCGATCCACTGCAGGAACTTGTTAGCAAGAAAGAGGGCATGACTATAACCAGGTAACACTTACGTCTTGAGTCTCAATCACGATACATCCGTACTGTTCAATGTATGTGGTGTTGCCTGCAATATGTTGCTGGCTCTCCTTGACTGGTATTGTTCCATCCTGGCTGACGCAGGTGTAGATCTGGATTCCGCCCTGGTTCGTCGAGACAGTGAGCTCGATTCCGGTGCTCGGCGCCCACATGCGCAAGACTTCGAGGCTCGGATCCTGCGGTGCGGCCCAGGGTGGTCGGTCGTTGATGAAAGCGTTGTCGATACCGATGCAGCCTGTTCCGCAGTCGCCAATAGCTTTCTCGATCTGCTCGCCGAGCAATGTCGGGCCTTTGGTGAAGTCAAGAGCGGTCCCGTTCGTCATGCCGATAGTGCCATTGGGAACGAGGATCCCGTCTGTCAGTGGGGTACGGTCGGCATACGGCATGTACAGCGTGTTGTTCAGGATGGTCATGGCTTCTTCGTCAACGTAGGCGCCGAGATTCCAGTAGATGTGGTTGGAGAGCATGATCGGAGTGGGATCGTTCACGGGAATGGAGATCAGTCGAGAAATGAAAGCTTGCTCGTCCGTAAGGGTATATGTTGCGATATTGAGGACATCGCCTGGAAAGCCGGACAAGTGCTCGTCGTAGAAAGAAAAGGTAATACTGTTGTCAGTGTGAGAGACGACAGTCCAGTTCGCTTGATCGTAACCTATATAGCCTCCATGCAGGGTGTTTGCGCCGCCGTGTTCATTTGTAGGAATGTGAGACGTTTGGCCATCGATGGTGAAGGTTCCGTTCTTGATTCTGGACAATGGTCAGGATTATATACTCAGTCTCAGCACACGTTGCAGCAGCTCACCTGTTGGCATATCTTCCCACCACAGCGCCAAAGTAAGTGTGGTTCGTTTCCGTGTCTTCAAGATATCTTGAGCCTTCATCGTAGCCCACTGCCACATCTTGAGAGACGCCGTTCTTGTCGCCGACAAAGAGACTTGTCAATCGCGCGCCATATGGAATGAATGAAGCATTGATGCCGTTCGCGCTGAGCGAGTACTTCTTGAAAGGATCCCCCGAGAAAGCTGGGAATGGCGAGCTCGTAGCAGCAACGACAGAAGCCGCCGAAAGCAACAATGAAGTTATGGAGGCCAACATATCGATGGACTCGTCCGCGCAATCTTTCTCTCGTACTCGCAAGGTAAAAACAGAGACTGGACGAGAGCTCCCACGAGATAAAAGATCTCAGCTCTTACCTCATGCTGCGTGACGATATAAGCTCTGGCTTCGATGCAGGAACCATATTCTCGTCCAATGCTTGTGTTGCTGTTGGTGGGGAAACCTGGTCGATTCTAGTTACTCCACGTGCGGGGAAAGTGCTTGTAGCCGCGACAGGCAAAGATCGTTGCGCCATGTGACGGAGAAATGTTGTCGCACGAATGTGGAGAATCGGCTAGAGCGGCACGGACTGTCATGTTAACGGTGAGAAGATCCGTCGGAGGATCTCTGTCGTGAACGATCACATGCGACTTGCGAGCAAGCGAAGTGGTGAGTTGCTATGAAGACAGAGGAAGGCTGTGGGATGACGACGGAACATGGGCTGATCTCGCAGCCGGGTGGTGTGGTTGGAAAGCATCTTCACTTCACCTGCTCGAATGTCCTCACCTCCAGCACCTCAACTTTGCAATCAACTACCACCGAAGATCGTTGGAATGATCGCTGACAGGAGTACAACATTCAGTAAGTCGCTCGGGCTTCATCGCATATGGCTTGACTCTGCTACTCTTCCATCGTGAAGAAAACCGGGTAGTGGCCGGCCGCTCTCCATCTTGAGGCCCTGGTACTTATTTCTCCCGTCCATCAGGGCCAAACTATGGCGAGGCAGGCGTTCAACAATCCGTTGATCGCTCGAGACCAGACACAAACGCACTTCTAGCACGATCAAACACCCAGTACATGCGGCACACGATGTGGCGTTCCATCGTTCCCTGCAATGCCATTCAAGCCCGCCCATTCCCAGTCCCATCCCCCCCATCCTCCTCCTCCTCCTCCTCCTCCTCCTCCTCCTCCGAGGTGGTCTCAATCTCAGCACCTGCAGGCCCGCCGAAGTCTTCGGTCGCACCAGGCATGTCCATCCTAGGCGGCCGTGGGAGTGCGGCCTTCATACCTTCGACATCTCTCGCGGGAGCAGTAGCAAGCGCCATTCCGAGCTGATATAGAGGCATATCAATGGGTAGATCTGCGTCTGCTCCTTCCCATCTCACATCACTCGCCTCCCGGTCTCGCAGGCCACCGGCCAGGTCCGCGGCTCCGCCAGTAGTGTACCGGGTAACCAACGTCTGTAGCTCGTCGAACGACGGTCTCTGCATCGGATCCGCGCGAACACAGCTTTCGATCACATCTGTGAGTTGTCTGCTATAAGCATCTGCAGCCACAAAGCCTAGTGGCTCGCGCGCGGCGCGGTTGTGACTGTTCCAGGTTGTATGGTGGCTTCGTTTCGCGAGACAGTAGAGAGTATAGCCAACGCCCCATCTATTTCCACAATAATAAGGTCAGCATGTTTTCTGGGGAGTTTCTGGTCCACCTGACGGCATGCAACATGACTCACACATTTGCTTTCGAATCTGGCACCACATTGTTTCTTCGTAGCTCGTATGGTAGCCATCCAGGCGTTCCTGCCCCATCGATCCATTCCGGATGTGCTTCGAAGCCATGCATCAGGGCCAGGGCGAGGTCCCAATCACCGAGCTTGGGTTCTGGCCATCCAGCAAAGGACTCCGTCGACCTGGCCCCAAGAAACACGTTCTGAAGCTTTATATCACGATGGAGAATAGGTGTCCATCGCTTGAGACCATTTTGTTCTAACTCGCCTCGTTCCATAAGCAAGCCTGCTTTGGTCAGATTAGCCATCAGATACCACAGGAAAGCCTCTGGTACCCTCTTGCCGAGCATTTCACTCAGATCTCGAAAGGGGCAGAACTCGAGATACTGTCGATGCCTCTTGTCATCTGAGAAGCGTCGCCAATTCCGAATCTTCACGACACTGCTGCTTCCCATCAGACCACGGATCTCATACAATGCCTGAATTCCGACAGGTAACCTGGTCTTCATATCCCCAGCCCCGTCTTTCCAGTACAACGGATTATCTGTGAGCTTAAAATTTGTATCCTTGACAGCGACTTGCTGTTCACGTCAGCGAAAGTCCTCAGGATTTTGGGAAGAAGGAAGAAGAAAAGCTCACATCGACAACTCTCCCATTTGCGTCTTGTTTCATCCAGAGCGTCACGGGTCTCTTCGTGGTCTCTCCGCCTTCGCCGACTACCCAGCCATACACCCATCCAGCATGTGTATCGAGTATACCTTTAGCTTGTCTCTTCGCCTTTCGAGTTTCCAAGGCGGCTACAGCCTCCTCGCGCAACGTCGCTCGCTCTACTGCCCAATTCGAGAGCCTCACCCGGAAATCGTCGAGTCTGGTCTCATAATTGTTCTGAGCGCTGTTGAGGTAATTCACGACGTCCCGATCAGGGCAGAAATGGTAGAAGCTCAAGATCGATTTCCAGAGTTCCTGCACATGCCGGACATGCACCTATGTCTTAGGGTCAGACTGATTTGGGAATTGAGAGCAGTGAGTGCGATCAATTGCAATCACCGTACCTGCCAATTATCGAGGAACTCATCGACCGTGATACGAGTCGCATCCTCAAAGTGGTGATCGTCGAAGTCATATCGCCCTCCTCGGTACGTGTACAGCCAGTCTTTACCGGCTCCTTGGGTCTGACGCCAGTGTCGAATCCGTGAGGACAACTTGACTTGGGTGTCCCAGTCCAGCGTGTCCCAGTGCGCACGGGCTACATGGTCGTCAAAATCCTCGTCGTCGCGCTCGTCTTCGCCTCGATGATTATACTCCCAGACTTGCCTCTCCAGACTGATCCATGGTTGAGGATTGACGGGTTGGGCCATTGCGCAAGTTTGCCGTGCGAATGGTGGAAGAGAACGAGTTCGAGAGAACGATGCGATCGCGATGACAATGCTGGGTCTCTTTATTGATTGCTTGAGCTGAGCCTTCCCGGAACCGGATTTCTCGTTGGCCTTTGTTTGGGCTGGCGTGATGCATTCTTTGCAGACTTCACAATGCCTGGGATATCTGGCGATACTACAGTCGTGGTGAGAGTACAATGCCTGGGAGATTCAGTGATACCACAGCCGTTATAAGAGGAAACTCTGAACATTATCATTCATCATATCTGCCTCAAAACAAACATCCTATCGATGTCTGGCACAGCGCGGCTGACCATGGACGGCGCTGTGTAGTCCCTTATTCTGGCACATCTTGCCACTCATTGTTTTAGCTCGGCATCTTTGCTTGCGTGGTGCAGCGACTGGCGCAGCAGGTGCTTGTGCTTGTACTTGATTCTTTCCATCGCCAGCATTGGGAGCCTGTAGATGTTCTTCTTCCTCAGCATCAGGGGTATATTTGCGTCGTCTATTGGCGTTGTGGTTCGGGATTGGTCCGCCCGGCTCTTGGGTGATCCTTCTATCCTCAGCACCACCACCTCCATGTTGAGGAGGCTGAGTCGGCATCGTACCAACATCAGGAGCTCGCATATTCCTCAGATCCGAATACATTGCCCATTTGTCTTCGGTCGTGCGCAGTCGTACTTGATACTGCGAAGCGGCGGCGGCGGCAGCAGCAGTGGCATTTCTCATCCCTCGAGCCAGATTCTGCCCACTCTCATCTGTGAAGTGAACGATCTCCTGGAGCAGCTGCTGAAAAGAAGGTCGGTTCGCTGGTTCGTAGTCCAGACACCTGCGCATCAAGCTCACGAGTTCCGGGCTGTAGAGGGCGCTTCCGAGTGCATCGAGATCGGGAATCTGGAAATCCTCTCGTGTCGGATGTGCCTTGAGCTCCATGTTTGGGAGCCCGTAGTCGCAAGCGAGGAGAGAGTAGATGATCATGCCGACTCCCCATACGTTCGTGTGAGCTCCCATGGGCCGGATCGGTTCGTCTGCCTCTCGTATCCTCCATTGCTCTGGAGCGCGATTGGCTTTGGTACCGCGGGACGCGACGAGGTCAGGCTGTCTCAATGGACTCAGAAGGCACAAGCCGAAGTCAGCCAATTTGATCTCCGGATAGCCTTGGTACATTTTCCGAGAGGGATTGCCCATAAGGATATTCTCCAGCTTGAGATCTCGATGGACGATAGGGCTCCAAGTTTTCATGCCATGACGTTCCAGCTCTCCTTGCTCCATCAGTAGCCCAACATTGACCAGGCTCTCAAAGATGCACCAGAGGAATGGCTCCGGGATGAAGACACAATCTGCCGATTGGGCACGATCAGGGTCTGTGAAGCGTCTCGAACCACCGTAGATGTATTCTGCCACCACGATAGACTGTGGGTCGCCAAAGGGGCAGAATTCCATCAGGATGCGATGGTACCTGTTCTCACGATCGAGCTTGTAGTTGCGGATCTTGACGACGTGGTTCGCGCCGATTAAGCCACGTAGACTGTACATAGCCAGGACTTCATTGGGAATTCCTGTCGCTGGACCACCTTCACCCCAGAGGTCGACATCCTCCCAGACATCTTGCGTGCAACGACTGTCTTTCACCACGATGCGATCGATGATCCTCGAGGCAGCGTCCCGTTCGATCCAGAGATCGGCTCGTCCATAGCTACCAGATCCGAGCTGCCAGTATCCGACCCACGAAGGCAGATCCCCATCTCTCAAAGCGAAAGCTCGTGTTCTTCTCTGCTCGACCTCCCAGCCCCAATCCCTGCCCATCTCCTCCATCGTCCTATCGAACTCCTCGCCCATATCGCGTATGAGAATATCGAGATCACTGACAACGACATCATTTAAATACTCTCGGACGTGGACGGGATTGCCATGCATCTCATAGAAGCTCAAAAGGCTAATCGTCGTCGCGCGAAACGGCTGTAGGAGCTCTTTCAGCGCCATCTTTGCATTCTTGAACTCTTCAAAAGTCATATCCGGCCGTGCCTGAGTCGCAGCATGGGCGGTCGCATCAATATCACCTCCTTTGTAGTGATCAGCGGCATCCGCAGCCACTTTTGCATTGCGGAATATCTCCTCTTCCTCTTGCCACTGACCAATGCGCTTTGTAAGGTCTTCCAACTCATCTGCATCGAGCGCCTGGAATCTCGTCTTTATCTCCCCTGCTTTCGAACGATGAGCACCAACCAGCCGAAACTCTTGAAATGGCTAGTCACTTACTGAGTTGCGTCACGTTTGGGACGGCAGGGACGAGTTTTCCCTGAAATGCGTCGAGCTCAAAATCTCTGATAAACACTGGTTCGGGTGACTCCACCTCTTCATTTCCGTCGTCAATGGTGTCCTGATTTGAGGAGTCAGACATGATAGCTTGAGATTTGATTGTTGAGGAGTGTTGTGTTCCAGCACAAGTTGCAGGAAACTGCACAAGCAAGAACTGAGAAGAGATCCTTTGTCCTTACAAGGCCTGAATTCTATCCGCATTCAGCGAATAATACTGATACCTTTGTGTCCGTGTAGCAGGGTTTCAAGGTTCTACTCTTTGTCCCTTTCAGCAATATACTTCTCGACAATCTACTCTTCCTTGCCTGTGGCAACAGTCTTTGCGATTGTCTCAATCATATGGTTCCATGAGCTTGTTACCAGCAACAGCCTCAGCAAAGCCATCCAGAGCTGTAGTATGACACCAGGGCTTCGCACCGATCTCCGCATGAATTGTAGATGAGAAACAGCCAGACCACTTCAGACGCGGATGCTGTTGAACCACTTGCTCAATCACACTCTTATGCACCAGATGTGGCTGCCAGCCCGCATTATCTATTTCGCACCGATGTCAGCAGACTATCACTGCCATCCTTTGGCGCAATTGCATCGCGTAATGCATACCAAACTCTGTCGAAATCTGCACCAGCTGTCCCATCCTGCTAATGGTACCTGTCTCTCCAGGGTCCTGATGGCGGATTACTGCTTCGCAGACACTCTCAGCCTGAGCTTGAGGCGCGCCAAAAGCCTGCAATTGCTGCAATGCGATGAAACCGCCCTGGAACTCAAAGCTCAGGTGTGTCGAATCGCGGTTTTCCTGCGTGGTGGCGATGTCGTGGAAGAGGCATGTGAGTGCCCAGGTTTCGAAGAATTCGTCTCTCGCTCTCGAGACCCAAGAGGGGAAGTGTTGTGTGACGATAGTATGTCCTTGAGAAGGTCAGCGAGTGCTCATGCCAGGGTCGAGGCTTGCGAACCAAAACAATAGACTCTCAAGCTGTGATTATACGTCTGTTGAGGTAGACGCTCCTTCACGAAGGCCTGCGCCTTCTTGACGACCTCACTCGTAGGCCATATCTCATCGAACTTGACCTCGACGTCATCGGTCTTCGCCTGCGATTCGGAAGGAACATTGCTTCTGTTGCGAGGAACCGAAATCCATCCGTACTCTTCTTGACGAGCTTTTGATGACATTATTAAGTGTTGTAAATAGGATGTTCGCCCCGTCTCGAGCCTGACACGGTCACCGGAGAAAGCAGCTTCTTAACTTTGAATTCTGGCCTCTGACGTATTCCGAGCTCATCCCCGCTAGCTACAATACACCAATGTAACACCATTGTCAGCAAACGCGTTGCCATGTGACCAGCTCATCTGCAAAGTCAGCCGCTGTGAAGAAGTTCATGGATCGATGGCGTTCATAGAGCTACAACACAATGAGCTCACTGAGGTGCACCGCATTTGGCGGGAGGAAGGCGTAGACATGGTCCGGGTTGCTTGACGTGTTGAGAGAGTTGGACGACTCATTGCTGGATGTACGTACCTTAACGCGTAGCTACACGGTGCGAGAGCGCTAGGATCAGCATTTATCTGCTTACCATAACAAGGAAACACCATGGAGTTCCTGAATGTGTACTTATCAGTGAGATAGTCACAGGGTGAAAGTAGACAACTCGGATCTACCAAGCCAGAGACGTCACTCCGTGAGGGCTAGGAGAAGCGGCGCGCCTTCCTACACGCCTTTTCTGTCCCTGCATCGGCAATCTTCCAGGACTAGTAGAGAGTAGGGCAAAGATTGGCAGAAAGTAGCTGATTGTTGCATAGAAGGGAGACTGTGCCGCTCAATTACAACATAGCGTAGAAGGGGTATATAATTAGGTTCCCGCCCTGTGGAAGAAAGCAACATACCTCCTGTTCCCACTCACTTCGCACGAGTCATCATCCTGCTGCGTCTGTCGTATGTCTCGCTGTTCTTGTCGTCGTCGTCGTCATCATCGAAGTCGTCGCCCGTCGTGAATGCCCGCTAATCCGATCGCTGAATCACAAACACGCCGACCTCAATGCCTCCTTGTCGTCGCTGTCCTGGTGGGTACGGGTTTCGTATTATGCCATCCAAGAGCTGCTGGATGAGCTCCGTGGGAGTCGGCGATCTGTCCACATACTCATTGCTGCTCTTCTTCTGCGCGTCCTGCGTGTAGCGGGTCATGGCTTCCCGTATTCGCTGCTTCTCTTGTTTGGCCCACCAATCTCGTGCCCAGACCTCCCGGCTCATTTGGACCTTTTCTTGGGTCGCGAGGATTAGCGAGTACGATGCGCGCTTGCCGTGAAACTTCTGCATGCTGGAGCTTCGTTGGGTGAGTTTGGTGCATAGTGCGTCCATCTGCTTCTTAAGCTGATCGTAGTCCAACATATGATCTGCTGCGCCCATGCGACCCAAGGCTGTGCTCAGGTTCGAAGAGAGTCCATTGACGACAACGATAGATCGCAGCAAAGGATCCAGGACAGGGCTAAGGTACTCGCTCATAAAGGTTCCCGCTCCGGCCTTCGTAGGATACACAAACACGAGCGTGCCTTTCTGCGGCGACAGCTCAACCAACCTATCAACCAGGATGGATGGACCGTTGGGATTGAACATGTCTACAAACTCGTGGGAGGTGGCGGGAGGAATGTACCTCTCCACTATTGACACGTTGATTGAGGACGGGGGCACAATCGGTCTTGGCGATCGCGGCAACGATGACAGGTCTTCCTGGTAATCGGATATGGAGACGGCGCTGTCGAAGACTTTCTGTGTGAAGTAATCCTCGCCACCAACTGCGGGACCCGGCGTACTTGGTGGCGAGGTGGGCAGATCTGCCAGATTGAATCGTCCTTGGATGGCATGAAAGACGTTTATCCAGACTGTGGGCGTGCCGGCGGTCGAGTTGTGTATCGACTCAATGATGGAAGAGAAGATGTGCCCGTGCGGTGACGGGCTAGGCAATGCGTGTGAAAGTATCCGGATAGAGTTACCGGACGGTGTGGCTGATTGCAAGCACTCCACTGAATGATGGTTAGCCTAGGTAAGATTTCGAGGTGACCATGTACTCACGGACTACAGCCTTCGCGCCCTCGATCCACGTATCTGCTGCTAGCGAGGCGCAAGGGCCTTCTTCACCCTGTGATGATCCTTGGGCGGTGTTCACGCTGCTCTCCCCGGTTGGAGCGCGCGAATGAACACCGGTAACGGTAGATGGCGAGTCCACAGGTGGGCGCGAAACAGATTCGATGGGATTGAAACGGACGTCGCCTGTCTCGGCTGGTGGGGTCAAGGTGGCGATGTCATGGCGGAGTGGAGTCGCAATGCTACCATGACCTCCACCCATGAAGCCTTTCGAGTCCATCGGCCGCTGCTGCGTAGGTGACAGGGACGAGTTCGTGAAAGCAGCGAGGAGAGCGGGATCGGCATGTGCATGAGCATCAGCGTCGGCGGCTACGATCTTGTCTGGTGCGGAGGCGCTCATGGTGGAATGCGGAGTTGATGGGTAGAGACTGAGATTGGCGAAGCGATCCGGATGAGGAACAGCTATGCCGAGGGCGTCGAAGGAAGGCAGACGCAGGCCGGGACCTGGTCTTGATGGCTGGCGAGTGGGTGAGGGTAGCGTGTGGACAGGTGCGAGTGCTCCGCCGACAACAAGATTCATGCTGGGGACGGTGAGGTCGTCGACGCGAGGAGTGGTGACAGCGGATTGAAGGTGGGCGACATATCCGTCGGGCTCGGTGGGCAGAGCGCCGGCGAGGGCAGAGTTGTCAAAGGTGGAGGGATGTTTCAAGACGGCGGGAGAGTGTTGCGAATGGGCATCGTCTGCGTGCGTTGGGTGCGATGAGTGCGTACGCGTGTGTGTCTTGGGCGTGTCAAAAGAACGGCCGGCGTCGGTCAAGCTGGCAGGCGAAGGAAAGGCGTGACAGTCAGCGGCGATGTCAGAGCCGGATGATGAAAGTGTGGCAGGAAGGTGTAGGTGGTGGTGGTGGTAATGGTGGTAATGGTGGTGATGGTGGTGACCTGATCCCATGCCTTCGGTCACTCCAGACGCCAGATGCCCGATGCTCACTCTCTCACTCTCACTACTACCTCCCGCTCACTTTCACACTGCATATACGGCGGACAATAGGCCGGACGGAGGAGCTCAGTGTGCGTGGGCCAGAGGTGCTGAAGGGGCTGAAGGGGTGAAGAAGGACTCGAAACACGCTGCTGCTGCTGCAAGGATGGCTGCTTGCTTGCTTGCTTGCTGGCTTGCTGGGCTGTCTGTCTGTCTCTCGCGTTGGTGATCAAAGTGGCACTGCAGCAGCGCGAGGGCACTATACTCAATCCACCCACTGTCAGTGTGAGGTGGTAGGAGTAGTGATAGTAGTAGCAGCAGCAGACGGCAGTCGGAGGGGCTGGGAAGCCGAGCAATGAGTTTTGGGTGGGACAAATGAGACAAAATGGGTCCGTATGGAGGAGGTAGCTTTGAACGATGGAATAACGTCGTCTACTGCGCGACAACAATAATACCAACGACACCGCGGCGCAGAGGACAGCAAGCAGGCTCAGTCATCAGTCCTGACGGTCACGTTGCAGATACATGTACAGTAGTGTGTACACGGTCGGAATCGGCGGGGATTGAAAGAGAGGACTCGCGTTCGCCGCCGCAGTAGCAGCAGCACCAACTGGCGTGAAAATTAAAGGTGCTTTCTGACGGTCTAGATCTGGCTGTCGGGCCCTGCTTTCTTGTGCGACGACTGTGCAGCTGCTGCATGTGGCCGTGCTGGCTGGCCTCTTTCCACTTGCATCCCGCCAACCGCCAAACCGCCAACGCCAATAATGCTCACGCGAACACGAGACAACTACATGTACCTAACTACTCTCAGTGCCCTGTGCCTGTGCCTGTGCCTGTGCCTTTGCCTGCTGCTGCTGCTCTCGTCCGGCCATGCACTCTTCGCACTCCTGGTCCTCTGCCTTGGCCGCAACACAACGTTGGCACAAATCTGCTTCATCTTGGTCCTCCTCGGAAGCTATACTGGCTCTTTGCGCGGAGCGTAAGAAGTGGCTATTCCTCCATTCATCATTCATCCATTCATTCATTCATCCATCATCCTCTTCCCCCGGAAGGCTCGGTTCGGCAGTGAGCAGAACTACTGTAGCTGTGGCACTAGCTCGCCGCCACTCGAACGGCTTCAGCCCCGGCGCCCGCTCCTGTCCCTTCTCTTCAACCATCGACTTATGAACGACATCGATCTTCTCTCCTGCATCGTTCATCTATCTCCTCTCGTCAGCACCATTCTAACGAAGAGCTGACCGACCAGTAAGCCTCGCTGCATCTTCAGCGCCCACACGATGAGCCCTCGACACGTGCATGCTCCACCACGACAGAACCGACTTGGCTCGAAATGGCCGCCTGCAGTTGCAACGAATGCAACTTAATCATTCGACCGCAGAAGCTCTAAGCACCTGCTGCAGAAGCAGCGCCTGGCTAGATAGCTAGCTTACCAATGCTCTGTGCCTATGGCCAATGACGGATTACGAGCGAGCAGCTTGGACAGTGACGAGCTAGACTCGGACAAGGCCTACGAAACACGAGTCGCTCTCTCTTCCAGCTCTCCACGAGAATGAAGCCTCACATGCCTCGAGTCATATTGTTGCAACGCTGCGGATGTCTGTAACGACAAGAGGAAACGTGGTGCGAAAGACCGAACTAGTGTCTCTACGTGAGAGAGATGCCTCAGGCTTGACCTGCAAGCTTCTTTTCTCATCATTCACTTACTGACGACGAGATAAAACACTTTGGCTTTGTGCTGCCGAACAAGATTGTCCTGGCACGCTCTCGCACTCACTCGCCTGTATGAGAAGGCTTCAGCGATGAAAGGAAGCAGGAGATACCCTTGTCTCGGACATTCTGCTCCTTATATAATTCGTCATCTCTGTGCACCTCCATCTCCTCTAACACAGTAAAGAGACCCTCCTCGAGCACATGTGTCAGCACTTTCGCTTCTTCTGTCCACACTGTCATGTCCCCAACGACCTCGTGCAAGCATGCAGTCTGATCCATCACCCCGAGCGATCTCGGCGTCCCTGTCCGCCACCACCTCAACAGCCTCCGCAGCAGCTTCCGCCCGACGCAGGACCGCAGATCTGTCGGCAATGCGGCTATCAAACGCAGAGTCTTCACTTCGTCCCGCTCGACACGAAACCCACGTTTTCAAATGTTGACGTCCCTCCAGAAAACGATATTTTCTGGTTCAATCCGAGTGTCAGGCTTCCGGACTATTCGCAGACTCTGATGCAGTACAACCTGCAGCGTCAGCAAGCCTTGGATCAGGCTCAGACGCATGGCAGCGGCCAAGGACAGGCTGGTCTTGACGATCAGACGTCGACGGACCGCGATGATGAGCTTCGGCGTACTGGAGCGTTGACTGAAGCTTGGCAGAAGCTGAAGGAGATGATTGAGAAAGGGTAGGTTGGAAATGGATTTCTTTACTCGGTCTGCTTTCATACTTGAAGGACAAGGACAAACAGATGGAAAAAACGAGTTGAAAGCAATCAAAACAGAGAGAGGGAGAAGTCTTGAATCGGGAAAAGTCGTTTCACTTCACTTTACTTACCTTTCCTTACCGATCATCCAACGCCTTCATGGAACCGAGCCATCATCAAAGAGCCCTACTGTACAAACCTTCAAACTAATGAGTCCATACCAAGGTCCTAATCCCTATCACCGTCAGTAAGCTAGTCAGTGATCTCCTTAACAAGTCTTCCAAAGTCTTCCGAAGAAGACCCGAGGTTGAACTTGACACTGACATTGCGCGGCACCTTTTCCTACATACCTCGCATCGCTCCACTCATCCCCATGACTCTCGACTCCGGTGCGTGCCATGAACCATTGATGGCCTTCCATAAGCTCGGGTTCAGGCGGCCGGAAGTGTCAAACTCACGAAGGTTGTCTGCGGGCTGGCGCAGACAATCAGTGCACACGGATTTGCAGGAAACGCATCCCATGTCTGTGACGTCGTCGCAGCCCCGAGAGAGGCTGGGACATGTGCTGGAGCGAATGCACTGCCCGCTCTCGGTGAAGCGAGAGACGCAGTGTCCACACTTGTGTTGCACGGTTTCCTTGTAGCACATCTTCTCTTCGTTCCCGGACGGAGCAATGTGTGGTGTTGTGCTGCGTGAATTGCGGAGAGTTTCTGGAAACGCCGGACAAATGTCCTACACAGCGAAGCTCGCGCTGCAAGCTTGTGTGTAGGAAGTGTCTGACGGTGGAGGATGACGAGATCAAAACGCCTGCATTCGGGAGAGCCGTATATACAGTGAGCATCTTCGACGAATCTTTGTGTTATAGAATTGCTTTGTCTATTGTTCTCACGTGAATCGAACAACGGTCGGCATCGAGGGCATGAATGGCTGAAAGCCGACATTGTTTCGCTGACACGGGCGAACAAAGGTACAATGTAACTCGTTCGTTCGTCAGATCAGACGAGCGATGTTCTAGAAGCTGCTAGGGAGGCAAAGACACCTTGTTAGCACATCGAATTCCTCGAACATAGGCCCATACCAAAGGAGCGGCTACGAACCTTTGCTTAGCAGCATTGGACCTAGTGTCAGCGACGTTCGTGTGCCGACCGAATCTGAGCTGAAACTGGGACTCAAGAAAGAGGTTCGCAGCTCGGTGCAATCTCCTGTGTGCTGGGGGCGGAGCCTACTCACGCCACCTATGAGCCGCTGTTGCCCAAGGATTACAGCTTTAGAGGTGGCAACGAAAGACTCTAAGTTCCCTTAACCTTTCCAGATAAAAACACGTTGATGGTCGATCCTACGTGGCTGCCCAACAACGATAAGCCAATTCCAGTCCTTGAGCCATGAGTGTTGGTGTTGGAGCGGCGGCTACTTGGTGTCTACGGTTCTCAGCGCCTTGGCCAGGTCGACAACATTCCACTCGGCGAACACAGATTTCTTGCTTGCGCATTCGGTTCCGAATTAGCATATTCATGGTTTGAGGAGGCTCAGTTGGTGTCTCATGTGACTCGCAAGCGACGTGGTCGAGAGGCACAGCTTAGGCGGAGCAAAGTTTTCATGTGCCACAGATTCGCATGGGTCTTGCTCGAGAAGCTCTGCGCCCACGTGTATGAAGATGTAGGGGCACGGCACGGTTCTGATACAACCACAGCCCTGCAAAGATTATGGATGTCATTGCCTTATTGCCAAGGCGTGCTGCTGTGCCCCTAGCTGCTTCAAGTGCCAGACTCTGCCGCTGGGCTTAGTACCCGCTACTGGCGCTTATCCGGCCATTGAGAGAAGACTTGAAAAGTTATCGTGCGCTTGTGCGAATGGATCCTGGTTCCGAGGAGGCGGTGTAAACGTGCAAAACGTGGCTTTTAGTAGTTTTGTCAAAGGATTCTTTGTTCTCGGAGATTTCTCACGAGCTAGCTGCAGTTTGTTGGACGTTGCCGCCGCAAGACCACATGATTCTATCCTTACGCGTGGTAGGTGCCACAAGGTCGCAGTCCTATCCTCTGCTGCGGTCGTTGGCAACATGCTACCGTATACTCCTGGTAGCTGAGTCCTTGATGGTGATGATGGTGGTGGTTGACAGCCTGGGAGTACAACCGAGTACGTACGCGCGGTAGCCTATCGCCATGAGACACGTAGTCAGAATGACTCACTGACTCTCGTTATTGTCGGCGCAGATGCCCGTATTTTCGAACAGCAGCACCATTTTGGGCAAGGTTGCTGTTTGTCGAAAAGTCGTAGAGAACGATTCGTGCCAATGGAATACTACCGACCGACATGGCGTTCAGGTCACGGCCTACCGCGAAGGGAGCCTTGGAAACGACGGCACGGCAGCAAGCGTGTCTCTTTCGGAAGGTGAAGTCGAGGTTGAGACGGTTGAGCTTCGACGCGAGGTTTGCGAAGGAGGAGTGATGTCCCCAAATTTAGCTGTCATTAAGTCGTCGAACGGGTGGTTTAGCTGCATTTAAAATAAGATCTATGCCAGACTCAAGGTAATTTTGTATCATCTCGGGTGCAGAAGAGGGGAAATTAGCCTTTCTATCGGCGGGCATGCGGGCTAAGCTGCTGCCAGTGTTGCCCCTGCTCAACTGACAAGTCGACTGTTTCTTTTCACGTTGTGATCAGCCAAAGTCCTGATCAGCAGGAGGCTCACCCGAAAGGAAAGCATATCGAGCCTTGAAGAAATGCGAAGATACAGCACTGCCATCATGGCAGCGAATGCTCATTGCTAAAGACGAGCTTGAGAACGGCTTCCCTTTCGATTCGCAGTACTGACTTCTGCGACACCTTGCGCGCCGCCATCTGTCTCCGCTTCCTGCAAGCCATCCTTCCATATCTCCACTCGCACGTCCGACCATACCAAAAGGGAAGGAGAAGCATGATGGGGCATTGCGGGCGTCTCATTTGCACCGCGCAGGTTCAAGTTCTCCCTCCCTGCCTTTCATACTATCGTCCCAACAACTGCTCACCCCAAACACACAGAATGTGCCAGCCGAGTACCAATATGGGCAGTGTGATGCCTGCTCACCCACGCTCGCCATGTGCCTGCCGCATTTAGCCTTTTGCTCCTTGGTTCTGTCGTAACGCTCGTCCGCGGCGTTCGTGCAGTGCAGTGCCGATCATTCTTCGACCCTCGGGGGGGCAGGTCAAGGCGCAGGACACATGGCTTGCAACTAAGCCTACTCGGACCTAACTTTGTCGTTGCCGCTCGGGATGCCATGTCTAACTTGCGCCGCATCTTATTTCGAACTTCGATCCTGACGGAAACACTGCCTATGTCGTTAACCTGGGTTGAACTATATATCTGGTCTTGTGTCCTCCAGGTCCTGGTACATAACCACACAGCACATCTATCACGCCAACCATAGAACTTCCCAAACGTCCATCCACGGAAAGTGTCCATACAGTCGAATACTTCAACCTTCTCTTCTCACACTCTCCTTCATTTCCTTGGACATGGCTCCCCTCTCCCGCTTTCTCGTCGCTCTCTCTGTCTTCTACGCCGTTTCAGCTGCACTCCCACACCCCGAATGGAACTGCCAACAATGTCAATACCAGCGCGACTCGAAACCAACCCTCCCTCTCAAGGAGGTCAATAACACTGGAGCAACGCCCCTGCCCAGCCCGAGTGGCACCCTCAAATACGTTGACCTCGGTCTCGGATTCCAGAACTACACCTGCAATGCTACCACAGCCATCCCGACAGGCATCTGGATACAAACAACCTCTTCCGCCGGTGCGATCGCCGACCTGTACGACATCACCAAGTCCGTGACCTCGAAGACTGGCGACTCTATCACTAAGAACACACTCAAATCCTTTGAGAAGTGTCTCGAAGTCACCTCATGCACGCCGAGCCCGGAGAACGCCTATTGCGAGAAATGCCACGAGGTAGCCGCGGCCGCCTACCAAAAGGACGAAGAAGGCTTCCACTTCTTCATGCCTGTCAACGGTGCTCAGACTCCCAATTTCGACGTTAATGGGGAATGCGATTTTCTCTCTGCGAAGAAATCTGCCGGCATCAAGGCTCCTGTTGCCGCCTACGACGGATGGAACAATCTCGGTGCTATCGATTGGTTGTACCTGGTCGACAACGGATCTGGTCTCTCGCACGGCTTGAAAAGCGTCTACAGGGTGGAGACGGCAGGTGGAGTCGCTCCAAGCTCATGCAGCTCACCTGGTGCACAATTACAGGTTCCCTATGCTGCCGAATACTGGTTCTACAATTGAACAGTGGACGAGTCGACAGAAAGCATTGATACAAAATTTTATCCTATTCTGCAAAAAGAGCTCGTCTGGTTTTTTTCGGGGTTCGCGATATGCTTCTTGAACCCTTAAAGTTGTCGCATGGAGATCTTGGGGCTCTTTTTGTGTGTGCATCTATCGGTGTGTCTAGGGACTGGTGTCGGTGACTTGCTGTCCTTCTTCTCGCGATGCATGGATGGGCGCATAGAATGACTCAACGACCAATGGAAAAGTACCAACATCAGGAAGCTCAAGCTTCCGAGGTAGTACTAGCTCGTTGTATCGAGATTGAAAGGAGGATCTGACGTGCAGGAGGCTTGCAGCGTGCATGGAACCGGTCGAGGTGTAATCAATCGAAGAGTCAAGTGATCCTTTTGGTGAAAATAGAGCTTAGACATTGAGACAACCTTGAGAGAGAATTCACGATCTGTGAGAGCGGCGACCTTGCCTCTACGACCTTGTTTCGCTTGTTATGAGAGAAGTTCCCACCCGCACGTAACCTCGTTTGAATATGGATTTGATTGGCATAACAGCTCATTGAAGTGGCAAGAATGCCACCGCCGAAGAGCCCGAACTCATTTGCGAGGGCACAGGCTTTCTGCGAGGAAGTCTGACCGTCGGGCTTCGAGTGATATCATCTACGCCTTCGCGAGCTTCCCATTCACCGAACATGTTGCTCAGGCTGCTGCTGCGCTGGGAAACCGGGAATGGAAGCGGTTCTGGTCCAGCCGCGACGAGCCAGGGTGGATCGTCGGAGTCGAAGACCCCCTCGTCCGCTCCTCCGTTGTCGTCCGGAGAAGAGTTTGGAGGTCTGATCTGAAAGTACTGGAGCGGAGGGATCAAATTCCGAGGAGTGGACGGAAAGTCATCATCGTCGCCATAGTAGCTGCTTGCTGTGGTGTTGTGACGCATGAGCGACTTTGGTCGCTGCTCTTCTGACTCGGGTGCTGGATCAGTACTCAAGTGCGGTTCTTCGCATCTCACAGGAACACTTTGCGGGATAATTATTTGCGGAGGAGTGTCCATAGCCCTCGCGACCTCAACAGTCGGTTTTCCTTTCGCCAGGTGCACCACCCACCTCAACTCATTCCTCGTCCTCGCGAGACCAACATATCTGTACTCTTCGCTCGTGATGGCTTTCCACACAGTATAGTTCTTGCACGGGCATCGCCGCTCGTACTCTTCTGCATCAGCGGAAGGGAGCTGCTTTTGCCTGTTCGTGAATTCAGCATGGCGATGATTTGCGCCTTTGCTCCACAGCACTCCGGTGGCATTGGCGCCATAGTGTGGAGGTCCAACGAGGCGGATCTGGCTCGTCTCTTCGTCCTCACATATATCTGTCGGCTCTGGTGGTAGAATGTCGTAGGTCTTCATTGGAGAACGCGGATGGGCTTGATAGCTGAGGTCCTCACCATTTGCAGTAACCTGAGCGTCTGCATCGAGGTCCATGTCAAATTTGAGCTTCTCTAGACGAGAGACTCCCACGCCTGGACTCGTTTCCCAATCCCTCGGCATGCTCTGGCCTGCAAGCCTTGCTTTTTTGACGTACTGTCTCGCAATTTCAGCACCCTTATGTTCTCTGGCGATGTTGAGGGCGACGAAAAGGCGCATCTTCTCCTGTTCATAGTTTTCAACCTCAGTAACCAGACGTTGCTCTTCAGTTTGTACCTGGGTCTGCTCATATTCTCCATCTGTTTTCTTGGCTCCGGGAGAGAAATTATGAGTATTGAGCTGCCTTCGAATACGACCGAGTCTCTGGGCGAACATGATCCGTTCGCCGTCTTCAGTATCATGCACTCGAGAATGATCTAGTCTCCGTACTGCCGAGTGTGCTAAGGGGCTAGGTGTGACGATCGGGCCTGCTTCATGAGTCCGGGTACGGATGCAATTGGCGGGAGTCACGGGCACTGGTGAAACGACCTCCTTCGCGTCTGCATGCGCAATCATTTGATGCAAGCCCGTAAAACGTTGACTCTTTGTTCTAGCTCGATCAGTTGGCCTCGAAGTTGCCAGCCTACGATACAGTCCACTGTCCTTCAGAAAGGACTGCTTGCCCTGCTCTGGTCCTTGTACAACGATGGTCGATCGCCTTCGCAATCGGGTATTAAGTTCAGACCTTGACGCGACCTTAGCCGGCCGGATGTCTTCGTCAACGATCAGTGGTTGAATGAGAATCGTCGAGATGTCACTGCGGCCGTCTTCCTCTTCGTCGAGATTCTTTTCATCAAGCTGTCTCATGCTTCTACGCGAAAGTAGCCTATTTGTGAAGCTGTTGCGTGTCATGAATGACTGCTTGGTGCCTTGAGCAAAGTCGTCGACGTTTGTCGGAACATTGGCGTACTCTGTGGTCATCATCGGCTGCCGCGAATGTACAGCAGGTCTGTCCTTTGGAGGTGGAGTCGGCGGTCGCTGGGAGGGTACGACGTCGTTCTTGTTCGAGAGGGCAAATTGCCAATCGACTATAGATCTCAGAACACCAGGTCCGAGTCGCTGCCTCCCACTATTATGCCTACTGCCAACGCCAAGCTCGTCCGGAGCGGCCTTGATCTGCGCTCTTTTTGAAGATCGACGTGGAAGTGATGGCACCGGAGACTCAGTCAAGGCACGGAGGTTTAACTCCGCCTCCGAAGGATCCACGCCTTCCAGGATGTCCGGCAGCTTCTTCGAGATGCGATTCTTCCGCACCGATTCTCCTGCGCGGCGAGGCCGACCTTTCGCCAGATCGTCCTTGTCTGTAGCATCATGACTTCTGAAGAGTTTCATGTCACCAGTGCCGAAGTCGAAACGCTGGGATTCACCTTGCGCATATGCTTGCTGGCAAGGTCGAAAGCCCTTCCACCTTGACATGTTCGCATTCGGCTCGTCGCCATGCGTGGTGTCCTTGCGTAGTCTGCTGCCGGTCCGTGTCGGCCCACCCTTCTTGAATTTCAGGCGCAAGTCCTCGACCGAGATGGAGCGGGTCCTCCAGCTTGGTTTAGGCATGCTATCAGAAGAAAAGACAGACCTGAGATGTGGAGGCCGTGGAACTGGTGCGATGATTTCGACATCCATGTCTGCACCAAGTATGAGAGGCCAACGAGTATAGTAATGTGATGTTGTAGTGACTAGAGTTATGTAGAAATTGTGTTGAGATAGAGGGCACTTTGTAGAGTCGTCCATGTGATCAAGGTCTACAAGCCGTGGACGTGCGTGAACACGCCAGCAGGTGCCTTCAGCTGACAGCCGACATGTGCTCTGCACCATATTCCTTTGACAGAAGCATGCCGTGCTGCACCTTCTTGTTCTAGATGAATGCGCAAGTGAAGTTCCGACAGACGCATACTAGGCGGAGAGGTAGGGCCCCGAGTACCTCGAGATCCATCGCTCTGTAGTCGGGTACCAATCAATGTTACGGCTTGCAGAATAACTGCCTGACACTCCACGGTGTCAATGCCCGTAATGTCGACGTAGATAGCAGGAATTCTGCGCTGATGTCCTGACAGCTTACAGTCTTGCCTCGTCTAAGAAATAGGGTTCCTTATGCGGCGATTGACGTGATCCATGGCATTGGTCGCCTTTCGCGCTGCGCTCTGAAGTCTCATGTGATGTCGCGAGAGCCTCGCTCGAGGTGCTGATATCCCTCCTTCGCTGACATGGTACTTCTGAATCTTTGCCACACGAATCCTTCATATCCTGTGCGGTCTTCTGCATAGTCAAGGGTTTATGTCCGGGGATCTCAAGACACAGCCTGCCTCTTTCGCTCCAGAATCTCTATTCTCAGCCTCTCGCCCGCCGCTTGAGTTTCAATCATCCTCCGAACGCCGGTCTTCCACCCTTGGTCCAGGCCTTGCATCTCTCCACCTGCATTGGCCTGAAGTGTCCGCCTTGCGTTCTCCACTTCCTCGTGCTCCAGCCTCGCGGTTTCAAGCTCCTTCTCAAGATCTTTCAATGTATCCTCTAATTGACTGTTCCCCACCAACCATGCATTTTTGCCATAAGTCTCCAGGAGACTCAGGTTGATTTCTCTGCCGCGAAGGTACTCTGTGCTGATGTATGCTTTTTGCAGAGACGACTTCCATGACGCTAGATTTCCCTTCTCTGGCGGGTCAAGCAGCTCGTAGCGGCTGAGGTCGAGTCCGCCCTGTTTGGGCAGTCCTGAAGCAATGCGCACATGTTCAGCTTCCACGAGATCTGAGAATGTGCTTTCTGTTTGGCGAGGAATCTTGGGATGGAGCTCAGTAGGTCGCTCCTGCTCCATCTCGTCCTGGATGAGCGCATCCGCAGCAATGAGCTGCTCCGTAGAGACTGCCGCATCGATATACGGCAGCGCATCCGATGTGCTCTCAATCAGAGGCATGCCGTGTATGTGAATATGATGAGGTTGTTTCGCGTGTTTTCGAGAGTCGCTGCAGATGTGAAGTTTGACGAGCGGCACTATCCGTATAGAAGCACACGCTAGCCGCCACTCTCTCGCTTTGGGCCGAACTAGCACCCTTGCTCAGCGAATGATTGGCAAGAGTCCTACGCCTGCGCTACCCTGTTTCGTACCTTGCGGAGATAACCAGCATCGTCTTCACGCGACATGGGACACATCATCACGGTCGTGTATGCTATGCCGTAGATTCCTGCAGGCTGCCGCCATCGAAGCTCCTGGATATCATACCCACGCAGGAAGAAGCAAAATACCAGAGGACGTATGGACGGTAAGCGATAGTGAGCATCAAGGACAAAATGTGCGTACGCATGTGCATGCAGACAAGCTGCTCGGCTGTGTCCCTATCAGCGGCAGATCCTATCGCGCGTGCATGTGTATGGGTAGCTTCTGATAAGCACAGCCAGCGGCGTCTGCGGGCGTGAGGCATGCAAGCTTTGAGAACAACGAAGATCGCCCGGGATAAGATCCCACTGCCTGCTGTCTTGCAGCATTGTCTTGTGTTGAGTACTTCCCATCCTGATATCAGCAGCACCATGGACGAGAAAGCCGTCGACGGCCACAATGGCGATCTCACACCTACTCGCAGCATCGGGGAGGGGGAGCTGCTCGAACACATGGGCTACAAGCAGGAATTGACCAGAAACCGAAGCATGTTCACTCTACTCTTCCAGTCTCTAGCCATCGCTGCCATTCCCTATGGCGAAGGCTCCCCCCTCTACTCTGCCATTGTTGGCGGTGGTCAGCTCTCAATCTTCCTCGGCTGGATCGTGGTCTTGATTCTGGACGAGTGCATCGCTGTATCGCTCGGGGAACTGGCCTCCAGATATCCGACATCTGGTGGGCCGTCTTACTGGTCATTTCAGCTGGCACCACAAAAGTCCAAAACGGTCGCTGCGTACATCACAGGATGGGTTTGGCTGATTGGCAACTGGACTATAACGCTGTCTGGTCAGTGGTCGTGGAGGACTAAAAGTATATCGCAAGTGCTGATGGCAATCATAGTAAACTTCGGCTTTGCCAGTCTGATATCTGGAACCATCGCTATGTATCATCCTGACTTTGTGCTGAATGACTGGCAGCTGCTGCTAGTCTTCTATGCCATCACATTGACCACATTTGTCATCTGCGCCTTTTTCAACCGCTTTCTGCCGATGATTGACACGATCTGTGCAGGTATGTCAACCTTTCTGGTGGAAAGCAAAGATCTCAAGCCAGTACTGATAACGCGCAGCTTTTACCGCAGTATCAATCGTTGTAATATTGATCGCACTGTCAGTATCCGCTGATGCTGGCAGACACTCTGCCAGCTACGCTCTTGGTCATTACGACACGTCCTTATCTGGATGGGGAGGATTCACCTTCTTCATTGGCCTGTTGCCTGTTGCGTACACCTTCAGCGCCATTGGCATGATCTCGTCGATGGCTGAAGAGTGCGCTGACCCTGCAGTCAAGGTGCCCCGCGCAATCAGCTTGTGAGTCTGCCATTTCCATCTTGTATCGCAACTACCGACTGACAATGAACAGGTGTATTCCAGTCGGCGGCATCGCGGGTCTGTTCTTCATCATACCGATTTGCGTCACACTCCCGCCTCTGGCAGACGTTGCGAACGCGCCCGCCGGACAGGCTTTGCCGTATATCTTCAACATTGTGATGGGCAGCCCTGGCGGTGGTCTCGGACTCATCTTTCTTGTTCTGGTCATCACAGTTTTCTGCTCGATCTCGATCACTGTCGCAGCATCGAGATGTACTTGGGCCTTTGCTCGTGACGACGCTATTCCTGGAGCGAGACTGTGGTCCAAGGTCGATCAGCGTTTCGGTGTTCCTCTTTGGGCTCTCGTGCTGGTGACCATAGTCCAAATGTTGCTTGGCCTGATCAATCTTGGGAGCTCTGCAGCATTCTTAGCCTTTGTTTCGGTCGGTGTGCAAGCACTAGCTCTCAGCTATGCCATCCCCATCGCGATCAGTCTCTTCGGTGGTCGTCACGAGGTCAACAAGGCACGGTGGCGACTAAAGTACGGCATAGGTCCGGCTGCGAACATTATTGCCGTGGCCTGGATTGGATTCGAGCTGGTACTCTTCTCCATGCCGACGGTACTCCCTGTCACTCCAACTTCGATGAATTACGCATCTGTTGTGCTTGTTGGCTTTGGAGCGATTGCTGCAGTCTGGCACGTGATACATTCGCGCAAGTCGTATAAGGGACCTCCCGCTTCGGAGGGATTGTGATGGGATGGACTCGATTACGACCAAGTTCCTTGAAGATCATATAATATGTAATAGTGTAAATATCCCAACTTCTCGAGACTACAACACTGCTCATCTTGACCGAAAAAACGCCCGGGTGCCAACGCTAGCTCAACCAGGAAGGTACCTGGCCGAAAGACCCGCCTCCTCCGCCTACTTCACCTCGAAGCAGTCACTATTTCATCTTCCTTACACTCACACCTTAAAGATGGCGAATCTCGACATAGCAAAGATTCGAAGTCATTTCCCTGCGCTCAATCAAAAGCAAGTCTTTTTCGACAATGCAGGCGGAAGTCAAGTTTTGTCAGAGGTTATAGATTCGTCAGTACCTTGCTACTGCTGCTATCTAGATATCGGCTAACGATTTGCAGGATTGTTGCATACCTCTCTTCGAACAATGTTCAGCTGGGAGCCAGCTATCCCGTCTCTCAACAATCCACCAGTCTCTTCGAGCAAGGCTGCGCCGCTACTGCCAAATACATCAATACCAGCCCAGATTGTGTGGTTCTTGGTCCTTCCACGACACAACTCTTCAGAAATGTGTCCCTCTCTCTATACGAGTACATCACGCCGGACTCAGAGATCATCATCAGTCTTCTGGACCACGAAGCCAACATTGCAAGCTGGGTGCAACTAGCAGAATGGAAAGGCTGTACCTTGAAGTGGTGGGGAGCAGCAGACCAGAAGAATCCACAGCTCGATTGCGATGTGCTTCGCAAGCTCATGACTCCAAAAACCAAGCTGGTCACTTGCACTCAGACGAGCAATATATTGGGAACGATTAACGACGTAAAAGCGATTGCGAGTACCGTGCACGAAGTGTCCGGAGCTCTGCTATGCGTTGACGCGGTAGCATATGCTCCACATCGAGCCATTGATGTCGCAGATTGGGGCGTCGACATCTATAGCTTCAGCTGGTATAAGCTATATGGACCTCATATCGCAGCCATGTACGTGTCGAAAGAAGCACAGAAGCACCTTCGAACACTAGGACACTTCTTCAAGCCCACCGAGACGCTCGAGAACCTGCTTGGTCTCGCAGCAGCGAATTACGAGCTTACGGCTTCCATTCCGGAAGTCTGCAAATATCTCTCCTCGGTCCCATGGGATGCGATCTCGTTGTATGAGGAAAAATTGCAAGGGATTCTGA
The DNA here is from genome assembly GCA_002785985.1 of Microcyclosporella mali. Classification (NCBI taxonomy): domain Eukaryota; kingdom Fungi; phylum Ascomycota; class Dothideomycetes; order Mycosphaerellales; family Mycosphaerellaceae; genus Microcyclosporella; species Microcyclosporella mali. The sequence continues at coordinate 1,271,202 of NHNU01000007.1, forward strand.
TTGACTACCTCAACTCGAAGCCAGAGATTTTCCAGATCTACGGTCAGCCAGTAGCTGACAGGGCTAAAAGGGTGCCGGTAATCAGTTTCACAGTCAAGGGAAGGAGTAGTAAGGATGTCGTTGATGCGATTGAGGCGAAGAGCAATTACGGCTGTCGTTGGGGAGCTTTCTACTCAAATCGATTGGCAAAGGACGTCTGCGGACTGGATCCTGTTGATGGCGTCGTGAGGGTGAGTATGCTGCATTACAACACCGAGGAAGAGATCTCAGGGTATGTGAAGGTGTTGGATGAGATCATCAGGTCATGATGAGATAGTCGATATGTTCATCTCAGATATGTAACCTTGAAGCGCTACACATCATTCTGGCCCCCACGAGAACGTTTACTAGCGCGAAGCTTAAATTTAGTGAGCTGTAACAATTCCCAAAGTTCACAGATGCTCTTGCTCTTAGAAATATCTTTTCAACCTCACACCCTGCAAGATGATCCGGTGACCTTAAACTACTGTCAACATGCGACTTCGCTTGCGCATCGAGCGTAACGAGCTGCCAGCGGTCTCTGTACTCTGGTCGATCGGCGACACGGAACTCAAACAGACCGTCGCTCAGTTCATGGAGCGTGTCAACGAACGATTCCCGCTCGAAGATGAGTCCTGGGGCCTAGAGCAGTATGCGGTGACGGTTGGTGGATACGAGGCATTACATTACAGCGAAGTCGGCACATGCTTCCAGAATGAGGATGAGGTGCTCATCAAGCCTTTGCAATATGTGGATGCGAGAGCAAGAACCATTACTGGTAGAGACCAGATTACTCTGGATGGGAGACACCTGCTGGATGGCGTACCGTTTGGCAGACCGCTGTTGAAGCGACCGCGAAGGCCCGACGTGCATATACCACCGCGGAAGAGGCAGAGATTGGAAGAGCTAGAATCTACTCAGAACGGGGATGTTGATCAGAATACCCTCGTGCGATACGAAGATCTTGACGAGAACGATGACGACGATGACGATGATGACGATGAGGACTTCGACTTGGAGGCTGAAGAGGACGAGAATGACGAGGACAGCGCTGAGGAGGATGAGCTTCAGATACAACAAGAGCTACTGAAGGCTGCGCGGAAAAGCAAGAACGTCAAGTTCGCTGCTGCGGACATTCTTCTGCCCAATGAAACGACGTCTACAGTGGAAGCTTCATCTGATGCCTCAAGCTCGGAAGAAAGCAGCGACAGCGAGGACGAGGACGACAGCGAGGACAGTTCGAGCGACTCGAGCAAATCTGATACAGACGATGACAGCGATTCGAGCTCGGGTGAGTCTGGGGGCGGAAATCTGAATGACATAGCTGTTGGCAATTCAAAAAGTCCAGTCAAACCACAACCAAGTGTGAAAGAGCAAAATGCGCCTGCGCAACGGGCAACAACGAACGAATACAATCTTGAGACAACAACAAACGGGCTTCCATACGAGGGCAAGGACACTACCAGGATCCGCAACGCCAGACGTCGCGAGCAGCGGCAGCTGAAGCATCTTAAGGAGAGTGGCGTGCTTTCCTCTAGCGCGACTCTTGGAGACATGAGACAAATGCTCAATGAGAAAGGGTTGAGCAGAGGTCCTGCACTGAAAGCAGCAGTTCGACAAGTAGCCAATTCGCCGCAAACATTTGCAGCACAGCGCCAAAAGCTGCTCAGCGACCTCGAATTGGGCGGTGTTGATGTGATGGGAGAAGCTCAGGCATCGAAGGAAGACGAGGAGGAGCCTCCTGAGGAGCAGCCCATCACTCACAAGTCTTTTCAGCCTCAGACCATCTCGGACGCTGTACTTGGCGAGTCAGATGTGGAGACCAACGGTATTTCAAGCAATGCCAATCCGGGCGACTTACCCGCTACCGAACATAACCTGTCTCAGGCACGCAAGCGACTTGACGTCGCCAGCATGAACCGCATAGTCTTTGGGTCACTCGGGGTCCGGACTCCTAAAACGCAATCTGACAAGGATGCTACCCAAAAGAAGCTTCTGGCTCGATCCCAGCGTGCACTACCAGTAAAGCCGCCGGAGGAAGCACCACAAGCGCCCGAGCCAGAACAGGAGGACCCTGACGCGTGGCAGGATAGAATTGAGATCTCAGCCGTGGAATGTTGCGATGAAGGCGTGATCCTTTCAGCACCCCCATTTCCATTTCAACAACGATGGGATCCTCAGTACTGGACTAAGAAGCGCAGCGGTCCTGCGAGCAAGAGCGCACGAAAGAGACGCAAGCATCAGGGCACGCTGATCGACCAATATGAGGAAACATATGACAAATACAACCAGGACGGTACTGGCGACGCTTTGGATTACGACGATCCTGTGGATGATGAGGAGGATGAGTATTGGGAGGATGGCGCTCTTCTCGATGACGACAATGAGCCTCCAGACGATGGCTTTCCTAAGCTTCCCTCAGACATCTCAATCCTCCCAGACCTCGCTGAGGCAGATGCGGTCAAGGATGACTACATCGTTTACAAAGAGCTCTCCTGCACCGCTGCAACTCAGTGGGAGCCGAAGATGATCACACGCACCGCCAGACTGGACAGTAGAGAGGGCAACGGATGGAAAGTCACTTTTGCCAGACGAGATCTGCAGCCAAAGCAGTACGATGAAGATGGAAATCGCATCTACAGCAAGTTCGAAATGGCCGAGACCAGTGATGATGAGGCTGAGGAAGAGTCACCGGTTCTTGAATGGGCGGCATTCCTGGAATCGAAGCTGTTGCAGCGCACGACCGAGTAGGACTTCAATGTTGCGCGAAGGCGACGGAATAATAGAAAGAAGAAACCCAAGAGACAATGTTGTCGTCCCCAAAGGGTACGCAAAGGGTACGCAAAAGGTGGTGATGTAGTACGAGATGCTTGCAGGACTCGTTAATGCAGTTCTCTCGTATCAATACGCGTGCGCAATCGTGCACACCCATGTCATACATGCGATTGCAAATCTCTGAGTGAAGATCCGGAAGTGCAAAGACTCCGATATGGTGACCATCCGTATAGATGATTTGGTTGCTTGTTCGGCCAGAGAGTTGAAACGACGACATATCTCGAGGCTGGCGTCTTTCATTCCTCAGCGAAAAAAGTATGTATGTGGGTTGCAGCGTCACTCCCCACTCACGATCAGACCACCTCACTCCTCCCACGACTGACCGTCCTCGCCAACCGAATCCTCCCATCATCTTCCTCGGCCTGCTCATTCGCTTCCCCAGGCAGCAAGATGGCGCGATCAATCGCCACAGGCAAACCCCTATGTCTGCCTCGGAGCATTACCACGCACAGGATCAACTTACTCAACACATGCCAGCTGCCGCAGAAACTGTACGCCTCGTCGGATAAGCCGACGGAGATGCCCACGCATCCGTAGCCGGAGACGATCTCGAAGATGAAATTGAAAACGGAGAATTGGGCGGGGTCGCGGTTGAATTGCGATCCTTCGATGATCATGATCAGGAAGAGGGCGACGACGATGGTCCAGGCGTCGTGGGCGAGCTGCGCGCGGAGTTGATGGCGGACGAAGTGAGCGTTGGATTCGCGGCTGACGGGTCCGCCGCCGCCGACGAAGTGATCGGTCAGTTTGCGCATGAACCCGGGTCCTTCGCCGGCTGGTGACTTGATGATGGTGGTGTCGAGATTTTCGTCTTCGGCGTAGATGCCCAGCGAGCGTTCTTCGTACACGTTGGAGTTGCGCATCTGCGGCAGAACATCAATGCATCTGCTTTTAAGGTATGGGAGCTTGTGAGTGGCGTGTACGTACAGTGATTACGACGGGATAGACGGAGATGTACATCATGACAACATACAATACCTGTAGGCTGATGCGCACAGTGGGGATGGCGACGACGTAGAAGCCGCCACTTCGAACAGCGAGGGCCTGGAAGAGGCCATCAATGACTCTTTCGCCGGGTGAGAGCTCGATCTGTGAATTGCCGATGTTGAGAATTTCGAAAGCGGCCCAGTCGATGCCGTTCAGCGTTACCACACTGAGCAACAGCCACCAGGTGTGCTGAGAAGGGAAGAGATTGGTGTAACATCGACGAGGATGATCGAGCAGGAACCTCAAGGTGGTGGCGTGCTCGTCCCAGCCCTCGAAGCGTGCTTCCAGTCTTTTGACAATCTTGTACATCGTCCAAACGATGAGGCGTAGAAAGATCGGATAGGCTGTGTTGCCGGCGAGGATCAGAAGACCCATCGTGATCAGTAGATAGTATGCGTTCTGGAAGGCGGTCATGTTGGCGTCCAGTAAGCTCATGCCAGAGTTGTTGAATGCGGATACTGCGTTGAAGGCTCCCACCCAGCCAGGCTCAATTGCATTAGCTTGAGCAGTTGCGGAACGATTGACAATAATCCATGCCGCGCATCCCAGGCATCCCAGTAATTGCCAAAGAATGAAATAAGTCGGAACCAGCCACGACAGGATTTTGACAGCACGGTATTCATATCCTCCTAGTCGCTCACGTTCTTTGTCGGTGAGGCCGTGGAACCCGCTGTTCCTTGAAATGTACCCGCTGATCGACGGGAGTCCAGTGGTCTTCTGGAACCCAGGAAAGGTGTTCGGCTCCGCGTCTGTCCCAGTACTCGGACGAGGAGGGCTCATCGGCTGCAGGCTTACATCAGATCTAGCTCCCACGCCCTGGTTGGCGAAGATACCATGTCTTCTGTGAACTGCATTCGGCGACTGCGGGTCACGACGTGGCACAAAAACAGTGTCATCCGTAAATTTGATTCCTGTTGTCTGAGACGCAGATGAGAGCGGGCCGTCTGCAGACGACGGGCCTTGATTCTCGGGTTTCTCAACGTTGGTCGAAACTGGACTCAGCTCAAATTGGCCACATCTGGCTGGTGGAGTTGTGGCTCGGTGGGTCGAGTCCACGAGTTTGCGTTCCGCCGAAGTATTACTGTCGTCAGGCTGCTTCTGCTCTCGATCGAGGGAATCTGTCTTGCTGCGATTAGGCCTCCTATTGAGCGACCATGTTCGCGGGCGTCCTCTCGACCTGCTTCTTCCTCTACGCTCGCGGTCCTTCGCGCGTTGCTTTTCGACGACATCTTGAAACTTGACTTCAAAGGCTCTCTTCCGGACAAGGACAACGAACGCGGAGACGAATATGGCCGATCCCATGATGATTTGCAAGAAAAGCCAAAATTGCTGGAAGGTGTTCAGAGTCGACAAATTGACCGTGTTCAGTCCAGCCTCGGTCATTGCAGAAATGGACAGGAATAAAGCGTCGATGTATCTCAGGCTCCGATGCGGAGTCGCTGAGCCCCAGAGAATGACCGAACTGACCATACAGGTGACTATGAAGTAGAGATAGTGAATAGTGATGAAGTTGAGGGGTGGTAGCTGTCGGCGCAGCAGGCGAAGTGGCTTCTCCAGAGGGCCCAGCTTAGGCATGGAGAGCTTAAGCCTGGCCATGACGGCGGTGAAGTGAGGCTCGCAGACGATATGTCACTTCGGAGGTTCACGAGTAAGGATAGTACAGGAGGGGTGCGCTGTCGAGAGTATTGGCTTCAGGAGTAGACCTGCGGAGAATGAGCGATGGTAAGGTCACCACTGGACAAGACGGGATAGGACGGACCACTTTGAGATGGTGATCTTAGGCTTCTGCGAAAGGATTGTCGGCGGCATCTCCAGTGTGCAGGGTATTTGTTCTACTGTGAGTATGTACGTTGTGGCGAGGTCGAGCAGTGAGATGAAGTGGTAGAAAGAATGGAGTGCTCAAGCAAGCGGGATCATGATCGTCGTGCGTGGAATATGAGCTGCAATAGAGACGAGTCGCTTTGTGAAAGGGGGCTCAAAAGTCTGTTACCTTAGCTTGGGGCCGAATGGCACGTGTCAAGAGGACAACAATAACCCGGAACCAACATGAATACTGTAATGAGATGTTCAAGTTGCCTCTTCATCAAGTCCGGCTTTCGTGTCTCCACACCATTATCACGAATCTGAGCTGGAGTGGTAAGATACATGTACATTGATTGAATCGCACATTTCCTACCGCAACGAGAACGAGCAGGTGGTGCATTGGTGCATGGGTGCATGGATGCCACACGATGTCACGCACTCGCCAGCCATTCGACTGCGCCTCATTGTGGCGTTACAGTATGGAAGCACAGAAGTTGACGTCAATCGTCGAGTCGAGCCCCTCCCGAAGCCCCTCGCTGCTGCCAAGTTCAGCCAAAACAAAACTGCCAGCGTTACCATGGACTGTGGTACGCTGGTGCAGCGGCGGACGAGCGAGGATGAGGTGACGGCGATGGCGATGGCGATGGCGATGGCGATGGCGATGGCGATGGCGATGGTGATGGTGATGGTGATGGTGATGGCTGCATACGAAGCGCCTCCGCCTCTGCCTCTGCCTCTGCCAGCTTGCTTGCATCCGTCCGTACCTCCATGCCGGGCGCGCTCCCAGAACTTGGTCACTGCTACTACTATTCTATAGGACGCATGTAGGCGCCCAGACTGCTGTCACCGCGGTCTTGCCTAGCTACTGTCGTCGTCTCTTCCATCTCTTTCTCTCACCCTCCCCCTCCCCTTGCCCTCCCGGTGCATAGCCACAAGCAACCATTCACTGATATACAAGCGCTCCAGTCTCCTCGTCGTTGACACTCAGACATTACCCTGTACATACATTTACCCCCACCACACCATAAACCACACGCTTCGTCATGGCCGGTCACCACGATCCCAAGCTGCTGTATGCAATCAAGGGCATCAAGGCATACCACATCCAGGATGGTCAGGAGCACGACCTGACGCCTTCCGGTCCGCAGACTCTGTCGCTACTCATGGTTCCTACCAGTTCCCCATTCGCCGACCTCAGCACCACCCTCCCTCAGAACGAGATCCCAGACGAGGACTTCTACCTCCACCTCAATCTCCCTCCCGAGCTCGACTTGCCTCTCCCGGCAAGCACTCAAGTCTATCACAAGCCGCCCAATAGCTATCTCATTCCGCGATGGGACATGGGTCCGGGTGCTGGCGCCTTTACGCGCATCGAATTCCCCACCCTGGGGTACGGCGTCACGCAAGAGGATGTGGATACCTTTGAGACCATCTTGGCTCAGTGTACTGCCTTCCTGGAGCGCGCAAGGCCGCCACTGCCTTCGCGACCCAGCCAGTATGGCAGTGGCTATAATCCTGCCGATTACGCGCCGGGCGGCAAGTACGCGATCGACGCCGTGGGTGACAAAAAGCATGGAGAGATCGTGCTCATAGACGAAGACGACGGCTCCGTTATGGGAGAGTTGGGTGAAGGTGCACAAGTGATTGAGGACACAAAACTGAAGCCCGGCTCAAAAGACCCAGTCGAGATCGAGGTCAGTGAGGATGGCAAGCGCATTCAGGTTCGACCAGTGTCAGAAGAGTATCTTCGCCTTGCCCGGCATCCGGCATACAAGGACAGCAATCTCGTGCAGAGAGCTGCAACTGCGTCTCGCCTCATCGTTACTGGTAGCTCCTACATTGGCAACATGCTTACTAGCGGAGCTGAAGGCTTCACCCAGAAGACGAAACCAATTGCAAAGCCTATGGAATTCTCTCCCGCAACGCACCAGCGTGTCAGGAAGATCAACACTTTCACTCAAGGCGCGGCCGGGGTTTCGAACAAGACGGTCGGAACGCTAGCGCACCATGTCCAGAACATCGCAGCGAAAGCGGCAGGTCACAAGAAGGACCGGCCAGCCAAGGGACATGATGAAAAGGGCAACCCACTCCCAGCAGAGCAATACAAGCCTGGCTTGCTCAATAGATCGATGATTGCATTTACCACGGTCGTAGATGGTGTGATGGAGGGCGGTAAGACTCTACTCGATACTGGCGGTGCCGCTGCGAGCACAGTCGTGGGACACAGGTATGGCGAGCAAGCAGGTTCCCTAGCAGCAGATCTTGCTGGTGGAGTCAAGAACGTCGGTCTCGTGTACATCGACGTGGCAGGCGTGTCTCGACGCGCCGTGATCAAGTCCGTCGCCAAGGGCATGATCGTCGGTAAAGTAAGGGGAGGAGGAAATGTCATCGTCGGGGGAGGCGACGGTGGCACCATTCCAGAAGCCGATATCAAGAACGCCCAGGAGTATCAAGGTGTGTCCAATGAGAAGGGTTTCCAACCTTCTGCTGACCCTTACCACCCTGTGGGCTTTGGGAGTGGGTCTTCAGAAAAGGCTTATCAAGAGTTTGGGCAGCCTGGGAAGAGGTAGAGTCTGCTTGTACTGCGACAGAAGATCGGCAAAATAAACGTTGGTGCTCAAGCAGTCTAGACACTTCAAGGTTTTATGATTTGAGCTCTAGATACGGAAGTATATGATGTCAAATGCCTTTTCAGCTTGTTTCAAGACCTGTTATGCAAATATTCACATAGCCACTGATCCTGAAGACTTCCATGATCCGCCAACGACAGTAAGGGGACTGAAAGAAGGTGAGACACCCAAAGTGCTTAGCGCAGCTCCAGTAGTCTCACCAGGCACAGACACAGACCTCAAGCAGTGACGTTGGAACAACTCACGACCGCCAGCATCAAAGACCAGGATCCCTTCCGCTGCACACCGACATCACCCTCAGCGGTACATATTACACGCTGATAGCCTGCCTTACATTTATGTTGACGACGTTGCGCATGACCTCCAGCCACTTTGTTGACATCCACAAACGCCGGACGCCGGGAGTCTAGTGGCGACTACGATCATGACTTGATCGACCCTTTCTTCCTCTTCCACAGCACCATCCTGTTCAGCATTATGGCTCGCTCACCTCTGCCGGTACTGGTTGCGGCTCTTGTCGTTTTCATTGTCATATCCGCGTTGAACGTACTCCACCGGCTAGGTCCTTCTGTATTCGACTTGTGGGCCGAGAACCATGGCTTGAATATCCTGTCTGGCTGGCGACCAGGCGAAGATTTCGGTGATGAGTACTTTCTTGGCGTTGGCAAGGGAGATATCACTGGTCCTGTGGTGGAGATCAACTTTATGGGATACGCCGATCCAAGTCAGCTGGGCACGGGACTAAGGCAGAGGCTGTATTCGAGAGCCTTCATCATTGGCAATGTCGAGCGGCCCGAAGATCGCTTCGTGTATTTGGTCCTCGATACGCAATCTGGTGATACTGCAGTACGCCACGGTATACTCGAAGCACTGAGAGGCCTCGGCGATGAATACGATGTTTATGGCCAGCAAAATGTCGCTGTCACTGGGACTCATTCTCACAGCGGTCCGGGAGCTTGGCTGAATTATCTGCTCCCTCAGATCACAAGCAAGGGTTTCAATAAGCCTTCCTACTCTGCCATTGTGGACGGTGCGGTCGCCTCGATCAAACAGGCGCACGAGCGGCTTGCTCCAGGCCATCTGGCTGTGGCCAACATCGCGCTACGAGACGCCAACATCAACAGAAGCCCTTGGGCTTATCTCCAGAATCCTGAAGACGAAAGATTGCAATATAAAAGTAACGTTGACAAGACGATGACAGTCTTACGCTTTTCACATGCGACACCATCTGGAGCGAAGGACGTTGGAATTCTTACTTGGTTTCCGGTACATGGCACAAGCATGTATGGCAACAACACGCTAGTCACTGGAGACAACAAAGGCGTTGCCGCGGTCCTTCTTGAGAAGTCCACCAATGATCTATCTTTTGTTGCAGGCTTTAGTCAGGCCAACGTGGGCGACACATCTCCAAATGTACTCGGTGCATACTGCGAGTCAGGTCCTCAGGCTGGCGAGTTATGCGACTTCAAAACAAGTCTTTGTGGGAACAAGACTCAGCCATGTCACGCTCGTGGACCATACTATGGACGCAATGACGGAGGAACTGCTTCGACTTACGAGATCGGCCTGCGTCAATTCAATGCGGCCAAGGAGACTCTCCAAGATCGAAGTCACTTCACACCGATCCGCGGGACCGTCGTTAGAAGTCTGCATCAATTCGTCGATTTTAGCAATTATGGCTTCACTCTCCAGAACGGCACATCAGTCCGTACATGCCCTGCAGCACTAGGCTACTCCTTCGCAGCAGGAACCTCTGACGGGCCAGGCGCCTTCGACTTTAAGCAAGGTCAGCCGAATCAGCCTCACGCGAATCCTCTCTGGCAGGCAGTTGGAAACAGGCTTCACACCCCGAACGAAACTCAGATAGCTTGCCATTGCGAAAAACCAATTCTGCTCGATGTGGGCGAGACCTTCAGTCCATATGACTGGACTCCTAATGTTGTCGATCTCCAGCTCTTCCGTGTTGGCCAGCTGTTCATGATCATATCTCCAGGCGAAGCAACAACGATGGCTGGTAGACGCTGGAAAGAAGCACTCGCAAGCTCAGCATCCGCCACATTAACCGATCGTGGTCGAAGTATCGAGCCGATCGTCGTACTTGGTGGTCCAGCGAACACTTACACTCATTATATTACGACTCCAGAGGAGTACTCGGTGCAGCGCTATGAGGGCGCTTCCACGCTGTATGGGCCCTGGACCTTGGACGCTTATATCAACCTCACACTGACCTATCTTCCTCATCTCGCTGCGGCAGCCAATCGATGGTCGCATCACGACCACGACCCTCATCCTCCCATCCAGATCAACAAGAGTCTTAGCTTCATCACACCTGTTGTTGTGGACAGACCTCCCTTTTTCAAGTCCTTCGGCGATGTAATTCACAATGTCAATGACGCTCCGTACTCGATGGGCGATACAATATCCGCAACATTTATAGGCGCAAATCCGAGGAACGATTTCCGTCTAGGAGGTACCTTCGCCGCAGTCGAGCAATTTGACGCAGATTCTGGTGTATGGGAACAGATACGAGACGACGAGGATTGGAGTCTGGTGTACGAATGGAAGCGGACGTCGGAAACTCTGGGAACCAGTCAGGTCACAATCTCCTGGGAGACGAAGTGGGAGACCGATGCCTGGAGGGACGGAGAGCAGCCTGCGGCAGTGCATACAGATTTGCTCGCTCGGGACCATGGATTCGCGGGAAAGTACAGGCTGAGATATTACGGTGATGCAAAGGGGCTCGGCGGTGCTATTACGGCGTTTGTGGGTACCAGTGAGGAATTTACGATTGAATGAGTTTACCGTAAAATTTTAAGGCGATAAGGCCCAACGTTCCACATCGATCGTATATCTCGCTACTTCCGTCTAATGAAAGCCAGGTCTTCCATATAGTTTCCGACACCGAGAGACTGAACGATGCCGAAGGGTCGGCCGCAGCAACGACCAGGCAAGCCTTGGGCTGTGAATGGAGGGAGGTTATCAGCCCATGCATGCATTTCTCGTTCGAGATCACACGGAATATGAAACATGGAATTCGAAGGCGATGATGCTCAATACGCGACGGCTTCGATAAAATCTTGAGACACGGTGCCTTGGTCTCGACGAGATCCCGCCAGTGTCGAGTAGTCAGAGCAATTGGCCTGTAAGCTCTCCGTGGCTGCCAGGCACATTGGCGTCGGCCTTTGCGGAGCTATCAATCTTGGCCCGAAGGCTATTAGTCAACCTTTGAGATGCAGATGGTGAAAAGGGCTCACGAAGCGGTCCCATAAAGTGAGCGAAAAATCGAAAATGATACAGCACATCATCAAAGCCGATATATCATGTCACCACTGTCAATACTAGTGCTTGGCCTTGGCGAGCTCGGGGAGGAAGTCGTCAGGGGTCTAGCTCTACATCCCCAAAGGAACGACGCAAGGATTGCAGTCTTACTCAGGTCTAAGAAGACTGAGCAGGTTACGTCTCTGCAGAACTGGAAGGTCGATATTGTCTGTGGTAATGTTGTCGAGGACAGTCCTGAGAGCCTGGCCGAGGTAATGTAGACGTGGATGGCACCAATGCAAGCATCGTGCTGACCCTCGTCAAGATCTTGAGCAACTACCACACGGTGATCTGCTGTGTAGGCATGTTTGCGCCGCCTTCAACTCAGCCCAAGATCGCCAAAGCAGTCCTCGCAGGAGGTGTGAAGCGTTATTTCCCATGGCAATTCGGTATCGATTACGATATTATAGGGCGTAACAGCTCGCAAGACCTCTTCGACAGCCAGCTCGAAGTCCGCGACATCCTTCGTGCTCAGTCGAGAACGGAGTGGGTAATCGTGTCGACGGGGATGTTTACGTCGTTCTTGTTCGAGCCTGCCTTTGGTCTCGTCAACCAAGATCGAACAATCGTCACTGGTATCGGCAGCTGGGAGAACGAGATCACGGTCACTTCTCCCGTAGACATTGGCAGGCTCACTGCGGAGATGGCACTAGTGTATCTCGAGCTCAAGGGCGTGGTATACACGTCTGGCGATACCATCTCGATGCGACGACTTGCCGACGTCGTCGAAAATGTCCGCAGCACCAGAGTGACGCGAAGACTCAAGACCGTCTCGGATCTGAAGGCAGAGCTAGCAGAGGACTCTTCAGATTCCATGCGTAAATACAGGGTCGTGTTTGGTGAGGGCAGAGGGGTCGCATGGAGCAAAGCCGAATCTTTCAATGGCGTTCATGGCATCGAAACAGAGACTGTCGAGGAATTTGCAGCCAAGCATATATGACCTGCATTTCCTAATGCAAGCAGCGGACGTCGAGAAGACATGCAGTATAAGTCGCGGGTCGTGCTTGTGCCGCCAACAAGTTCTCTTCGGATGTAGCACCCTCGCTACTCCACTCCCTGACGATCGACGCTCGCAACGCGGCCGGCGATTCACGTGCCGTATTTTCGGCGTGGAGACATTTTCGTATTCAATACGAGCCGAGGCCATGATGAAGCCAATGTGGAAATATGCTTCGCATATCTCGTAATGCCTGCATAATACCGAATCATGCCATTCGCATGGGCTTCTTACCTCACACTTGACGATTGTCGATTGGCCAAGTAATGTCTTTTGTGACGTCGCGAGCTGTCCAAGCAATTATTCCAGTTGACATGGACCACTGCAAAGCCGATCCACAGTCACCACTTCTTTGCGGCCCTTTTCGAAAATCCATAGGTTCCATGCTTGCGATAAAGTGATATGAGCTCAACCAGGCCATGCTGTCGATGTTGTCGCTCGTGGTCACCAAAACCTTAGTTGCATTCGCCTCGTACTCCATCAAACTTTGATCGAACGACTTCTTGGACTGTCAAGAACACCAGTCTGTGGAAGAGAAAAGGGCTTTGGAAGCGTCTGGTTTTATAGAAGCCACTCTTCGCACCAGTAGACATGGCATCGGCGGCCATCGGTGTTGCAAATGGCAATGTCCCAGCCCCGGATTTCAATGGGCATCGCGTCGACGACTCTGTCGACTTCATTCGGAAATATGCCGAGGAGCGCGAGAAGCGAACCGGCAAGGGCATGGAGCAATACATCGACATCAAGAAGTCCGCCGTGTATAGCGCTCTCCTCGATGATCCGGTATGTCGAGCGCAGGATTTCTTCACACTGGCTTAGGTCATGCTGACTTCGCTTCGTCACTTGGTACTAGTGGGTTGATATGGGTATCCCAATCAATCATGTCGTCCAAGAACGTGATCATAGCAGGATTGTCATCGTGGGAGCAGGCTACGGCGGCATACTCTTTGCCGTGGAGCTATTAAAGGCAGGTTTCGCCGCTGAAGATTTGCTTATCGTGGACCCCGCCGGTGGTTTTGGAGGTACCTGGTGGTACAATAGGTATCCAGGTCTAATGTGCGATGTCGAGTCGTATATTTACATGCCACTCCTGGAGGAAATGGACTACATGCCGAAACACAAGTACTCATATGGACCGGAGCTTCGCGCATACGCAGATCGCATGGCTGACAAGTATGATCTGCGTCAAAGAGCCATGTTCCAAACCAAGGTAGACTCCATGTCGTGGAACCAGCAGAAGCAAATGTGGAGTGTGCAGCTGAAGATGCAACCGAAAGGCGGCCAGCCCACGAGACTCAGTATCACAGCTGGTGCAGTAATTTTGGCGACGGGCCTGTTCAACACTGCGAAGTTGCCAGATGTCGAAGGAGGCGAGTCTTTTCAAGGAGACCAGTTCCACACAGCCAGGTGGAACTACGATGTCAGTGGCGGGTCTCCCGAAAACCAAGAATTGATCAAGCTTCAGAATAAAACGGTGGGCATTATCGGCACCGGGGCCACTTCAATCCAAGCAGTACCAGCTGTCGCCAAATGGGCAAAAGAGGTAATAGTCTTCCAGCGGACGCCTTCGTCCGTAGCCGAGAGAAATCAGAGGCCGACAGATCCGAGCTCGTGGAGACAAGCAATAGCCACCAAGTCTGGATGGCAAAGGGAGAGGAACTTGAATTACTTCCAGCATCTCTGTAACGTCGACCAGAAGCCAGAAAAGGATCTTGTCAACGATGGCTGGACAAAGCTGGTATCGTACAGCGCCTTGCTTGGATCGCCAGACTATAACGTACTGCCAGAAAAGGTTGAGCAGCACAAGGCGAAGATGCATGCTCTTGACTACCCGCTTCAAGAGGCTGTTCGGCGCCGCGCAGCCAAAATTGTGGCAGATCAGGAGACGGCCAAGAAGTTGCAACCCTGGTACCCAAGCTGGTGCAAAAGACCATGCGTAAGTGTAGACTACAGTGTGCAGGCGCGCGTAGGCGTAGAGCTGATAGAGCTTCTAGTTCCACGATGAGTACCTACAGGCATTCAATCTACCTCACGTCAAATTGATAGACGCCAACGGCCAGGGGGTCGAGCGCATCACGCCTACTGGTGTGCAGTTCGGCGGCAAGGTCCACGATGTTGATATTCTGGTTTGGGGCACTGGCTACGTCTCACCCGGAGTGGGTACTCCAGCAACCAAAGCCGGTATTCATTTGACCGGCAGAGACGGCCGAACTTTAGACCAGCTGTACGAGGAGGAGGGCACGTCCACCCTTCACGGCGTCATGACTCGGAACTTCCCCAATGTCTTCTGGGCAGGTGCTAGTCAAGGAGGAGGTAAGACACAAATCAGATTCCTAGTCGTGATCTGCGCTGACTTTCTGCATAGCAAGCCCTAACTGGACTTTTGTACTGGACAATCAGGCCAAACATGTAGCGTATATCCTTGCAGAAGCCAGACACAGAGAAGGTGCTCATGCCATCGTCGAGCCAAGTGCCGAAGCCGAGCAACAATGGACCATGCAATGTTTGACAGGCGCGGCCACTTTTGCGAGTCTAGCGGGCTGCACGCCCAGCTACATCAACAAGGAGGGCGAGGCAGACAATGAGATGCCCATGGAGCAGAAGATCAAGGCCGCCAAGGGCGCACCATGGTCGAAGGGCATTGCGGATTATGTCACAGTGATTGAAGCGTGGCGGACGGAGGGCAGTCTTCAAGGTCTTGAGTTGAGTTCGGCGGCATAATTGTGTCGCGATAGCTTGGTGTCGTTGTACGACATGGAAAGGTTGAAAGGCATCATCGCAGAGTCCAGAGTCCAGAGTTCGGTTTATCGGTCATCCATCCCCGCAGCGTCAAGTCGGAAGCCATGATTGTCCATTGATCTACAGCAAGCAGCAGGTGGAGGTGGACGAGCCAGATGGTCGGGTGGTTATAGATAGACATTTTTCTGGTCATAAGGAGTGCGGGTAAGGAACGGCAGATCGTTGAAAACGGACAACCTGCATGCTCGCAATATGGCCTCGACTGCCAGCACATGCTGCTTGTTGCAGTGAGTCTCCCGACCTTGTATAATAACATTGGTGATGATGATAATGATGCAGGAGGGGAACGAAGTCAAACTCCTTCGCGTCGGACTTGCAACGCGTTCTGGTCCGTGCAGACTGCAGCAACTGTCAGGGTCCCACCGAGGGCTCTGTTCCCTTATTCCTTCGACCGTCGACTGTGCCTCATTGTGCTCATCATCCCACGCCTCCTCGTACAGTGGGGACACAGCTATCCTCGTCGCAGGACTGCTGGCTCATGAGCGAGTCAGTGTCACTAAGCATCAAGGGCGTGCTTAAATCCGTGATAATTGCTCAAGTCCAGCAGACATTATCCATCTCTCGTCGACTTGGTCTTCCTCTTCCTCGTCACCTCTACTATTGATTTCTATAGAGACATCCTGACTGACATGGCAGACATTAGTGACCCCTCTTCTTGGCCCAGCTTCGCACAGCCGGACCAAGAATACTTGGAGGTATCAGGGGCAACATATACAAACATTGCGTAGCTGACTTGCAAAGCTCATACACGCGCGAGGAGGCGCGCCGGACTTGTTTGGTCTCGGCGAACCAGCAGCTATCAAAGCATTGATAGCCAAACACAAGCCTCCCAGGACGCCACCACCTGAAGGTGTCAAGGAAGAGGACTGGCAGGTTACGATGTAAGCGCCTGAGCATACACGATGTACCCGGGCTGCGATGCACTCTGACACCCGACAGGCGCGACGGGCACAGCATCAAAATCCGGGTCCACTCTCCAAAGACAGCATTTCCAGGCGGAAGTCCGCTTGGAGTTGTCATCCATGGCGGCGGCTGGATGATTGGCGACCTCGAGAGCCAGGGACAGCTATGTCGGTTGATGGTGAGCGAGCTCGGCATGACAGTCGTCAGCGTCGACTATAGATTGTCGCCAGATCACAAATTCCCTACAGCTCTGCATGATTGCTATGACGCTACAGTCTGGGTGCGCTTCACTCGTTCTCAAGATTGTATAAGCCGCTCACTATCTCCTCTAGGCCGCGGCGAATGCGAGTTTGATCGGTGCCGATCCCACGAAAGGCTTCACCATCGGCGGATCCTCAGCAGGTGGGAACATGAGCTCCGTCATCTCCCATCTCTGGAAGGATAATCTCAACTCACCAAAGTTGACTGGCGTTCACCTGATTGCACCCCTCGTATGTGCTGCGGGTTCTTACCCTAAGGAGTATGCCGCGGAGATCAGATCCTGGTACGACTTGAGAGAGACCGATATCCTCAACGAAAAAGCCATGAATGTCTGTATGGATAGTTACATTCCCAACGTATCGGACCGGGGCGATCCCGCCTTCAGTCCTATGCTGTGGGAGACTGGACATGAAAATCTTCCTCCGCACTTGTTCCAAGTTTGTGGCATGGATCCAGCCAGGGACGAAGCACTGGTGTACGAGCGGATGCTACGCGAAGGGTCTGGAGTGAGCACGAAACTGCACGTGTATGCTGGTCAGCCTCATGGATTTGCCAGTGTCTTTCCCAACATGAACGCCAGCAGGAAGTTCTACGAGGATGCGATTAATGGATATCGCTGGATACTTGGGGAGAGTCAGCATTAAAGAATCTCATTCTTATACCATTGCCCTGTCCACCTCAAATTTGCACACAAAGAAGTTTGAGACTACTACTGATGATCGATAGTCGAAGGCCCCACGCCAATATCGATCGTGAACACGTGAAGAGGCTTCGTGATATTGCTCACACCGTTGCCAAAGGGTGTTCCACCTGAGAAGGAGAGAAGGTCAGCACATGTCCAAGACAATGGAATGCCATGAGGCGTTTGTCTGGCTCACGATTCAGTTGAGCGGCTGGCATCCACAGTTTCGTGCCGGATATCCACATTGCGTCTACCCACAGCAGTCTCGGATCTTGCACCAGCAGACTCTTCGTTCCGTTCGGCGCCACAGAAAGTATTCTCTGGCTGTCGGTGTCAGACACATATATGTTGCCGTGAGCGTCTATCGCAGTGCCTCCTGTGGAAGACGTCAAAGCAAAAGGCTGAGCATATCCGGCCAGCAGATCGCCAGCAAGAGAGGAGTTATAGTATGCCTGGTCCATCCATTTCGTCTGGATTCTGCTCATGCCTCCATTGGCAGGCTGATAGTAGAACCATTTCCCGCTGGGCGAAACTTCGAGCTGGTCCGCATGAACATACTGCAAATCGCCAGTGTTGGCGTGAACGTACGTCCCTTCAGCAGAAATTGGCGTGGCGCCTCTCGTGCTCGAAGTATCCTCCATTACTCGCCGCGATATGCCCGAGGCCAGATCTAGGACGATGAGTCCCGGTGAACCCGCGTCCGTAAGATAAGCCTTCCCACTCGCAGGATGGAATCGCACATCGTCCAGCAGGCTATTGTACCTCGTGACATTGCCCATCGAGAATACTCGAGACACCTGATTCTTGCTAACATCAACCTGCACGAGTTTCGGACCCTGCGGCAAGATCACGGGCTCGCCGAAGGACGGAGACCCGACATCCACCAGATACAGAAATCCATCTGGTCCGACGCGCTGCGAGTTGATGCGCACAAGATGTGTTCCAGGATCTTTGCCTTCTGCGTAGGAGTTCCATTCAGCGTCTGGGTAAGGTGTCATTTGACCAGTAGTCTGGTTGTATTCGACGACCTGCGCTCCCTTCGACCCGTCGACTCGAGCTAGGAGGATGAAGAGTCGGCCGTCTGCTGTGGTTGATACGCCATTGCATGGTACATCAAGTGTCAGTGCTGTTTCGATCCTACGATCTTGTGGGCCGGCATAGTCTTGCGCCAAGGTCGAGGCCAGGAAGAGGAGCAGCGTTGAGAAATCTGGTCGCATCGCCGCGAGTGTCGTGAGTGATCAGGTTAGGAAATTGGAGCTCTGTCTCAAGCAATAGACAATACTTTACAAGCCCGTTGGTGTTTTAACTCTTCATAGCCTTGTGAGTGACGATCATCGCGCGGGGTCGATATATGCGAAGGGAAGACTGCCCTGCCAAGCATGTCGTGGCCGACAAATCACCTGTCTACCCATTAAGTAGTAGTAGTAGTAGTACAAAGGTACATGTATCACCATTCAACACTTCTCTGCACAAATCTGACCCGCCCTTCCAGCTTACAATGCCCGTCATCATCATCCCTGTCCTATCAACATAATGTCCCTACACCTCTCATCTCCAGAACACCCTTGCCTTGGGCACAGGCACGCATAAAGTCCTCTAACAGTGAGACTGAGTCGTCGCGTCCATACACGGCAGGAACTCGATGCTCATGTCCCAGCATCCATGTAATCTCATCGATCGCGGTTGATGATGCCGTAACAGCTGAGACCGGAAATGCCATGAGCCATGAACTCTGCGAGAGGGAATAGACTGAAGCAGCATCGTCAGGCCTGAACCACACCTCTATTACGAACCAATCTTGCTGTACATCGCTGGGCGGTTTGAACGCCTGCTTTGGTATCGGGAGCGATATGCGTGTCAAATGTAATTTGCTCAGATCTTGGGCGTAGAAGCTTGAAGTAGAGCGTGTGCCGCTGTGAAGTACAAGTGATGTGAGATTTGATTGCACCGAGTGTGTGCTAGTATCTTCGAGCCAGTCGTGGAGCTTGTCTGAGAGGAGAGGGTCCCAATAAAGCGGAGAGTTGAAAGTCAAGTCGGACTGCTGCAAAGGCAGGCGTGGCGATGCTCCGCGAGTGTGTTGAGTTGTGGGAGGAAAGTGATATTCCATCTGTGATCTCATCTGGTACGGTTGTCTTGCCTGTGCAGAGGTGGGTACCAGATTGTCGCTTTCGAGAGCAGGATCTAGACATTGCGATCTAATGTCGCTATCTCTGGCGATCGCAAAATGGAGATTCCGAGGGTCGGCGTACGGTTGGCGAGGAGCTTTCCACATAGCGACGTCCTCTTGCCGTGCTTCAGGCGCTCGTCTCTTTCGTGGCTGTGTCAAGATGATAGTATCCGGGGGCGAGTCCTTCCCATCTCGCGGCATCTGCCAAGGCTCGTGTTTCGTAGAAGTCGGTTTATTGAGGGGCGAAGTTCCATCAATCAGGCTTAGATTCGAACTTGTCATGTCTTGCGCCGAGTTGAGGGCTGCGTCTTGCAGTGTACCCTCGCAAAGGTACCATGCGCGTGCCGTATCTGGACTGTCGACGACAATGGTTGGAATGTCGAGGCGTGGGCTCCTTCTCATGGTCTCCGACATCCAGCCACTTCCATCTCCTTCTGTGTGCAGATATTGCTTTGACGGAAACTCCCAAACCTTTGCCACAAGGCCGTCGCCTATTGGGCCCGTTCCCGGCTCGATACCCATAACGTTCTGCAGCATGGAGGAGGTGCGTATGATCTGTGGTGTATGCTGAGCGATGAAGCTCAACAACTCGGAACCATCTTTTTCTGCGTCTTTCGAATTCAACCGCATCGTGATGGAGACGGCGTCTCTGGCCCTATTTCGGAGTGTCCGTTTCCTGCAGTTCGTGTCAAGCACATTCTTTGCTAGACAACGCTGGTCAGGGTGTGCAATGATGGCGATGGCAGATGTCAGCGGGGAGTAATCAAAGCCTTGCAAGAGTGGTAAAGCACTTTTGCATGTGACGATGCTTGGCGGCCAATGATAAGCCCCAGCCCGCACCATTTGCACGTGCATCCATGAACCATCGCTTCAACACATCATGCTATTAGCGTCTTAGCACTAATTATGATTATCTGATTCGTAACATCTCGCTAGTGACGTCGGTCTGTTGAGATACTCTCTAGATTCTACAATTCATGCTTCACCTGTTCAGCTAGTCAGGTGTCACGTCGATATGCACCGGCACTTTCGTCGTAAGTGGCGGCCATTTCGCGATTTAAGGAGAAGTTGTATGTCGCTTGCAGTACATACGGGTCGTCAGCCGGTCCAAAGATCTGGCGTGCATCTCGTCCCCACTCAGGGTAATTGACTATTTCGGCGATTAGCATTCTGCTTCGTAAGGACTTCTCACCTCGCGATTAGACTCACTCCCGCCGATCCAGTCCTGGACTTCGATGACAACACAGCCATACCTGTTGGTCACCCGAGGCCGGGAAGACTCATTGAAGAATCCCTGCGTCTCCTTGAGTGCCAAAGTACCTACCACAGTCAGCAATCAAATAATTCGGACTTGTCTCTTGATCCATGACTCACCATTCATGTTGTTACAAGTGTAGACCTGCAAAGCTTGCTGGTCCGTGAAGATATCAACTTGAATCCCCGAGAAGGGACTGGCAAGTGTCGCTACCGGAGCTGCCCGCCAGTCATACGAAACAAGCTGACCTCGATTCGTGAGGTAGCAGTTATCATAGCCTGTGCAAGTGGTGCCGCAGTTCCCCTTCAGATCGGGGCTGGTAAAGTTTGCTCCGAGTGGTTTCGAGGCAGACCAGAAGTCGTGGAGTGAATATTTAGGGTTGGAAAGGATCTCGCCCGTAGGAACCGAGATGCCATCAATCGCGATACGCTGTCCAGCATAAGGCATGTGAAGGGTGTGGTTGAGTGCAAGCGCAGTCGCCGGGTCTTGAAACCCATCCAAGTTCCAGTAGTCATGTGAACTCAGCATGATAGGCGTCTTCTTTGTCGTGGATAAAGCAGTCATGCGGAGGTGCCACTGGTGCGGAGTGAGCGTATCTGTTCCGATTGTGATGATTAGTGTTGTGATCTGTGAATATCTTGCGAAGCGGGTCTCGTGTGGACTACTCACACGTTACGTGTGCAACGACCTCACCCGCGAAGCCTTCTTTCCCGTCTGGATCGGTCAAGGAGAACGTAATGGAATCGGTAGTGTGTGCCTCTAATGTCCAATTGCGATAGTCCCAGCCATCCGAGCCTCCGTGCAAGGTGTCGCGCCCGCCATTGTCGTTCGCGTTCACGTGGTATACCGTGCCATCGATCTCAAAAGTCGAGTTCTTGATGCGGTTTGTATATCTGCCGGGAATGCCGTTGAGATGGGGATGAAGTCTGGATAAGGTGTAATAGGTAGCGTTATCGAATCCTAGTACGATATCGCGCTCAATCCCGTGGACGTCTGTGATGAAGAGATTCGTGATAGATGCCGCGTATGGGATGAACTGCGCGCGGATGCCCTCGCTTGAGATCTCATACTTGCCATTGGGTAATATCCTCGGCCCATTGCCAGCTACTTCCGCCGAGCTAAGAGATGAGATGACAGCAAAGCACGCAAGCTTGATCAAAGCGAGCATAATGACTGCTTGAGAGTATTCCGACGGACAGAGAAGAGACCACTGTTTGCGAGACCAGGAATGTGGTGCGAGGCGATGTTCCATTTAAGGGCAATCGTCGTGTGGGGAGCTGGCGTCCTCTGCATATTAAATGCGCGCTCTAAGAGAAGCAAGGGCCTGTCAGTATGCGTTCGCGACTTTCTGGTCGAGTCGCTTCCTGCAATAGAAGAAAACCAGAGCTATATCGCAAGATTTATTCAACACTCGAACCACTTGCGCGAACGGGTGTTTTGGACATCTGTCAGCGTGAGACTGTCATTCACGATCAAATTCCACTGCGGGAACATGCTTGTAGGAGGACCTTGCACGAGACCGACGGAACGGGTCATCGGCATGAATCCTTGTCGAGCCTGAGCCTCGCGTGAACTGCGTCACAAGTTGAACATTTGTAGGCTAAATGCGCCTGTAACGTTTCGTCAAGTTTCAAACATCAAACTCCTCAACAGTCAAAGGTACAGCGTTCGCTTCGTCCAGCTCGATTCTGCCCTTTCGTAACAAGCTTGCAGCATCGTAAAAACCGGTCACTAACATAACGAATCTGCTCCGTGTATCAGAAATCGCCAACCGAGGTATGGTCCACATGGGAGAGAGTCCACTCACGCTGTCACAAAAACAAATATGGTTGGGCCGACGAAACCATTGCTTGAGAGAAGCCCGAAGAAAACGAACAGGCCGAGCGAAACTGCGGTCAAGGAAAGGCAGCTGATAGCTGCGGAATGCATACGCCTGATGGCCATTTGCTCATTTGTAGCACTGGAGTCGAATCTTTCGGACTTTTGAACTGCGGTGTTCATGAAGACGCTCAGACATGTTGACGCGATCCCCTGGTCTGGATTAGGATACGGTCTCGGAAGCTATGCAAACGGAACGAGATGACCTACCACGGCTCCTGTCGCCCAAGCCAGTGTAACTCGTCGTCCAGCGCCATCAAAGTCGTGGAAGTTACCAAATTCTGTTCGCCCTACCACCACAAACTGTCATGTTGTCAGCCAACAATGGTCGTCATCGCTAGAGATACTATTGTGCAAGATGCCTTCAGCCTGACTTACGCTGATGAAGCCGGTGGCAACCAAAGAGATGCTTGTCATGATAGAGACTTGGTGGGCGAGAATGCGTTGGTTGTGAAAGGTGCTCAGCCATAGTCGGAGGTCGACAGACATGTTCCCTGGTATTGACGCGTGCACTTCGCTGTGCGACACCAGAATGCTCGGAGTAGACGAGGACGCCGCTTCTTCGTTCGATATATGCCACGAGCAACACTGTACACACTTCTGATCCGAGGAAATTGTGTACGATTATAAGAACGAAGTAGACTTGCAAGGTTGCGCCCGGGGAGGCTGAGCCCCATCACTCACTACGGGAGGCCCTACCTAGTCAAATATAGCTCCCGAGCTGGCCATTCAGAGCTTGGGCCATGACTTGGGGAAAATGACGTCCTTGTCTCCAGTCTCCAATGCATCAACCAGATGTCCGACGGAACCATCACCACTCCATACTGCACTTGAACCACCACATCATCGAACCGCATCCGGACTCCAGTATGTGGACGCTGCCATATAAGACACTCGCACACACCCGGAAGATTCCATAATGCAGTGGACCTACAGCGGCAATACAAGCAAGACAAACTACACAAAGACTTTCAGCAATCAGTATGCTCAAACCCAGTGCACCGGATGCGGAGAGCTCCGTGAACTCTTCGTAGAGCTTCGACGCCAACGCCATCAGGATGTCGAGTGCGGTCCCGTTAGGATTCACGAGAATTATCGCGAGCTGGAACTTTGCGCCAGGAAATGCGCTGCTTGTCAGATTTTCCGGCGCGGTCTGTTATTGCAGCAGATCACTGTGCAAGACTCGCTAGAGATCAAATACGATGCTTCGCCGGTCTACGCAAGACTCTTGCGACAGGGCGATGTAGTCTCTCTCGAGATCTCCTTAGGTATGCGCGACGTCTCGCCCTCCAGAATTGCAACTATCTTGTGCACTGCTGAAAACCAGATGACGAGCGTCAGAGGTGTAATCGATGGTGCTAACTGGTCTCAATTACGGACGTGGTTTTCGGCATGTGATGAGAAACACAACTGCCGGAATCATAGATGGTCGAATAGGAACCCTTCATGGCTAATTAAGATACTGCCCGGTGATCGCATTCAACTTGTCAAGGGCTCTGAAGCTGGTGGAGCAGAGGGCGATCTAGTGAGATACGTTGCTTTGAGCTATTGCTGGGGGAATCCTACCACCATCAACGCCAAGGACGAGACAGGGTGGGCGCGAGTATTGCGGGCGCACACGGAGACGCAAGAGAATGGGATGCCGGTCGCTGAACGCCTGCGACCATTTTCAAGGACGGAATACCCAGAGACACTTCGAGACGCCATTGAGATCTGTGAGAGCTTGGGCGAAGAGTATATCTGGATCGATCAAGTCTGCATCATCAGTGAATGGGACACGGAGGCAGGCAAGATGCACGAGATATACGGCAATGCCTATTTCACCCTCTTTGCATGCTCAGCTGACAAGGCCATCGATCGCCTCTGTACGCCTCGTCAAGCGTGGCAGTATCCTGTCAAAGCATGTAGACTATTTGGCTACTGGCTCGTCAACCGAGATACTACCGTTGCAGAGATCCGTCTGCGAAACCCTTTGTCCAGAAGAGGCTGGATTCTACAAGAAGAACGACTGAGCCCTCGAATCCTATTCTGGACATCGCAGCGAGCATACTGGTCATGCTGCGAAGGCACGGCCATAGAAAGCCGACAGTCCAAGCTGCCCTTACGTCCTCTGCCCGATGCCACAAGCAATCATAGCCGACCACAAGACTTCATGGTCCTGACCCGAAGCGGCGACAACGACCAAATGCAAGAAGAATGGCTCGAGCTCGTCGCCTCGTACACGCGCCGAAACCTGTCGGAACAAGGCAAAGAAAAGGACCGCTTTCGCGCCATCTCGGGCCTCGCAGTCCGCTATCTCAGCTCCGGCAACCACGACGCACCGCAGAAGAACGAGTACCTCGCTGGTCTCTGGCGCCATCACTTTGCTCGTCACCTCGCATGGAAAGTCGTCCGCGCCATCCGACCAGACCACAACCTCCGCACTGTCGCACCCACCTGGTCCTGGGCATCCCTACCCTTATGCACCGAAGTCGACCTACGCGGGACCTTTGAGGACTGCGAGAACTTTACTCTGCTGGAAGATAATCGCGTGCGACCCGACGACAGCGAGCGCGCGGTCGTCATCCGCGGAGCCTCGATCCGCTCCGTCCGCGTGTCCGGTCGTCTTCGCCGCCTCGTGGCACCGGACTCCATCATCGTGCCCTGGGAAGCCGTCATGCACGAGAGCAGCAGCAGCAGCAGCACCGGACAGGAAAGATTCCATATGCCCCTCGATCCCAGCCACTCCGTGCACGCGAGGAGCTCCGACGGCCGCATTGTCACCTATGAAGCTCACAAGGCAGAAGTGATCTGCCAGTTGGATTACCTAGAGCCGGAAGCTCTCGACGAGGAGAAGTGGTTGATTGATGTCGGCGAGAACGCCGAGGTGGAATTGTTCTGTCTGGAAGTCGGGAAAGCATCAATGTTGTTGTTGGAAGAGGTGGAGGCTGGCGGCCATCGCTATCGTAGAGTCGGGGTGAGTTTGGGTTATCGCAAGAATTTCTTCCAAGGACATGGGTGTAGAGAGCTCACGCTGGAGTGAAGTATATTCAAATCAGACCGATGAATACAGCAAATCCGGTCTTGTCAATTTACATTTCGTTTAATCAGTTGTACGGAAAAGGCGTTGTTGTCTATCATTCCTATCGCTTTTTCCCTCCGACGCCATCGCTGTACCTTTTGCCGAGTGGTGCAAAGTCGACCATATCCCGACCTACCAGAAAACGCCCTTTGGAAATGCAATGCACTTTTCAGATCTATTGGCTGCTGCTCGCCTGGCCGTACGCCATCTCCTTGAATCCAGGTGGTACCTGCCAGCCATGCGTCTGACAGGCACGCAAATAACCCTCCGCAGCCTCGCCAGTACCATAGTCCTGAGTAGCGGCGCGCTTGTCCAATCTCGCGAATGGCTCAGAAGCGATGGCCATGCGGATCTGCATGAGAACAGACTCCATCGACGAGACGGACGACCAGCCAGTGTTGGTGAGCAGCTCCATACACATCGCGCCGCCCAGAACGATGTGACCCCCTCCGCCTTGGTTGAACGAGAGAAAACGTGGCCGTATGACACGGACGTACGGTGGCGTGAACGGGAAGTCCTTGTTGAAGCGAATCTCCAGAATGATGCTCTTAATGTCTTGCTCCTTCATGTCCTCGGCAAGTGGCAACGGCTTGCCCTTGAACTCAAAGGCGTGGAAGGAGTGCAGCTCAACGATCCACTGGTAGACATTCTCAATCTTCTCGACATCAATGTACCAGCCCAAGTCGATTTGGTTCGCGGCCTCTTGGACGTTCGATAGATTTTGAAGTTCTTTCATCAGTCGCTTCGTGGTGCCCGAAATTGCGTACTGCGGGACTGGCATCATGGGGAGCTTGCTAAAGTCAAGCGAGCCTGGGATGAAATCGGTTGTGGGTCCTTTATTTCCTTTCTTTTTCTCAGCAACCGGAAGCGTTGTTGGCGGTTGAGGCTTCGGCTCGTCGAACAAAACCTCGAGATCTTCCACGTCTGTTGCTTCGCTCGCAAGATCGTCCCCATCAATGACAACTGGGTCTGTGGCCTTGGCTCCAGAGAGCTTCAATTTCTTGAACGGATTGATGCTCTTGAAGCTCTCCTTGACGGCTTTCACGACCTGTACAGCTTTGCTAGACTTGATAGCAGCGGCTGGAATCGCGACATCAGATGAATTGATGCCTTTGGGTGTGCGAGCAGGGTCTTGCGGATGAGGATTCTGCGGGCGAACTTCCGCCCCCACCGACACCTTGTCGGTCGTCGGCGCGACCTGGACGAAGAGGTATCGGACCTGCACCCAATCAAGTTGCTTAACGACGTAGTAGGGATTTTGGCTTGTGAATTCGGCCGGGGCATTGACAATCTCGTTCAATGCCAAAGCTCCTGTGGCACAAAGCACGCTGCCGGGCCAACTACCTGGTCTGCGACCGTTGGGATCAGTGTAGCCTGCATTCATAGCAGAGTAATTGGTAGAGGTTGCCGCATCCTTGGCATGATAGATCCCGTCGCCGTATGCACGACCATGGTCAGCATTGTTGAAATGCAGACCTTCGCGGATAATCATGTGCCAGTTGTGTAGCGGAGATCCGTGCCAGGCAAAGAGAGTCGGATGCTGCAAATCGAGTCTCGTGGTAGTATTCCTCACCTCCGTGATGAAGCGTTGTTCTTTGTCGGGAGCACCCATCGCAAATCGGAACTGCATGTAGCCACTCATACCGAAGCAGCGTTCCTGATCCTTACCGAACGTGGTATTTGACGACAGTTTTGATTTGGCCGCCCCCCTATCGTCTTGATCGGTCTGCTTCTCACCATCTACCTGCATGATGCAGGAGCGGTTGCTCGAAATGATCCAGCGCAGAAGACTTAGCGCAGAGGGCGAGATTCGCTCTATCCAGTTCTTGAGTTCTGATTGGGGATTGCGAACGAGATGGTCACGCATCTCGAGCACAGTCGGAAGAGTGTCTAGAAGTCTGCACATGGCCAAAGTCTTGCCTTCCTTGTCCAGGTCCGCAAAGTCTTGCTCGTAGACCTGAAACTTGGCAGCGACATAGACTGGCGCGGTCGTGGCAGGGCTGACTGGTCTGGTCATGGCTGGCGTATGTGGCGCGTTGGATGGAACACCGGGTTTGACATTGGAGTCACGCTGTTGAGAGGCCTTTACAGGCTCGTCGATAGAGATGGTCGGAAAGAATGTGGTGTTAGAAACTCTGCAATGCAGATCATATCCCTCGATGGTATCTGCATTGAGCACGATCCACATACCATTTCGCACAGGGCACTTGACTGATGAATCGTAGAAGATGATTTCCCTTCGAGCCAGATCGAAGCCGACTTCGTGCTTGTCGGATCTGACTGACAATTTCTGAGCCTCTTGCTGAGGAGTTGCTGGCTCCTGGTTCTTTCGGGCACGTCCATAGCCATAATTCCCTATCATTGGGTCCGAAACGTTGTAAGAAGCAGTGTCAACCGGCGGGACGACCAGCGAAAGGCCGTCTGGGAAGTCCTTGAGTCTACGTGCACTGCAAGCGTTATAGCAGAAAGAGATAAGCAAGTCGACCACGTACGGTTGAGCGACAATTTCATATTCTATGCTTGGACCAAGTCCCAAGGAGATGAACTGGTATAGGCAAAGCGAGTTGTCGCACACGTACGGTTTGATCGCTTCGACGTCAGTCTGCAGCTTCCGGTGACAGACCAGACAGAACTCCGTGCAGCGTACGAAGTGTCTTAGAAGAAACTGCATGGCAAGAAGAGGAAACGAGAATTGTGTAGTGCCTGCGGTCCGGTAATGGTCTCCGTGAACAATACTGGGGAGAGCATCATTTAGAGTCTCTGGGATGAAGTATTCGTCGGGCACGATATTGGCGTTGTCCGAACGGGAACTGACGCTCATTTGATCGCGATAGAAGTTCTCGGCACCCATCCAGCCCATGCCGGCGCCACGATAGCGCAGGATGGGCACGAGTCGCTCCTGCAGTAAATTGACGAGCGGCTTCGAAATGAAAGTGTCTCGGATGGAAGACTCGTCGGAGCCAACCTCTTCTGGTCCTGGCAACTCATTCGTGGTGATGCTGAATCGATCTCCTTTCTTTACAATGGTGAAAGCTTTGATGGCTTCCTGCAGTGTAGGCTTGTAGCGCTTGCCAGCGACGACTCTCATGCCGATGTTGGACGCCAGACGAATGCTATCGTAGCCTTGAAACTCTTCGTTGGTTTTGTAGCCGTTGGGATACTGGATGATGAGGATGAGGAAGTCGGCGGGTCTGACTTGCCAAGCTTGCATGGCTTCTTCGGATATGCCGAGTTTCGAGATACGTACCGAGATGGTCACGTAGCAGTTGAACCCATCGAGAAGGTGGCCCAGCACGCCGACCCTGAAACCTGCTTCCTTTGCTGCCCTGAGGTCTGCTCGTATGCGTTGCCGAAAGGGCCAGTCTGATGTCGTCGACTTTGACGCTTCAGGACGTCTCTCAGCATACGCAGGGTTGTGAACAGGTGCGGCCATCTCGAAGTCCTCGTGGTCCGAGTCGTAGATGTCGACATCGCTCTCGTCATCATCTGGAAAGTCGTCAACATCGTCACGCATCTGAGAATCGCCATCCTTGTCGGTCGAGGTTCTGAGCAAGGTAGTAGAGGCGATATCGAGGAGTTCGAAGACGGACTTGCGATTGGCGCGGATTGCGTCGAGAGCATTCGCAATATGTCTTGGCGCATCGTCGCCACTGAAGATCATGTACTCATGTGATTTGGGATAGTCGGAGAGCTCTGGAACGAGTGCGGTGATGGTGACACCGAAGAAGTCGAACTGGACTTGGCCGTCGTCTTCGCCGGCTTTGACATTAGTGATGCCGAGTGGTAATGCGCCATTTTGAGCCTTGTCCAGATCCGCGACGAACTGGCGGCGAGGCATACTGTCGAGGCGCACTGTCGAGGCGCCAGCGAGCCGGAAGGCTATGCGATGAGGATCAATCAAGCCGAAGCAATTCAGGGTGCGCGCGTGTTCAACGACGATATGGATGGCTGCTGGTAACGGTGCTCGCAGATGCCAGAGCAGGCGGCTGAATTCTGCAGTGGAGCGAGTGGAAGTGGAGAAGTTGAAGCCCAAGTCAAAGAGGTGACAAGGAGTGTGAGGCGAGGCGAGGTGAGGCGAGGTTGTGACGGGAGTGGTGCAGCAGAGCAGAGATGCGGCCTTGCTGCCTAATCTGATTAGTGGATGAGTCGAAGTGAAAGTGATGGCGTAGAAGGAATGGGCGTATTAAGCGGGGCATTCAATCGAGGTGCGAAGAGAGAAAGAGGGACACAAGGCTGATGGTACCGCACAGGCTTGACTGTCTTGGGTATTGATGTAGTGGCGGTAGTGGCAGTAGTAGTGGCGGTATGTATTGGTGATGGTAGTGGTAGTAGCAGCGTTTGCTTGATTGGACCTACTGTGAGGACGGGCTGGAAGATGGACGAGGTGGGAGGAGATGGAGGGGTGAGGTCTCAAGGAGGCACGGATGCAGTCAGTCAGTGCCCTTGCTGTGCAGAAGAGTGATGACAGTGAGGCTGGGAGTCCCCGATTGAGGATGATGTTGATGATGATGATGATGTTGGGTGCCTGTCTGGTGCGTGCCTGCCTAATAACGTTGATCGTACAGTGGATAACTGCAGGTGCATGGATGTAGGTACCCAGCAAACTCACATGTCGTTGTGAAGAGCAGGGGCAGGGGCAGGGGCAAGAGCAAGAGCAAGAGCAAGAGCAAGAGCAAGAGAGAGCAAGAGCATCCCGGCTTGTAGGCAGCACTGTGGCTCAGCAAAGCTAGTCTACTAGAGTAGTAGCCGCAGCGCCTCCCCCACAGTGGCTGTGCGATCTTCTCTATGGATCCAACTCCCTTCAATCACATACTCTCTACTGGAGATCCGAGTGAGTGTAGGAGGTACTACTGTCGCACCAGCTACAACCCTCCCCCGATCTACCTGGCCTTGTCCTGCTCTGCTCATGGCCGTGTCCTCAACGAAGCCGCCGGCGCCGAACGTCGAACCCAAGTCATCCCACGTATCAGACCCCAGCATCCTGCCCTTCCTCCAGCCAGAGTTCGATGCCGCCAACTACCTCAACTCCACCCTTCCCACCCTTTCCCTCGCATCCACCACAGCTCGAGGCCGCAGTGTCCCGCTGTCCGACCTCTCCTCCCATCTGCAGACACTCCTGGCCCAGCTCAATGCCCACACTTCCAGGCTCTCCACCACTCTCACCCAATTGACAGACGAGATCATTCGGAGCGGGAGTCGATTGGCGTATGAGGTGGAAGTCCTGCGCGGGGAGACTCTAGGCTTGACCGATGCTTTTGAGAACGATTTGACCAAAGACATTGAGCTTTTCGTGCCAGCCAAGGCAGTCATCGTAACGCCCAAAGACGTCAATGGGGACGGCGACATGGAGACAGAGGTCATGACAGACAAGGATGAAACAGACGCAGTCGCTGCCGAACCAGTGTTCTTGGGACGCCTCCGCACTCTCACCACAGTTCGCGCGCGACTGGACTCTGTCATCAAGACGTTTGGCTCTGCAATGCAATGGCCTCTGGCTCCTTCCGAGTTGAGTGTCGCTTCCTCTTTCATCTCAGTATCAGCCCCGGACGAGAGCGATAAGAATCGTGAAGTCAAGGGCAAGGACTTCGCCGAGAAGTTGCGAAACGAGGTCACTAGTCTGTTGGCTGCAGGCGAGGATGGCCTGGAAGCTGCTTCACTACGCGTTGACGAGTTGCGCTCACTTGCAGAGGTCTGGCAGGGGACTGCCGAAGAAAAAGCACGACTCAAATTGGTAGAGTCGCTGCAGAAGATCGTGGATGACAAGCAGAAGGCGTTCGACAGGACAGCTCTTGGTTCTGAGCATAAGAGTAGTGCTACTGTGGCTCGGGGTTACGACTACCGCTACGGCAACATGGATCCTTCCAAGGTGGCCTCTGGTGATGGGGGATCCGGCTACGGATTCCTCCAGAACTTACGAAACTTGACTTGATCAAGTGCGTTTGCTACTCAACTTTCCCCTCCGAATATCTTGCAAGGGTGGACATGCGATTGTGCTCGTTGTGGCTGAGTACCATAGGTGGGATTCCTGCTAGCGTCGGACTCGCGCATCCTGCCAAACCAGCCCTATCAACTTTTCGTACAACGATTTGAAGACTGCTATGACAATGCCTGCAAACATATAAAGCCCATGGCATCTCAGGGAGAATATGCCAAACTTGATCAGCACCGGAGCCATCGTCCATACAAGGCATTTCTCTCACAATGGCGCCTTCAGAAGAAATACCATCACGCAAGGCCAGTCTGCCCAAACAATGTGCTATGTACCCTTTCATCAACCCGAGCAGGTTCACCAAAACACTTCACGGCAAAATCGTACTGGTCACAGGTGCTAGTGTCGGTATCGGTAAAGCATGCGCCAGTGCCTTCGCAGCAGCTGGAGCGAGCGTAGCATGTGTGGCACGACGCAAAGATCTTCTTGACTCTGTAGTGCAAGACATCAAAGACAAGCATCAGGTGCCGGCGCTCGCAATTGCCGCCGACCTGCTGGATCGCCCAAGCGCAACAGCCAAGCGTCTCGTTGAGACGACAGAAGCCGCACTTGGACCCATCGATATCTTGATCAACAATGCCGGGGTTTGTCGCACTTGTCCTTTCGCAGCCGAAGAGAATTTTCAGGACTGGTGGGATGCGATGCGGCTCAATATTGAGGTCCCGACAGCTCTCGTTCATGCCGTGTTGCCCTCGATGCTCGCCCGGAAGACCGGCATCTTGATACATCTATCTAGTTCTGCCGGTGCACACGAAGGCTTTGGCATCCAGACTTCCTACGAAACGTCAAAAGCAGCTATGATCAAGTTTCATCAGGTACAACTTGTCCGTTGCATCTACATTGGCAATTTCATGACTAACACATCCCAGAGCCTCAACAAGGAGCTTACCAATACTGGCGTCTCGACCTTTTCGGTCAATCCAGGTAACATTCACACCGACATGGTTGCCGCAAACTTCGTTCTGGTCAGAGAGAAGTATCCTGAACTCTTACAGAACAGTTCTTCCTCCGAAGAGCTGAAATGGCAGACTGTCGAGCAAGCCGCCGGGACCATGGTCGCATTATGTGCGGATGAGCGATGTAAGATTCTGAGCGGCAGATACGTTGACGGTGAGCAAGATGTTGAAGAGATTGTGAAAGCTGCTGAGAGCGGACGTGTGCACCGGGAGAGACTGTACTATCTCAAGGTCGATGAATTGTAGTCAGGCAGCAGCAAATAGGTCCGAGCATCCATTTGGTATGTTCCACCAATCACAATGTGATAGTGTGCTGCATCGTTCGACGACTGCCCTAGCTTCTCTGAACTGATGCCTTGGTCCCTGCAGCAGCAACAGGAAAGAGAAATGTGGACGTGCTGGCAAGCTCTCTATATACACCTTTCTCCCGTCTTTCTCTCTCTTTCTCTCTCGCATAGTCTCATCACATCTCAAGATCCATCAGCACTGAGAGATCCAACTCAACCATGGCGTCCACTGCCGCAAAGCAGGAACCCCAGTTTCCCTGGGACATTGACATTCCAGGTAAAAACATCGCAAGAGAGATAAATGACCAACGGCAAGACTCCTACTGAACAAGTGAGATGTCCACCACAGATACACCCTTCTGGCACGATCTCCACCACGTCGCCCCCGCTTTCCTCTCGTGCTTCCCAGACAAAGACGACATTCTCCGCTTGCACCTCGACGACTACCAAATCCTCGACCACATCCAAAAACTCAGACGTCTCCGCACCATCCTCGACGAGACCCTCACGGCTCGCGAGACCGCCTGCTCATCAGCGCCGGATGATTCCTCACGATCAAGCGAGCCCAAGACGCACAAAGCCCTGCGCGCCGCTCAAGCGAGCATCAGTGCCAGCATGGGAGAGTATGCTGCCGCTGAGCCGATCCTGCTGGAGTTCCGGAACGATGGGGATCATGGGTACGGGCTCGCGCACCTGTGGCTGCAGATGGGGAGATTCGCGGAAGCTGAGAGTGCTGCGCGGGAGGCTTTGGAATGGATTCGGGGACAGTTGGGCACGCCGGAGAGTCCGCAGACGTTGGGCATGTTGAGGGGCGTGTTGGTGCCGAGTGTGTGGAAGCAGGGGAGGGTGTGGGAGGCGAAGGGGTATGTGAGGGAGAGTGAGGGGGTGATTGATAGGATGGCCGAGGGGAAGTTTGCGAAGTATGAGGCTGAGGAGAGGGAGGAGTTGGGGAGAGTGGTGAGGTTGTTGGAGGAGGGGTTGTGAGGAGGGGATGTGTTGTTTTTGATGTTGTGAATTGTGGGTATGTCGCTGGTTGTTTGTGGTGGAATTAACCTGTGACTCTCCGTGATGATGGATTGGATCCATGCTGCATAATATTAAAAGTCGCACGACTGGAGAATGTTTCGGTCCATGGAGCGGGGACCTTCTCCATTGCATGGTATCTGCAGACACGCGCAAACAACGACAGCAGATTCACGTGTTGCGCCCAATCTCTTATAAAACTTGTAGCAAAAGCAGATCACTTACTCGACTCGCTAGGTCTCGTCAAGTTTTCATCGTGGCAAAAGTTGAGATTGAGGCCAAGATGAATGGAATGTCGACCTCGCTAAGAGTTTGATGAGTTGGGGGAAAGTGCTCAAGGGGTGGTAGTTGATGGTATGTCGGCCAGAGAAGAACTGGCATGAGGCGGTCGACGGTCATATTCTGACGTGCTACAGGAGGATTATTATCAAGTTGCCACGGTCTGGAAGAGCTCTCACGGTCATCGTGTCGGTCTGCGCATGTTGAAGGAGATGGACAAGCATGAGAGAGTGCATCGATCGGGAAGCGCTGGACGCAGGACAAGTCACCTCAATCATCTGTCCGTGCGTGACACGACTGTATCTACTCGTCCGTCATCCATTTTATCAGCCTGTACACATTGCTCTTCTCAATGAACTTTTCATTGACCGCGGCACAAGCGTCGATGATCATCGTTCTCAGGTCCAGTTTGCGCTCGGCATGAAGTGATCAAAGATGTCCCAAAGGTACGTGTAGTGATGCTTCTTCCGATCCACTCCTTCTCTCACTCCTCACTCGCTCTTCACTAGCCATCATCGCGATGTTCAAGGCAAGGATACTCGGCGAACATTCATCATAATCGATGTTTTCCCAATCCGAGATGCGCGATCATCCCACACGTCCGAAAAACTGCATGCTGCACGCTGCCGTGGCATGTCTCTCATCAACGCCTCAATTGCTTGACACTGAACCTCATGTGGAGTCTTCGTCATGCTTACTCTCACGAAGACAGCGGATTAGCGGTGCAGATATGCTCAATTCGAGGACAATGAAGTGGGCGATGACGGGAGACTCGGTAAAGACGTTGGCAGAGCTTGTTCTTGCGAAGCGGGCTAGTGAGGACGGTTGCCCAGCATTCGGATAGTCGGTTCCTGTCTCACCAGGGCCGGAGGCGATTCCGCTGCCGTGGTCGCTGGAAGCAGAGCCGCATGTAAACAAACGAATCTGTGGCACAGTGATGCAGAAATTTTTGAGATGAAAACAGAGTGTATTGTTGATGGAGTAAGAAGTACAGACGACGACTAGACTCGTCCTCCCTTTCTGGTTGTTGGACGGCCGGAGAGTGGGAATTGGGTTGACACGTGCATATAGAGTGCGTGGACTAGATTGCAGATTGGCTTTCGTCCAGACCTTGTTTGAAAGGTGAGGGATGCCTGCCACCGCCTGCCATGGCCCCAGCACTTTCTGTGGTTGACAACCCGTGTGGTTGCAGTGGAGTGGCTGAGGATGCTGTAACGACACTCCGTCCAGGCTGTCTTGAAACAGAGGTCTTCTGTACAACGAGAATGATGTTGTTGTCACTGCCGTTGCTGTATATGATGAGATGAAATGGAAAGTCGCAGCGGTCGAGGTGAAACGGCGGAGTGGTCACTGGTGGGAGGATGGGAGGATTGGGAGAGCTAAATTGTGCTAATCGCTGACCAGTGAGAAGCAGCAACAGATACGATGTGCAGTCTCAGTACACCCGCCCGTACCACACTACTGGAGGGTCTAGCAGGTGCTGGCGGCATTTGTTGCATGCCGCATACTGTGCATGTGCCTTGATTGTTGTTTCTGCTTCCTCTTTCCCGTCTAATAAAACAAACAATCCCCACCCCGTTCCCTGTCCATCCATCCATCCCCGTCTCTTCATTTGCTCTTGCCCATTGGCCGCTGGCATCTCCATCACTCGCTTTGGAGAAGAGGGGACAAGAACAGACGTCGAGAATTCCTCAGGGCGCTTCCGGGGAGGCAATCATCGGGATACGAGCCGTTTGCTTTGCACCATTCTGCATTCCGACTCGCACTTTTCGCCATCTCCTCCTACATCATCACTCTTCTTGAAGGTGCAAGAGAAATCTTCCCGCTTCAGCACGCAGGCTCGACTCGAAGCGCAAGGCAAGCCCATCGCACTCATCACTGCTTCCGACTTGTCGTCACTTCTGCATTGGCATTGAGGAACTTTCCGTTGCACCTTTTGGGCGTCTTCAAGTTTTTGCATCTCCGACTTGGGTAACCATTTGCCTGACCAAAACAACACCGCCACCCATCCTTCTGTGGTTCAGGATCGCCCAACATGCTCGCTATTCTATCCCTGCTCGTGGCCACGGCCTTGGCTATTCCCACCATCACCACCAAAGGCTCCAAATTCTTCACCAGCGAGGGCAATCAATGGTACATCAAGGGTGTCGCCTATCAACTGACTAGTTCCGACCCTCTGGCCCAAGGCGATCAATGCCAGCTCGATGCCGCTCTCATGAAGACCCTCGGCGCCAACACCATCCGAGTGTACCACGTCGATCCAACGCTGGACCACGACGCATGCATGACCGCCTTCGCCGACGCTGGTATCTATGTCTTCCTGGACCTCGACACCTTCGACACGTACGTCATCACCACTCCTCCGCAATGGACCAACAACCAGTATGCCGCCTACTCTGCCGTCATGGACGCTTTCCACTCGTACGACAATGTCGCCGGATTCTTCGTTGGCAACGAGGGGATTGTCGATGCCGCCACTTCGATTGCCGCTCCCTACATCAAAGCCGCTGCCAGGGACATGAAGGCCTACCGTGATTCGAAGGGCTACCGAAACATTCCAGTGGGTTACTCGGCCGCAGACATCGCAGAGCTCCGCCCGAATCTCCAGAACTATTTGGCTTGTGGTGATAACAGCTCCAATGCCTTGGACTTCTACAGCCTGAATGCCTACGAGTGGTGCGGTGACTCCTCGTTCCCAGTCAGCGGCTACAGCGCGCTCGAGACCAATGCCGAGGACTATAACATCCCTATCTTTTTCTCTGAGACTGGCTGCAACACTGTACCACCGAGGACCTTTGGAGATCAGTCTGCCATTCTGGGACCCGACATGGCCGACACCTGGTGAGTCCCGCTCCATCACATGCGCCGGTCTTACCTACCTGCTAACATGTTCTCACAGGTCCGGCGCCATCATCTACGAATGGATCGAAGAAACCAACAATTATGGCCTCATTTCCTACGGCCCACCCGCCGCGTCAGACGCAGGCAACCAGGGTACCAGCGTCGTCGACGGTTACACTCGTCTGGGCAGCCCAACTCCAGTCTCGCCGGACTTCGCCAACCTGTCCAATCAATGGAAGACTCTCAATCCGACGGGTATGGAAATAACCATCCATATATCTTAGAAACTCACTGACCCTCCAACTCAACTCGTAGGAGTCTCCGAAGCTGCCTATTCCCCATCGAACTCGCCACCAGCCTGCCCGTCCTTCACCAGCGGTACCTGGGCCGTCAATGGCGGTGTCGACTTGCCCACGCTTGGCCAGGTCGCCGATGCGGCCGCATCCAGCAGCATCACGGCCGGTACCGCCGCCTCTCAACAAACAGGTCAGTCCACTAGCAGTCCGAGCAGCACTTCGAGCAGCACTCCGTCGAGCACCTCGAGCAGTACCTCGAGCATCATCCCGAGTAGCACTCAAAGTAGTACCCAATCCTCCAGCTCTTCTCAGAGCGACCCCTTACAGAGTAAAACTTACAGTGGCTCTGCAGGAACCACCACAGGCACTCAGAGCGGAAGCGCAAGCGCCGTCAGCGGCAGCGGCAGTCCCAGCAGCTCCACGGGCGCCGCGACCAGCCTGAGAGCCTCTTCCTCGATCATCAGCGATATCTGGTTCAAGGCTTCCATCGGAGGCGCAGCCGTCGTGGCAGGTTTCGCCATCTTCTTGTAAGACCAGCGTTTTGGACGGGAAGTTTTTGTTTCTCGGGTGAACCACGACGAACATTGCATTGTTGCATAGCGAGATCGACAGTTCTGAAGCGAGACAGACAGACTAGACAGACAGAAAAGGCAGAGAGCACAGCATGTAGTAGAATACACATAGACTTAATCATGAAGCGAGTACGAAAGCATAGTTGTGTCAACGATGAGAGCATAATAATTCTACAGGTCTCTTTTTTTCCTTTCATAGAATGTGTACGACTTGGAATTTCTTTAGACAGCCGCTAGTATAAGAGCATATTCATCACAGAAATGTACATTGCCCACGCATCCAGACTTGTGTCTGATAGAGACGCGCGACGCCTTATGAACGCCAGACAAGGAATATCGCCGATGATGGGCAGAACACCAGCCACACAGACACAAACCAAAACACCACCCCGTTTGACGATGCCAAGGGCATTCTACGCCTTGCTCTTCTGCTTCTTCTTCTTGGGTGCCGCCTCGTCGTCAGCCTTGCGCTTCTTACTGCCTTCCTCGGCCGCTTTCTTCGCCTTCTTCGCCTCCTTCTTCGCTCTCTTCTCGGCGCGTTCAGCTTTTCGTGCGGCCTTCTCGGCCTTCCTCTTCGCCTTCTCCTCTTTCGTCTCGCCTGCCTTCTTGCTGGAACCGTTGGTCATTGCAGTGTCGTCGAGGTCCTCGTCCTCGTCATCATCGTCATCATCGTCTTCCTCGGCAGTTGCTGTCGCTTGGACCTCTTCCACCATCTTCCTCTTCTTGCTCGACGACGGAGCATCCCCATTTGTGAGTTCTGGCTTGGCATCGGCCGAGAGACCATCCGCATCAGGATTGTACTTTCGCGCCTCCTTGATCTCCCACTTGCCCGCTTGTTGCTGCTTCTGGCCCTGAGGACCTATTGCGACGTTGTTTGCCCTGAGAGGCTTGCCCTCGAGAGCTCTCAATCTCCTCTCCACCATGGCGCGACCTCCAATCCCAACGCTGCACTTCTCTTCCTCTGTTGGCTCCTGCTTGTCGCCTGCGCCGGCTTGACCCCAGTCGCTCAGAGCGTCAACGCGAAGACCAAGCGTGGCTTTCGTCGCGAGCATGCGTGCGATCTTGCCCTTGTTCTTACCAGAGGCCTGCCCAATGAGCGAGGCGTGGTAGATTAGACCATATTTCGGTGTGTCGTGCTTCGTCTTTAATGCTCTGAAAAGTGCCTTCTCGGCGCCGAGAATCTGGATGGTAGAGGCTGGTGACTTGGCGAGGTTCATCAACGAACCAGCGTGTGCAATCAGTCGTGCACCAACGAGGTCGCCAACAAGTGTGGTGAGGTTGGGTGCAATTGCTTGCATGCGTGCGGAGAGGTAGGATGAAAGCTGCTGTCTGTACTCGGTGAAACCAACAACTTGCTCTGCGAGGTTCTGAATGTTCTCTAAATCGTCGTCGGTAATCTCTGTACCCATGGAGACTTCGGCGGCTGCCTTGACAGCAGTCTCAATCTCCTCTGGAAGAATATCGGACAGATCACTATTGCTGGCATTTGTTCGGAAGCCCATCGAGATGATCACACGAGCGAATGCCAGGTTATCGTTGATGATGCGGGCCATCTCTGGGAAGTGCCAGCCGTACCATTCCTTGACCCGCATAGCGTATG
Organism: Microcyclosporella mali; assembly: GCA_002785985.1. Taxonomy (NCBI): domain Eukaryota; kingdom Fungi; phylum Ascomycota; class Dothideomycetes; order Mycosphaerellales; family Mycosphaerellaceae; genus Microcyclosporella; species Microcyclosporella mali. Next base: position 1,310,639 of record NHNU01000007.1, read on the forward strand.
TGTTGAGCTCTTTATCAAGGTCGTCAAGCAATGCGATGGCTTGGATGATCATAGTATCGACTTTGTCGGGCGAGAACTTGAGCTTGTGTCGGGATAAGCTGTGTGATAGACCGAGCGACATGGTTCCAAGATCTTCTGGCAGGAGACCTGGAATCAGCGAGGGAAGATGTTCACGGATGGCGCGATAGAGGTCCGCGGTGGTCGAGTCCGAAATGGGTGTGATCTGGAGACCTGGGAGCTTGCTGATGGAGTTGCCGAGCTTAGGATCTGCGACTGCGAGCGAAATCTTCTTTTCGTCCTTGATATCCTTGAGCATATTGCTGAGCGTGGGCGTGACCTGCGCAGAGCCACATTAGCACGTACAATCGCACAGGCGACACCATGCGCGTGGTCGCACCTTGCCCTCAGTCAACGCAGCCGCCTCCTCCAACGCAGCACTGGCGCTCTCAAACTTGTGGAACTGCTTCATCTTGAGCAGACTGCACACGCCCTCGGCCGTCTCGGCATCTTTTGCCAGGTCATCGCGCTTCAACAGCTTCTTGTCTCGTGCCTTGAACAGAGCATAACCAGCGGAGGTCTCGGTGAGGATGAAGAGTGTCATCCTGTCGCGAGGGTACCGCTAGACCGCGGCGAGTATGAGATGGTGAATACGGTATGGCAGGATAGGGAGGGTGCGGGTTATGATGTTGGTGGGTGTGCTGGTTGTAGAGCTCTTCCAATCTTCCTGAGAAGTTCAATTCGAAGAAAAATCCACCCAGCAAGCTCTTTCGGCTAATTCGGCCGCTCCCGCCGCTAGCACTACTGCCCTCAAAGTACCTTGAGTCTCCTACACTGTACTGTCATGGAATCTCTGAACACGATCATGTAGAGTCCTCCAACAGCAACTGTGGACCTATCTGACCACGAGATGCAGCCAATATGGCGACCTCAATGCACAATGCCGACTACTTTTCCGGCAGGCCAGCTGCGCGAGCACGTCCATCGGCAAATACAGGACTGGGAGCGGGTGGAACATCACCACGAAGTCCAAGGACGCCACAGGCATCGGCATTTGGTCGCAGCATTTCATCGCAGTTTGGCAGTCCGGGAGCCTTCCGCGAGCAGGAGGATGTAATTGTCTACAATCTGGACGCGAGGTACTTGACCGCTGGCTTTGCTGGAGAAAGTCGTCCACGATGCGTCCTTCCCTTCACTCCCAACAATGCGCGCCGATTAGGGGACCACAGGCACATCGATATGGACTATGCGAGGAGTCACAGAAAGACTAGCATTAACGAGGAATGGAGTATGGGATATGAGTTGTACAGAGCAGACTTGAGAGAGCTGGATCTTGGTTTGGTGGAAGATAAGCTCGACCGAGCACTGCGAACGGCCATGATCAACTTCTTGCAACTTGATCAAAAGCCACGCAGATATGTCCTCGTTGTACCTTCGCTGTTACCAATACCACTTCTGGAAGTCGCCTTCAGAGTACTGTTTGGTCACTACACACAACCACCTTCAATCGCACTCTACACACAACCCGCGATGTGCTGTGTCAGCGCTGGTCTCAGACATGGCCTGGTCGTAGAAATCGGCTGGGAGGAGGCTGTGGTTACGGCCGTCGGCGAATATAAGGAAGTCGCCCAGCGGCGGAGTAGCCGAGCTGGCAGACTTCTAACCTGTGAAATGGGCAGCACTCTCGAGAAAGAGTTGCAAGCCAATCAGCTTCTCAGTAAGCCGACTTTCGCAGAAGCTGAGGATCTCGTACAGCGAATGGCCTGGTGTCGAAAGCAACACGACGAAGGCGATGCGCCACTCGGAAAAACAGTTGAAGTCCAGATACCAGCCAGCGATCCTCCTTCTTACTTCCACGTGCCGTTCACCAAGTTGTCCGAGCCTGCTGAAAACAGTTTGTTCGGCAAACACGCCACAACAAACGACTTCGACGACCACGACATGCCACTACATCTCCTGGCATATCATGCTCTGCTGTCTTTGCCGCTAGACCTGCGATCGATTTGTGTCAGTCGCATCTTGATCACTGGCCAACACGGCAATATACCTGGGCTCAAACGTAGGCTGTTGCAAGAGATTACGTCTGTAATCGATAGCAGGGGATGGAACCCTGTGTCCAATTACGGCAGCGCGAAAGGGACAGTGTTGAAAGAACGCTCTGCCAACATCTCACTAAAGCACAAGCACGCCGACGACTCGACGCCTACTGTTCCCCTCTCGCCCATGAAGATGCCTATCCAGGACTCTGTGCCCCATAATGAACGTGTCCACGACGACATTAAGGATCCCATCACCCTGAAGGCCGAGCGCGAAGCAATAAAAGGAAAGACTGCTCTCGTGAAAGGAGTCGTGCGAGGCGTGGAGACTCTTGGTCCTTGGGCAGGCGCAAGTCTGGTTGCCAATATGAAGATCAAATGCGTACATGAAATTGATCGGGATGATTTTCTCAAATATGGACTCAGAGGCGCAGCGGCCAATGTCTGACGGGCTTTGCGTATTTCAAACCATTTCCAAGGATCATCACAGTGGCAAAGTCCAGGAACACTCTATGCTCACGAGACCACCACTTCGACGAACCTCCTGGCACAATAAGGCCAAGTTCAGCCACATCGAGGACGATGTTACTTATGTATTGCATGCCGCGGTCCAGCCTAGCTAGTGCATCATGGCAAAAGCGGCTATTCAATGCTAAGGGCTATGGACACGACCCTCGACATCGCAGACTGACTGCAAAGAGAAGGTGATACTCACAAATCGCTCGCTGGCTTCCTCGTCGCGAGCTCAAGACCTTGGCATTGTCTTGTCTCCACACCACAGCCTCGTGGCTGGCTACTTCGATTTGTGGCTTGCACTTGGCATCCTTGCCACCTCCGCGGACAGGAAAGAATGGCACCTTGCCAAGTGGGTGTCACCAATACTTAGTTGGAGAAATGCCTCTTTGAGTTTGCAGCCTCGGTTCGTGGCAGTGTGCTTGGTATGGGACAAGTTACCAATCCCACCCTTCGACACGCCCTTGTTCCCACTTATGGTTTGGAGGACGCTGCTTTGACCACGAGATGTCATGCATATCAACTGCTCTTGCATGGCCAAGTACACCGTTGCTAGTGGCAGCGATGATCATATCTGTTCTGCGCGAATCAAGTACACGATTCCCGTTGACATTGATGCGCTTGCAGACGTCTTTGACGACCCGCAGTGTCCTTCCGTGACTAACGGGATGATACTCGATCGCCATTGTATGATGTGCACGGGAAGTAGCCATTATAAAGAGTGAGAACATCCCTGCACGGAATGACCTCTCATCATTCAACTTGCCTTTTCTGTTCAGTATAACACAGAGTCAACATGCGTTACCTACTCAATCTCCTACTGGCTGTGCCAGCCGTGCTAGCCGCGCCTGTCCTCCACGAACCTAGAGCTGACGCAGAAACAATTGCCAACTCATGGATCGTCAAGCTCAGATCCGATGCTTCGATGACCAATGTGCTTTCGCAAGTGACGGCTCTCGCTGGTGTCGCTCCCACACATACCTACAGCTTCGGCGCTTTCAAGGGCTTCTCGATCAACTCAGTCGCGGACGCCGTGGGTCTGTTGGGTGGCATCGCTGCTATCGAGTCGATCGAGCCCAATTCAAAGGTGTACGCGAATGCTCTTGTGACACAACAAAACCCACCATATGGACTGGCGAGAATCTCCCATCGCAATCCTGGAACCACGACTTATATCTATGATGAGTCTGCGGGATCTGGCACTTACTCTTACATTATCGACACCGTAAGTTGACGTTTGTGAGGCATTCGGATGAAATTCTACTGACAGTAGCTTCAAAGGGTATCTATATCGCACACAATGACTTCGGCGGTCGCGCCACCTATGGCGCCAATTTCGTCCCCGATGAGGATGATGTCGACGGCAATGGCCACGGCACTCACGTTGCCGGTACCACGGGCTCCAACACGTATGGTGTAGCCAAGAAGACCAACCTCATCGCCGTCAAAGTGCTCTCGTCTGAAGGCTCGGGCTCGCTCGACGGGGTCATCGCTGGTATCAACTGGGCCGTCAACGACATGAAGACCAAGGGCCGCACCGGCAAATCCGTCGCCAATCTCTCCCTGGGCGGGATCCCATCTCCAATGACGAATGCCGCCGCCAAGGAAGCTGTAGCGCAAGGACTCTTCCTTGCCGTGGCAGCGGGTAACTCAGGTCTTCCCACAATTACTGCTTCTCCAGCCTCCGAACCAGATGTCTGCACGGTCGCGGCTAGCGATGCGAATGACAACCGCGCCTCTTTCTCTAACTTCGGCCTCCTCGTGGACATCTTCGGTCCAGGTGTGAATGTGACGAGCGCGTGGATCGATGGTCCGGATGACACGAATACCATCTCTGGAACGAGTATGGCTACGCCGCACATCACCGGTCTCGGGGCGTATATCTTGGGATTGGAGGGCGCGAGGGAGCCCAAAGCGCTCTGCCAGAGATTGAAGGATCTTTCGACTAAGGGAGTGATCAAGTCGGCGTTGAGCCCGAACAATCTGGCGTACAATAACAATGGCGCATAGATGATATGCAGGTGCGTGGACGACGTGTAGATGAGAGACGACTTGCAATGCGAATGCGGTGAAATTACGAAGAATGGAATCAAAGAAACATCTCAAAGCAGGCCTCAAATTTCACATCCTCGTGCCATCTCTTGGTTCGTCTCTCTGTTCCTCGACGTAACGCTGCCGTCAGTCGTCTTTCATCGTACTGCCTGGAACCTCACCTCTCGCCTCTCGTCGCTACTCGTCGGTCATGTCGTCCTCCCACTCATGCTTCAACGTCTCAGCCACATACTTGATCGAACCCAACGTCTGCTTCACCACATCCCACGACAACATCTTCAGATCGAGTGCCGTCCTCGTGGCCGCGACCACGCCGCGATAAGTCTTCCCAATCGGCGTAGTGACGCTAACCAGTGGTCGGGTCGCAGGTAGAGACGTCCCAGCATGAACAGCCTTGCACCAATCTACGGTATTCTTCCAATTGGCACGGCCCCAGTATTGGATGACCAGAGTGGTGGCGGCAGTGAGTTTCAGTCTCGTGATAAAGGCCAAGAATTTGTTGTAGAGGCGGGCATCACAGCTGTGGATCGGTATGCGGAAGAGGCTGTTGGCGTAGTAAAGCGACTTTGTCTCCTGGCGGATCTGGCGGCACAGTGATAGCAGTCTAGGGGCGGTCCACTGAGAGTCTACTTCGATGGGATCGGGAGAGAGGAGGGCCATCTCGTAGATGCGGTTGCGAAGCTCGGCGGGGAGGGTAAAGAAATTGCTCGGAGGCTTCGAGGAGGTGGTAGTATGTGGTACCTATGGTGGGATGTCAGTCACCGTGGTGTCTGATTTTGATGCTGAGGTATCTGTACAGCTATGTGTACTGTCTTGCAGTCTGGACCTTTCCCACTATGGGAAAAGGCCATACGTTTGTGAGGTCTCGAGGCGGTGGCAGCGTCTGGCGTCTACGACACAGCGTCAGTTGATGTCGTCTTCGTATTGACAGCGAAGTGTTCGTACGATCTTGATGTTCTTGAACGGTGGGGCACCCTCAGCCAAAAGGCGTGCCTTGCGCTTGACGGCCATGATGATGTGTATATGAGAACTCGTCTCGACCTGCGAGAATCAATTCATCACGTACTGATGCGTAAGGAAGGAAGCGTAGAGACCATCTACGGTAGTAAGTTTGAAGTATCTGAGTGAGGAAGGGAAAGAAAGGACGAAGAAGAAGACACAACTCATGTGATGTCTCGCGCGCCAGCAACAATAGTTTATGATGACAATGGTTCCACCACGAAGAGCAAAGTCGCGCACCCTGAAACTCTTGAGCGTCATATAGTGTGATGGGGGCACAATGGCTAGATGAATCGACAATGGGAAAAGAGCGATATGCGCACGGACCTCCTATTGTTGATTGTGTGAGTGAATGGTTCCACCTGAAAGTTTTCGACAATACTCACGCTCTACCATTGTAATAGACAATATGTCGCGCCAACCTGACGCTACTATCGGCCTGAGACCACATGGAGGATCTGATGTGGAAGTGCATGATCAATTCCAAGCCATGTGTCTCATGCAGAGCGCCAGGTACATGACCAGCAGACTGATTCGCAGGATGTTATCAGCAATCCGCGCAGATGTTGATTTGCAAAAACTGTTGAGCGACGTTTCCTCGTTGAGTCCACTTCATGAAGATCTTCAGTTACTGTAGGAAGAAGTGAATGTGTTCGCCTGGTTGGCACTCTCATTAGGATTGTATGCACGTGATTTTGCCTTTTATCAAGACAGTAGTTCTCAGATGTCCATATATCGTTCTTGCCTGTAGAGATACACAGAACAATTCATCAATGCTTACACTTCATCAATGCTTTTCCAACCGTGGTTGCTCCTCGCTGATTCCCTGTACGCCATCGTTCCCATCGCGGGAACACAGGTTTGCCGAGAAATTTGTCTCTGCGTGCGCACTAATGGTCGGTCGCTTACATGTCTTTCTTGGGAGCGCCGGTGCCAGTCTGTCCTGCAACCTGATCGCCAATTCGGTTGTACTCATCTTGCTGCTGCTTGACCTGCTTCTTCAAGTTCTCCATGTCGCGCTCTTTCTCGGCAAGCTGCTTCTTGTACTTGGCGATCTCGCCAAGGTCACCGGCCTGGCCGAGTCCAGAAGAACTCTTGCCTGTCGGCTCGCCCTTCAGGTGCTTGAGCTCATCCTCGAGGCGCAGGGTGTCGAGGATCATGACGTAAGTTCGGTTGAGGATGAGGGATAAGAAGAGAGTGAAGCCGCAGAGGTACATGTTGCGCTGGGAGTAGAACTTGCGAGCTTGAACTTCCATACGCTCGCCGCCAGCCACGGCACTGAGAGTTTTAGTCAGTATAGCCAATAGTCGCAAGTCAGGCTTAATGCTTACCCCACAGCACCACCCTGCTGCTTGGCTTGAGCCAGCTCAACCTGGACTCGGTAGACGCGATTTACGCTGTCAATGAAGAGGATGAGAATGAAGATGAAGGTAATCTGGTGGATGTCAGCTGCCGCCAGGGACACATGCTGTCTAGGAGGTGTACCTTCAAGCCATATTGTAGTTTCGCTACCAGCGGATTTTCTGACACGAACTTGAAGATCTTACGCTTCATAGTGAAGGGCAGAGGGATGATGAGGGTCATGAAGACGGCCATCTCGAAGACGAGAAGCGCGAAGACCTGCCATGGTATGTGGTTAGCATTGTGCCTCTGCTCGAAGGGAGTGCTGGCAAACGGGAGCGAAGATTAAGCTCGGCATTTTGGCGGTGTTTGGTGTTGAATGTTAAGTGGTTCGGAGTGGTGTTGGGAGTGTGGAGGGTGGAGAGTGGGAGTGGTTGTGAAACAGGTACAGGTCAGGAACGGGGGGAGGAGGGGCCTTTGTACTTACCAGACTGTAATAGAGCGTCATGGCGGCGGTGGATCTTGGTCACCTGCAGGAACGGCTGGCGAGCGGGAGCTGAGGGTGTCGTAGGCGGAGTGAGGAATAATGTAGTGGCTTGTGGTGTTTTGTGGTGTCTTGCGGTGTCTTGTGGTAGGAGCGAGGAGAAGGGGGAGGTGGAAGTGGTCAGCGTGTTTTTCTGAAGGTGACGGAGAGGTTACGTGTCCCCGTTCGGTGATCGTGTTTGTGGGCTGGACGGCTGGACTGCCAACTTGCAAGAAGCCTTTCTCAGAGGCAGAGTTGCTGCAGCCTTCCACTGCCCAATTTGCGTCTACGCCGACGTCATCGGCGGG